>CM027393.1:117760723-117775181 GCA_015711505.1 Sylvilagus bachmani | reverse complement strand
GGGTGAGACAGGGGGAGGGGACTGGGTGAGACAGGGGGAGGGGACTGGGTGAGACAGGGGGAGGAGACTGGGTGAGACAGGGGGAGGGGACTGGGTGAGACAGGGGGAGGAGACTGGGTGAGACGGGGGAGGGGACTGGGTGAGACAGGGGGAGGAGACTGGGTGAGACAGGGGGAGGAGACTGGGTGAGACAGGGGAGGGGACTGGATGAGCACAGGCTCACCGTGGGCACCACGCAGGCCTCACTCCTCCAAACCACGCTGAGGGGAGGGGCTGTATCCCCCGACCTCACTGGGACCCCCTGGGGGCTGGCGTTGGTGCTGAGCAGTTCCGTGGCTCCACTTACTGCATGAGTATCCCAGGCCCCATCCCTGTGCCTCTGCTACGGTGCAGACCCCACCAGCAGAAGGCAGCAGTGCAGGGTTCTCATGTGGGCAGGGACCCAAGCAGCCACGTGTGCTCCTGAGGCACCTGCCTGAGGTCTGGCCACTGGTCACTGAGCAAGCCTCACAAGACCTGGGTGTGTGGCCTGGGGGCAGGAGACCACCAGCCCCGTCACAGGAAGAACACGTGGGTCAGGCCTGCCCCTCAGAGGGGCCCCAAAGGAAGAGACTTCCAGATGCTGAACAACCTAGAGGTGGGACACCCTGACATCCACTGCATGATGGAGATGAACATGCATGGTCCACACGCATGGCTGAGATGAACACATGTGGTCCACCCACATGGTGCAGGTGAGCACACGTGGTCCACCTGCATGAGAGAAGTGAATGCGTGTCCACACACATGACTGAGATGAACGTGGTGGAGGTGAGCACATGTGATCTACACGCATGAGGGAAGTGAACACATGGTCCACCTGCATGGCTGAGGTGAACATGCGTGGTCCACACACATGAGGGAGGTGAACATATGTGGTCCACATGCACAGCAGAGGTGAAAGTGTGTGGTCCACACACATGACTGAGATGAACATGTGTGGTCCATGTGCATGAAGGAGGTGAGCACACATGGTCCACCCACATGGCAGAGGTGAACATGCGTGCTCCACGTGCATGAAGGAGGTGAACACATGTGGTCCACATGAGCAGCAGAGGTGAACACATGTGGTCCACATGCATGAAGGAGGTGAACACATGTGGTCCACGTGTGCAGCAGGGGTGGACATGCGTGGTCCACACACACAAAGGAGGTGAACACATGTGGTCCACATGTGCAGCAGGGGTGGACATGCGTGGTCCACACACATGAGGGAAGTGAACACATGTGGTCCACATGAGCAGCAGAGGTGAACACACGTGGTCCACACACACGAAGGAGGTGAACACATGTGGTCCACGTGTGCAGCAGGGGTGGACATGCGTGGTCCACATGCACAGGGCAGGGATTGCTCAGTGCAGGGGGAGGGGCGCTCTGACACCTGCTGCACTCTGCGGATTCGGCGAGAGGATGAGGAGTCCCACTCCTCTCTCACTGAGCCCAAGACGGGCAGTGCCCGGGGGCTGTGGTGGTAGCTCCTGGGCACGAGCTCCTGAGGCGGTGACAGGAATGTTCCAGAAATGACTGCGGTGAGTCCCGGGAACACAACCGACCATGAACTGCACGCTTTCCGTGTGTGGTTGCCTCTCTTTGACCCCATGTTGTGGAGAAGGAAAGGCCTCTGACAACCATGACCCCCAGTGGTGAGCTGCCCAGCCCCCTGCACCACGCCCAGCTCTGGCCTCTGCGGGGTCTGTCAGGGAGCTTCAGCCTGGACCAGACACCAGTGACACCCGGGGTGGGGACCACCACACAGGCCCTGGACCAGAGATCCCACTGCAGCGGCCATGGCAGCCCACATGGTGCCCACAGGGGCCTCGTCCACATCATTTCTGGGCTCCTACCCAAGTGCGCGTGGGAAGAGGGCCTCCTTTGGGGAGAACCCTGCACCCCTGTGCCCCAGCCCCCAGCCCACCCGACCTCCAGCCCGAGGGTCCCCATACCGTGCAGCTTCCCTACACCCCACTGACCTCTGACCCTCTCTCTGGGGCTGGTGACTACCCTAGGCGGCGGGAACGGCTCAGCCACGCCCCTCTGAACGAGGACTGAAACTCAGTCCTGGGCACAACTGGACCTCTTTTCACCAACAGGACATGCTCAGGACTGACCTCACGGGTGTGGCTGCTCACCCCACGCACGCCTGGACCAGGTGCTGTAGCTTCCACCCTCTCCCTGCACTGCCCGCCCGCGTACCTCCCGTACCTCCCCATATCTCCCCGTACCTCCCCGCCTCAGCGGCAGGGACCCGCCTAGACTAGGGCTGCACAGCGCTGCTGGACCTGGGCCAGAGTGTGCTGCTCACAGCCTGGGACCAAAGCCCTGCTCCCGCAGGCTGCTGGGGTGGGGGAGTCCCCCTTCCTCCTCAAGAAACACCCCGGGAGTGGCTAACATGCTCCCTGCCCAGCCCCCGGGGGCCACACCCCCTGACCCCACCCCCGCATGCAGGAAACCCCATTTCCCCCACTCCGCGCTAGGGAGACCATTGCACCAGGGACACCATACACACACACACAGAGGGAGTCACCCCAGCACCCGGGAGGCCACGCCCTTCCCCCCAGGAGACCACGAGTTCCTCACCATTTGCCGTCTGTTCTCCACCAGGGTGATACCAACAAGTCCCAGGAAAGACCCGAAGCCCAGCTGCGACAAAAGAAAGCCAGGGGGCCAGAGCGTTAGCTGACAGGGCTGGTGACAGTGAGCTGGTGACAGTGAGCTCCCCCCTCAGGAAGCTTCCCCTCCTCCTCCACAGGGCAGTGCCCCCTGGGGCCGGGGGCGTGTCCTGCTGCCCGGAGGGGGCAGTAGCTGGGGCCTCTGAGCTTGGCTCCTGAGCTTGGTAGCAGACACAGTGCTGTGCCCTTCCAGGACCCGCACACATGGTGCCACACACATGATGCCAAGCATCCCAGGATGGCCCATGGGAAAGATGTCAGGCAACAAGACCCACCCTGTTTGAGAGGAAGAGTTGCTGGTCCCCCCAGTGCCCAGAGGTGCACTGGGGGGGAAGCCCAGAACTTGCCCTGGAGGGGAGGGTGGGCACGAGGAAGTGGTGCCCAGGGCCAGGGCCCAGGTGGGGTCCCTTCGTCGCAGCCTTGGCCACCACGGCTCTGAGAGAGTCCCTGTGTGCCCCAGGAGAGCCTCACTCGCGGCTCCCCCAAAGAGACAAGGATGCTGAGACACTGGGGACACACTGGGGACAGTGCACACGGCTGTGCTGGCCCCAAAAGCTAAGGCCAGAGGGCCCACGGCTGCGCTGCGATCTGGGATGCCCGCTAGGGTGTGTGCATGTGGTGTCCTTCCTATGGAAGGAGAGAAGTCTTCAGGCACTAAGCTTTAGAACGCCACAGTTGAACAGGTGAGAATTCAGGGCGGCGTGGGACGCAGTGTTAGGTCGCCACTTGGAACCCGCGTCCCCTGCCAGAGCACCTTGCTCAGGCCCTGGTTCCACTCCCAGTCCAGCTGCACAGCTGAGGCAGCAGAGACCCCCTGGTACCCGGGTCCTTGCCGCCCACGTGGGAGACCCTGCTGCAGCTCCCGGCTCTCTGCTTTGGCCTGGCCCAGCCCTGGCCGTTGTGGGCACTGGAGTGAACCAGTGGATGGAAGATGGCTATCATTCCAGTAAATAAATAAAGAATTTTAAATATGTCAGAATCCAACATAAATGTCTTAAAGTACATCTACATTTCACTGTTTCTTTGTTCTTAGATTTAGGGACCATCTTTCTGGAATGCTGAGGCATTTCCACGTCGGACGTGGTCCCTGTGAGGCCACTCTGCCCTCGGGTCTCAGTGCTGACACGGGAGTGATTTGAACCAGGTTTCCTAACGTGAACTTCACCAATCATCACTTGCAGAGCTGTCTGAGCTAAAGCTAACTGGAGCCCGTGGTGGCTGCCAGCCCCTCCCCCAGGACCTGCATCTGGTTCCTTGCAAACCCCTTGGCAGCCGGGCACCTGCCCTTCACCGCTGCGTGTGCTCTGAGTGAGGTTTTAAGGGAGGGAATCTTCGATAAGTGAGCCCTGAGGACAAACAAGGAAACTCAAAGAGCTTGTGAATCATCCGCGGGTGACCGTGCAGCGGGTGACCGTGCAGCGTTAAGAAGCACAAATACAAAGACAAAACGAGCACTATTG
This sequence comes from Sylvilagus bachmani, assembly GCA_015711505.1. Lineage (NCBI taxonomy): Eukaryota > Metazoa > Chordata > Mammalia > Lagomorpha > Leporidae > Sylvilagus > Sylvilagus bachmani. Next base: position 117,771,013 of record CM027393.1, on the reverse strand, counting down.
ATAAAACAGCCCTAGTTATCTTCCCCGCACTGCTCCACGCGAGTGTTATCAGGGTGGGGGCCCTCGGACTTGGGCGCCTCCTGGGTCAGCAGCACACCCGGCAGCTCCAGGCTGCAGCTCGGGGGCGACTCCGCAGGGGCTCCCTCACAGCAGCTGGGGAGCGCTTATCACCAGTGATGGTGGATGCAGCCTCACAGTCCAGAAAACCTCCTAGTGACTGTGGCTGGTGGCAGGAACCTGGGCTGCCGCAGATTCCACCTCAGAGCCTGGGATCTCAGCTTCTTGGCAGGGGTCTATCAGAGCCACTTTCCATGGTTGTGGAGATGGGCTTGGTTACCCAGGACCAAAATCCCAGAGTCAGAGGACTGGGATATCTCCGCCTGTCCAGACACGCCCTGGCCCTCAACCCCGCCTCCACCTCCAATGCTGATAGTGTGAGCTCCTCCCCACACCCTGGACCCTCTGCCCCCTGACCACTGCATTCGTGGGCTCTGGGGCTGGCACGTGGGCATCAGGCAATGTTATTCTGTGACCACAGCACCATGCAGGTTTCCAAGCCCCCAGCCCCAACTCCGTGGAGCCGGCACAGAACTGTCACCCCCATGGAAGCAAGCCCAGTCCAGCCGTCCCCCCGCCATGGCCCCATGGACTCACGATGATGCCGGGGTAGTAGCCCCCTACGGTCACGTTTTCTGTCCTGGTGGTGGCGGCAAGTCCAACGATCAGTATGAGGATGGACATCCCCAGCAGGGAGCCCACAAACCACAGAGCCGTCCTCTTCCTCTTTTCGAAGCCCTCTGTGGGGAGAGGGGACAAGGAGGGACTCAGTGGGACGAAGGCTTGGGAGTGCACCTCCCTCCCCTCAGGGTCACGCCCCCCCGCCCCCGTCCCTCGAGAAACTTCTAGACCCCACAGCTTCCCCTGGCTTTCCCTGGCCCGTGTCTCAGGGCAGGTGCCGGGAGCTGCTCGACTGCCCCACACGGCTCTCCCCACACCCAAAGGGGCTCTGTGGGCCTCACATGCTCCAGCTCCCCAGTGCAGGCAGCTGCAGGCAGCCCCTCGTGGGGCTCAGAGCAGTCAGGAACCAGGTACCACCACCCAATCAGGCCAGGAGCCCAACTCAGGGGTCCATCGACCTCCCCAAGGGAGGGTCTGACCCAACCCCCAGCACCAGTGATTGGTCTGTCTGCTCATGACACCACTCAGCTACCATCCCGCTACACCAGGGAGCTCCAGGGTGTGGGATGGAAATCTCGCTTCCCACCAAACTGGACCTGACCTGAGCTGCCCTGGTCACTGCTGGGACACAGCATCCGGAAGGCATCAGCCTGGGGTCAGAAGAGCCAAGAGGCGGCGCCTGGATGGCCCAGGGCATCAGCAGTGGGAGCCGGTCCCCTCTGGGTCTGATCCAGGGTGGTTGGGGCCCTGGTGGCTGACACTCGCTCGGCGTATTTAGGATGAAGAACAAACCTCTTTGTCACGTGTGAGGTTCTGTGTGGTGAGGCTCCTGCCCACAGCCCCACATGTGTCTCCTCACCCATTCCAGCCACCTGGTTCCCGCCGGCCTGACGCCCCTGCCTGTCCTCAGCGTCACATTCTGCTGCAGGTGAATCCCAGCATCCGGCTCCTTCCTCCCCACCCCGGGCCTGCCCAGCCCTGACTCCAGCACCACCAGGCCCCACTGCATTTGCTGGCACACAGGCCTCGGGAGGGTGGGCAGGGATCCACCTCTCCCCATGGTGCCCTGGGGCTGAGCACTGGGTCAGGTGTTACACACGCATGTGATCTGGCGGGTAACCCTCTAAGCTAGTGCTGTGTGAGGTCCGTCTGCTTTGCCCCCCGCCCTCCTTCCGCCTACATCCTGAGTCCTCTGAGGACTTGTGTCACTGTGACCCACCCAGAGGCAGGCACACAGCCACACACAGAGCACTTGCTGTGGGCCAGGCCAGCCCAAGTGCACACACACAGATCCTCTTGAAGTCAGTGAGTTAACTGCTCTGTCCACCAACCTGGGGGACTCGGGCCCTGGACCAGGTTGAGTAGGTCCACACACGAGTTCCACTCCCCACCCTGACACTCAGTGCCCTGCACCCCAGCCTCACTCCCCTTCCAGGTGCCTCCCACCTGAGCCCCATGCCCCCAGGCGCCTCCCACCTGAGCCCCACTCCCCCCAGGTGCCTCCCACCTGAGCCCCACTTCCCCCAGGTGCCCAACACCTGAGCCTCACTCCCCCCCAGGTGCGTCCCACCTCAGCCTCACTCCCCCCAATGCCTCCCACCTGAGCCCCACTCCCCCCACCAGGTGCCCCACACCCCAGCCTCACTCCCCCTCCCACAGACACCTGGGCCCTGCACCTGGTGCTGTCCATGGTGGGCTCACACTGAGCTGTCACTGAGTGAGGTTGGGCAGGGTCGCACTGCCTTGCTCTCCAGCACCCATCTCAGCACCAAATGAGCAAACGGGGCTGAAGAAACCAAGAGTGTGCCAGAGACCATACTGCCTGCCTGGACACCCCTGCCACCCACCTTGTTAGCAAAGCCCTGAGATACAGCCCAGCCTTGGTACAGCTGTGGGACTGAGTGCTGGCCGAGGACACGGGGTGGGACTTACTGGCAACACCCAAGGAACCTCCTTGGGCCTTCCCGCTTCATCCTTCCTGCTGTCTAGCAGGCAACTACGAAGACAGAGCCCAGCGGCTCCTTTGGACCGTGGGGGTCTTGAGAGGGGAAGTCAAGATTGACCACAGCAGAGGGGGCAGATGGCCCGGAGCTGCTGTCTCCAAGCCTTCACTAGCAAACAACAAAACCTGTAAGGCGCTATTGTGGGCGGCCCAGGATCTGTGGTCAAATCGAGTTCTGACTGTTGCAGAGACAGGAAACCTTCCCTTGGCCAGCATCTCCCCGCTGGTCTCCGGGAGGACGGGCAGCGCCTTAGCTCTTTTACCACAGTCATTCACCCTCGGACCACCTGCCTGGCCTGAGGGGCACGGCGACCACACAGCCAGGGCAGAGGCCGTGGCCCTGGGAGAGGACAGATAGAGAACTCAGCCCTGAAGCCACCAGCCGGCTTACTTTGGTTGGGTTTTGGAAATTTAAGTCCTCTTGACTCCAAACATAACAAGGACAAATTAAGAACATGGCAGCTTCTTCCTCCTTCAACATCCATGTTGCACACGCACATGCTTGTGTGCACGCATGCACATGTATGTGAACTGTGTGTACATGCGTGTCTGAGTTGCATTGTGTGCAGGGCTGTACACATGCATGTGTGCAGGGATTGTGGCTCCTGGGTCCTCAAAGTGGGACAAGATTGGCTGCCTGAATGCAGGCAGTGCTGCAGTGGTTCATCTGCCAGGCCCCGCAGGCCCCAGGCCAATCTCTTCTGCGGGGCTTTGGGGTTCAGTCTTGGTCGTCCCACTCCAGAGCTCCCCAGTATGTGCCCTCTTCTTCCCTCTGAGAGGCTGAGTCACTTCCAGTGATCACAGGGCCTTTGCACGTGCAGTCTCCCTGCCAGGTGTTCTTGCCCTCGCTCATCCACTCTTCTAGCCTCACTCAAATGCCAGTGCGGACACACTGCTCACGGTGGCTCCTCCACTTGCCCCGAGCTCCTCAGTCATCTGTTCACTCACTCGTTTGTCCATTCACCAATGTACTCAGCAGACACCTGCTGAACATGCACTGCACGCCAGGTGGCTTCAGATGCCAGACACACAGCCGTGAGCACAGGGCCACCGTGGCCATGCAGGGGAGGAGCAGATGTGCACTGGGCAAGTGGAGGCCTGGGCATGGCGTGGGCATGGGCATAGCACTGCGAGTCAGCCACGGCCCACCGAGGCCCTGCCAGCCCCGCGCCCAAACTCCACCCCTCGCCTTCGCCTTCTCTCCTCGGTCTCACAATCCTGTCTCCTTCTCCACATCTCGCATTCTATTTGTGAACAAAACCAGCTCTAGTCAGGGCTGGAACATGTGAGGTGGCAAGGATTTTCTATTTTAAGTTACAATATTTAATCTGCTCATAAAAAGCTAGTTTTTGTAAATAAAGAGTCATTTATAAAGAAGAGAAAATAAAACTCACAGTGACCCCTCCACCAAAACTAGCAACTGGGGATGTAATCTGTGATCTCAAGGTCTTTTTTTCAGCACGCTCATGTACTTTTTTAAGCATTTCTTTCCCTCAAATTGAGAACCAAGATGTCTTATAATCTGCCTTTATATTTTCACTCAATTCTTGCCATTTGTATAAAACCCAACCAAGGGTGTGCATGCTGGGAATAATGGCTGCATCCCAGCCCCAGCCAGCGGTCAGGACAGAGGCCGGGTGAGCCAGAGGAGAACCAAGATAGCCAGGTTGGTTACTGTTAGAGAGGCGGATAAGGAGAGGAACAGCAGACACAGAAGTGAAAACTAGGTCTCTTTTAAAAGGTTTATTGGTTTGAAAGGCAGAGTTACAGAAAGATGGAGAGAGGCCGGCGCCGCGGCTCACTAGGCTAATCCTCCGCCTGCGGCGCCGGCACCCCGGGTTCTAGTCCTGGTTGGGGCGCCGGATTCTGTCCCGGTTGCTCCTCTTCCAGGCCAGCTCTCTGCTGTGGCCCAGGAAGGCAGTGGAGGATGGCCCAGGTGCTTGGGCCCTGCACCCCATGGGAGACCAGGAGAAACACTTGGCTCCTGGCTTTGGATCAGCGCAGTGCGCCGGCTGCAGCGGCCATTTGGGGGTGAACCAACTGAAAAGGAAGACCTTTCTCTCTGTCTCTCTCTCTCTCTCTCTCACTGTCCACTCTGCCTGTCAAAAAAAAAAAAAAAAAAGATGGAGAGAGAGAGAGGGAGGGAGGGAGAAAGAGAGAGACAGAGGGAGAGAGAGGTCTTCCATCCACTGGTTCACTGCTCAAAAGGCTGCAATGGCCCCAGCTGGGCCAGGTGGAAGCCAGGAGCCTTAACCAGGTCAGCTGCATCGCTACTTTCCCAGGCGCATTAGCAGGGAGCTGGATCGGAAGGGAGCAGCTGGGACTGGAACCAGTGCTCACAGGGACGCTGGCCTCTAGGACTGGGGCTTAACCCTTCAGCCATAATACCAGCCCCTCAAAGGATGTCTGTTCGACATTTTAGATATTAGTGAAAACTGTTGTACACGTGGAAATTGACAAAATAATCCGGAGTGGTGAGGAACCATCATGGGCACCAGCAGTCTCACCACGCTGCCCAGAGTGGCCACAGCCGAGCCTCGCGCACTGCGACACCTCACCTTCGTCCAGGTTCCACCTGTGAGGGGCCAAATGCTGCTGCTTTTCACCCAGCGGGTCCCGCCTCAGAGGGGCACCCTCCCCCTCACCATGGCCTCCCCCTCAGAGACACAGCCTCCCTCAGAGACCCGGCTTCTCCCTGAGAGACCCGACCTCCCCCTCAGAGACCCAGGCTCTCCCTCCCCTCAAAGACACTGCCTCCCCCTCAGAAACACGGCCTCCCTCCCAGAGACATGTCCTCCCCCTCAGAGACGCCGCCTCCCCCTCAGAGACCAGGCCTCCCCCCAGAGACGCAGCCTCCCCCTCAGAGACGCCGCCTCCCTCCCAGAGACATGGCCTCCCCCTCAGAGACGCCACCTCCCCCTCAGAGACCCGGCCTCCCCCCAGAGACGTGGCCTCCCCCCAGAGACGCAGCCTCCCCCTCAGAGACCCGGCCCCCCCAAGGGATGCAGCCTCCCCCTCAGAGACCCGGCTCCGCTAAGAGACTTGGCCTCGCCCTCAGCAAGGGTCTCGACCAAGTGGGCCTCGGGTTCCAGTCCCCGCCTTCCAAAGCCTTGACGAGCCGCGCTTAGTCAGGGTTTCTGACTAAGTCCTGCCAATGGAGCACTTGAGAAGACGTCAACAGAGCCGTCCTGCTCCCCACGCTTTGTGCTGCCCCACATCACGGGCAGATGCTCGCGAGAGGCACCGCTGCCTCTCTGGGCCATTTTCTGGTTCTGGACGCCACAGACCCTGTTGGGCCCTCGGCCGATGTTGTCAGCCCTGCGGCGCACCAGCCAAGTGAGCCACGCCACTGCGTCCCCGGAGCTGGTTTCGCGTCAGCTGTCTGTCTCATTACTCTTTGTCCTGCCCAGTGAGTCGAGACGGTGTCAGCACTTCCATAGGGGCCCAGGGTGCACGTGAGGTCCGGGCGCGGCGCACACGGACACTAGGAAGGACCCGATCTGCTGACGCAGGGCTAGCGTTCCTTCAGGTATGACGGGGTGACGGCAGGAAGACACACAGGCAGCTGTCTCCACAAACCGCACTTTCGGCTCGGATTGTGGAGAGAAAGGGTCCCCCATACGAGAGAACCAGAACTCCCCGCGTCTTTCCGCAGCGCTCCTGTCCCGTGAACGGGATGTTACTGCCGCTGAACCATGAAAGCTGCGGGCCAGCTGGAGCCGGGGGGCAGAGGCAGCCCTGGAGCCCAGGAGACTGGAGCTGGGGGCCGTCACCTGCTCCCTGCCTCCTGAAGACACGTAGGGTAGCCAGTCACGGCTGTGGGCAGCTCCCTCAGACCCAGACGGAGCTTGTCCGCCAGGAGCTGGGCGAGAAGCCCTCGGCGTGACGGCAGCTGTGCCCACAGCGGGGTCTGCGTTCTCCCCAGACCTGTGTGCTCCAGGTGCGTCCTGGTGGGAACTTCTCAGGCTGCCCTCCCGCCCCTGCCTGGCTCCCCATCCCTGGCCCAGCAGTCCCCAGCCTCAGCTGGAGGGACCGCCCAGGAGCTTGAGGGTACACGTGGCCCTAACTGAAGGGCGCAGGTCAGGCAGCCTCTGCTCGGCAGACCCTTTCTGCCCACAGGGAGCCTGGAAGGCGGGTGTCGCGGCGATGGGGGTGGCACAGCAGGACATGGAAGGGGGCGTGTTAATCCCGTCAGGCGAACCCAAGGCAGAGGGTGTGCCTGCAGCCGGCAGTGTGGGACAAGTCAGCGAGGCCAGGGCCCCGCGGCTGGCGGCTGACCAGCGCTGGGTGTTCGCCAGTGCAGGCCGCCCCCTCCTGCGGTCTCAGGCTAAAGTTCCGCGAGAGAGGCGGCCACTTTTAGCCATCAGGTCGTCCTAACAGAACAATAGCAATCAGTCAACCACTCCTTATCAGGACCACTGCAGGCGTCCGGTTCCTGGGAATCAAAACACCACGCTGGCAGAGGACTTGAGCCAGAGTGGCAAATACAGAATGGCTTCTTCTGGGAAAAATCCAGATTCCCTCATTATTATTGAAGACATTAATGAGCCTGGTTCTTAAAGAGATATTTCCCAAAAATACTCCAACAGTAGTCACTGGCAAGTCGGCCCCCGGCAGTTTTCTGGGGTTTTTTTTTGGGGGGGGACCGAGCAGCCCCCAGACTGCCACTCACTGAGAGGACGCTTTCCTGCAGGCTCCCAGTCTCATCCCTGCAGGACGGGGACTGGGGACTGCACACCCCGCCTGGGGACACACGGCCCCTTTCCTGTAGCCAGCCCGCCTCAGGCTGAGGGTCAGGCTTGGCCGCTGGGACGCTGCAGAGGGCTATGCTGAGGCCAGGCCCTCCCGGGAAGCGCTGCAGCCCCCTCGCCGCTTTCAAGCAGGGAGACAAAGTTCCCCAGAGAACTGTGGAGGCCGAAATGCGGTGGGACGGAGGGGAGAGCAGTGCAGCGTGGGCTGCCCCACTTCCAGCGCTGTGGACTGTTCTTTGTGATAAAAGAGAGTGCGGACGGGGCAGGAGGAGACAGACACTGAGTCAGAGGGCGACAGGAGACGCGCGGGAGTGAGGAGGGCCCTGTGCCTCGGCAAGTGTCCTAGACAAACGGCCCGAGGAGGAGGGGGGACCCGGCCCTGAGCCCAGAGCCCTCCCACCGCCCCACTGGGAGGTGCTGGGCTGCTCCCAGTACCAGCAGCTCACCTGTGGTCTCCAGCAGGGCCAGCGGCCCAGGCACAGGCGGCGCTGGCGGCTGCATCACAGGAGGCAACGGGCCGGGCCGGCGCCCTTGGCTGGGGCCCGCTGCTCCCTGCTCCTGAGGCTGCTGGACCAGCCCTCCTGTGTGACACCAGGAGTCCCAAGCTCCGCCCCCTCCACTCCTTGAGAGCCTCTCTCCCACCTCGGCTCCCTTCCCCTGCCCCCACTCCCTCCCCTCCTCCCTGCTCCCATCCTGCCCCCCACCCCAGGCCAAGAAGTGAGGACGTTTGGGTGCTGCAGAGAGGCAGAGTCGCCCTGAGGGACACAGGGAGGCCGCTAGGGGCTGGGAGCCGGCTGCAGGCAGGGGCACCTGGGACTCTGGCTGGAGGGATGCAGGTCCCCAGGCCAGGACCCCGCTGACCCCCATCCGGTATTCTCCACGCTGGGTTGGTTATGGGTTGTCTTCCCGCCAGCCCTTCCTTGCGTGAAGGAATGGACGGGCCAGGCCGGGCCCACTGACACTCCCCCTGCCCCTACCCCCTCATGTTCATGACAGCTCCGAAGCTGCCTGAATCAAATCTGCTGTGGGCAGGCAGGGAAGGGGCAGGGCCAGCAGTGACCAGACAGGAGCGCCTCGCGTGGTGGCACGAGAATCAGCCTTCTGAAGGCTGTCGACTGAATTTAAAAATCTTAAGAGCCAGGATTTCAGCAGCCACTTCTCAAAGAAAACACTAAGGAGGCCAAGAATCATGACAGACGCTCTTCCCCCTTGGGTGTGATGAGGGGAAGTCACTGGATGTGATAAGGCGACGTTGTCCCAGGTTATGAGGAGGATATGACAGGAGGACACCACAAGATATGACAAGACATTGTCACCGGATATGACAAGGGGACGTCACTGCATATGACTTTTGTTCCAGTGACAGAATCCCCGGGGCCAGGCAGTATCTGGCGTGGGTGACCGTGTAAGGCCTCACATAGCTTGCGCTGCCGTGGATCCTGCCTGCTGTGCACGTGGAAGGCGGTATCTGGGGAGCTGGGAGCCAGTGACTCGTCCTCAGGGCGAGGCCAAACACACCCTTAGCGCTGCTCTTGAGAACCAGGAGCAGCGGGGCCAGGCCCCGGCTGCCAGCCGTGCAGTCTAAGGGAATGTGTTTGGGTTCCATTTGCTGTGAGCAGAAGCCCTGGATCTCACACACATCCAGAGTCCAAGTCGTGTGTGTTGCAGACCTATGCAAGAACTAACCCGAGGAAACTTCTCGGAAATCGCCACCCTGGGTTTGGGGCCAGGGTCTTCGTTGTCACACCAAGAGCAAGAGCGACCGACAAAAGAAAACAGGTGCCCCAGCCATGAGACCTTCTGTGTGTCACAGGACGGCTTCACGAATGTGAGGGCAGCCACAGTGCCGGAAGAAGTCCCTGGAGAACATGTGTGGGCAGGGACTTGCACTCAAGACCGCGAGAACTATTACGAGTCAATCAGTAAGGACAGTCCACTGGAAAACAGGCAGAGGGTCTGTTGGAACAGACACCTCTCCAGAGAGAGCTGCAGATGGCCATAAGCACACCAAAAAATGCTGAACCGCTAGCATCAAGAAAATGGCAAATCAAAGCCACAGTGACAGACTCCCTCTGACCCAGTCCGTGGCTAGATTCAAGAGAGTCAGAGACCAGGTACTGCAGAGGTGAGGAGAACTTGGACCCTCACACACTGCTGCTGGGAACTGAACCTTGACATGGGCGTCTCACACCGGGCTTGAGTTTCATCCATATTGCAAGACCAGACTTGTTCCTTTGTGTGGCTGGGTGGTATCCATTGTAGGCATGCGGTACTGATCCGCCTGTCTGCGGGTGGTGCCTCTGTGATACTGAGGGTGTGTGGACGTGCATCTTCTGTCTGGGCCTAGGACTAGGAGTGGAAGTGCTGACCACATAGCAGCAGGTGTGTGCTGAGTGAGCTCCCTGGGTCAGAGGTTACTTCACTGGGTCAAGGGCGCAGCAATGCAGAGTCTGCTATGGTTCAGTGGGCAGAGCCTGTCCCCGTCTGTCCTCCCTTCACAGCTAGTACCTGACCGCTAGTACCTGACCGCTAGTACCTGATCGCTAGTACCTGAGTGCTAGTACCTGAATGCTAGTACCTGACCGCTAGTACCTGAGAGCTAGTACCTGACAGCTAGTACCTGACCGCTAGTACCTGACAGCTAGTACCTGACCGCTAGTACCTGACCGCTAGTACCTGACAGCTAGTACCTGAATGCTAGTACCTGACTGCTAGTACCTGACAGCTAGTACCTGACTGCTAGTACCTGATCGCTAGTACCTGACCGCTAGTACCTGACCACTAGTACCTGACTGCTAGTACCTGACCGCTAGTACCTGACCGCTAGTACCTGACCGCTAGTACCTGACTGCTAGTACC
>CM027393.1:117725618-117760223 GCA_015711505.1 Sylvilagus bachmani | reverse complement strand
GTACCTCACGTCCCCGCCCCGCCCCCGACAGACCCGTGTACCTCACGTCCCCGCCCCGCCCAGCCCCGCCCCGGGCACGCCCCTTCACCTCACGTCACCGCCGTTCATGATGGTCATCACCAGGCACAAGTCCGTCCTGGTTTCAAATGCGTAGGCCAAGGACACGATGAACCGGCTGTGCACTTTTGCTAGAATCTTCTTCTCCACCATGGCACCCTGAGAGGCAGACATGGGAAGAGAACTCGCGCCCGGCCCGAGGGCGGGAGGGCGCCATGGAGACCGGCGCGCAGGGAATCTGTTTCAAGCCAGACTGTCAAACCTTAGTGTCGTGTCCCGTGTGCCCCGTCCACACACAGGGCACTTGGGGAGTCCTGCTCAGCCCAGCCGGGGAGGCTCAGCCTGCTCGCTCTCCATGCCGCTTCCCAAGCCACTGCAATCGTGACGTGCCACTCCCCACGCTCGGGGCCGTGCCTGGAGCCCGTGTGGAGGGCGCCCTCCCTGCAGACGGCCAGCGGGTGTGCACTGACCTCACCTCGAATCCGACAGCAGCCATGGTCACTTCCACCGACACCCCAGCTAACCTCTGGCTCAGGGTCAAGGGCCGAGATGCAGGAGGTGGCTGCTGTGTGGCCCCACCCACGCCAGGAGCCTCCAGAGGCTGCGTCCCCGAGACTAAGCAGCTTTCCCTGATCCTGCCCAGACGGACATGGACACCAGCGACAGCAGGGGTCAAACAGGAGGGGCCCCACCACCCCGGCCCCTGGGAAACAGTGGCATTTGGAGAACAGCACACCCGCACGCCCTGAGTGTCAGGATGCCGGGCGGACACAGCCCTGCCGTCCTCGTGTGCCTCTGTCGCAGCAAAAGCAGAGCCTTCAGCAGGGGCATCCCGAGAGTGGGGCCAGGAGCCCAGGGGACAGTCCCCCCGGAAAACGCTCTTCCCTTCCACTCACTCCTGGCTCACAAGCTCGCGGCCCAAGGTACAGCGACCAGGTGGGACTGATGTTGCAGGCACAGCACTGCCGAGGCACCGCTGCCCCCATGTACACGCCAGCCGGGGGCCCCTGCGAATCTCAGCAGGCTTCCCACCAAGCTGGAGCCCCAGCCCGAACCCCAACTGGAACCTCAGCCAGTCCCCTCCGCCTGCCCGCGGCTGCCGCCCGCTCACCTGGTAGCCCTTCCTCTTCTTCAGGCGCTTCTTGTTCAGCTTCTTGCAGGCGTACATCTTGCCGGTTGCCTTCATCTGGCAGGCCGACACCTCCCCAAAGCCCCCTTTCCCCAGGACCCGGAAGTCCAGGAACCAGTCCTCCCCGATGGGCTGGGCCTCCAGCCACTTCCACTGCAGGAAGCGCAGGAAGTACAGGCTGTCCAGGTACTCCTGGAAGGGGGCCTGGCTCAGGTGTGCCAGGGTGGCCTGCAGCAGCGGCTGGAAGAGGCCGTCCTGGCTAGCCACGGGCCCCTCCTTCACCCTGGCCACCGTCCCCTCATCCAGGAAGCTGCAGAAGAGCTTGGCCTGTGGGTCCAGGTACTCGGCCAGGATGGCCTGGGCCTTCTGTGGCCGCAAGTCGTCGTCGGCCGTGTCATAGTCCTCAATGTCCTTCCAGAGCTCCAGGGCCGGCACATGCCTCTCGTCCGTCCCCAGGAACTGCTGGAAGAGCCGCTTGCCGATGGGCTGCTCCGAGCACAAGCTGTCGAACTCCAGGCTGAGGCCAGCCCGGAGACCCTCGCACTTGGACAGCGGGGGCAGCTTGAGCTTGGCCAGGTACTTCTTGTCCCGGGAGGATGGGGCGATGCTGCCATCGAAACTGCCCCGGGCGGCGATGAAGGCAGAGTTGGCCACCACCGTCTCCAAGGCTCCGAAATCCATCCTGGTGCTGACCTCCCGCCCACTTCAAGCACAAGGAGTCATCGGCTGAGGCCTGACCCTCTGTCCTTGGCCTGTGGCCCGTTCCTGCCCTCCCAGGACAAGGGAGATATCCTCTGAGGCGAGGATGCTGGCCACCTGCTGGGAAGCCCCTGAGACCCAGGGCTGACGCAGCACTGGGCTAAATCCCAGTCAGGGTCACCGGGGACAGTAGGGGTCACCAGCAGGTGCAGACAATCCCCTAAGCTGCTCCGAGGCGGATTAGATTAGCCAGGCCCCAGCTCGGGGCCTGGCTTCGCTTTCCCCCAGGAAGGGCAACCCCCCGGGAGGAGCATGAGAGTCATCCTGAGCTGACCTGTCCACCGCCCGGCCCCAGCAGCTAGGCTGGAACCGACCACTTCTTCGGAGAAAACTCGCTGTGTGACGATGGCTGGTTGGTTTCCCCCATGATGCTCCATTTCTGGTTTTAAGAAAAATGCGAATGAGAGGAAAACCATCCAATAACAGGAGTGTGGAGAACAGCTTCTGGGGAGGGGGTTCTGAAGGCGAGACCACCAGCTCCAAATTGTTTTTCTTCTCGTCTGGGGCTTGCAGAGAAGCAGCTTTGCTAAGGTGAAAGAAAGAACCAGGGAGAAGATGACCCTGAAGTGACCCCAGGCTGAGGACCACACAGAGCAAAGCAGGAAATGAGAATACAGAAGCCAGGGACACACCTGAGCCATACCTGAGCCACATACACCTGAGATTCCTGGGCCACACACCAAGGACACAGCAGGGGCACAGCTGGAACATCTGAGACACCTAGACCATAGCTGAGACACATCTGGAGTACACCTGAGACACAGCTGGGGAACACCTGGGGCACACCTGGAACACCACTGAGATACCTGGAACACAGCTGGGGCACACCTGAGCACCTGAGCCACACCTGAGATTCCTGGGCCACACACCAAGGACACAGCAGGGGCACACCTGAAACATCTGAGACACCTAGACCATGGCTGAGACACATCTGGAGTACACCCAAGACACAGCTGGGGAACACCTGGGGCACACGTGAGACACCTGGAACACAACTGAGGCACACCTGAGCCATACCTGAGCCACATACACCTGAGATTCCTGGGCCACACACCAAGGACACAGCAGGGGCACAGCTGGAACATCTGAGACACCTAGACCATGGCTGAGACACATCTGGAGTACACCTGAGACACAGCTGGGGAACACCTGGGGCACACGTGAGACACCTGGGCCACGGCTGGGGCACACCTGGAACACCACTGAGACACCTGGAGCACAGCTGAGGCACACCTGAGACACACTTGGGGCACACCCGGGGTGGCAGAACCACCAGGAATGCCGGCTCCGTGAGGGACAGCCTTGCCTGCCCTATGCCGTGGCGTGCCGTGGTGCTCAGTGAGCATACAGGGGAGGATGGCGGGAGGTGCAGGGGCTGCAGGGGCTGGGAGGCAGCTCAGCACTCTCCAGCATGCCCAAGCCCAGGGGCCCAGGGCACAGTGCAGTCCCCGCCAGTCCAGGAGGACAGTGGGTTCTGCAGGTGGACGTGGGCTCCTCTGCAGTGGCCAATCAGGCAGAAACGAGAGCCCGCAGACTGAGTCCAGCACGGCCTCCCAACAAGCACAGTGGCATGCAGGCTGGTGAGCAAATATTTGAGGTGGACAACACCCCTGGGCCCCAGGAGTCCTGTGCCAGCCCCACCTGCCCCTGCCACCCAGTAGCAAGTGACCTTGGCCAGTCACTGGCCCTCCTTCCACCTTCCTGTCCCCTCCCCATCAGCATCAGAGAGACAGGGTCCCCACAGACCCCTCAGTCAGGGCTCAGCCACCACGACCCTCCCTGGGGTCACAGGGTGGGAGGAAGACGACTCTCGGTGGAGGTGGGGAGGGCTGCACCTGCCCCGCTCGGAAGCAGGTGGCTAAACAAAGCTACCTGGGCTTCCTGCCAGCCCCGAGGCAGAGGGCTCTGGGGGCCCTGTGTTAATCACACGCTTCATTTTGCGGTCCTCGTAGATTCCTATGCAGCTGCTTGCCCTTAACTTTGGTTTCCCAGGGGTGACATTGTGGTGCGATGCGGTCACCAGGACAGACACACACACACACACACACACACACACACACACCCCGCCACAGCCCCGGCAGAAGCCATGGGTCCTGGCTACGAGGGGCTGGCACTGGGGATGCTGTGGCAGTGGGGGCAGCAACCCTCTATGTGGAGACTGTTTAACCCCTTGCACGCTGGACGACTCCTGGAGGTCTGGTGTGAGCTTCCAGCTCTGGGCGAACACCCAGGAGGGTGACGACAGGGTCACACAGTTGTGCATGTGTGGTTTTTAAGAAACTGGCAAACTGCTGTCTACAGAGGCGGTCGCGTTTCCCCTTCCTGCGGGGAAGAGTGAGGGACTGGGTCGCTCGGCACCCACCCGCAGCCCTGCCATTCTGGAGTTTGTGTCCCGGCTGTTGTGGGCATCTGGAGTGAGCCAGTGGATGGAAGCGCTCTCCCTCTCTCGCTCTCGCTCTCTCTGTCACTCTGCCTTTTATATAAATAAATGCATCTTTAAACATCTTTCTAAATGAGTTGGGAAATGTTCCCTCGTCCTTCATTGCCTGGATGGCACGGAGGAGAGTGGGCGCTGACTGCGCACCAGGGTTCCCTGGCGGTGTCCAGTGAGGTCACGCCGCTGCTGGCCACCTGGCTTCTCCCTCCTCACGCTCCCAGGCTGCTTTTCCCCACTTTCTTTCCTGCAGCCATTCCCAGTTCCCAGTCAGCTGCCAAGAAACCCGCGCCCTTCCCCTGCGTTGCAGACCGTCCCCTGAGGAGGTTTTCCTGGGAATAGGCTTGACAGGAAGGACAGCAGCACTCCGAGTCGGGGGCAGCCTCCTTCCAGCCTCTCTGGTGTCTGCGGAGAAATCTGCCGCCGTGCTCCCGGCCGGCTAGACGATGACTCTGGTTTTAGGAAGCTTGGCGGGCATTTGGGTGGGATTCCTTCCTGAACTTGTAGGCCTATGTCTTTGCCAGGCCCGGGGGCTCTGAGCGCCTGTTCCCGCCCAGGGCTGCTGTGTGGCAGGCCTTGGGCTCTGCCGCTCCTACTTTCCCGTGTGTCTTCTGCCGGCTCAGGGCTGCTGTGGGGGGTGTGGGTGCTGGCTCAGGGGCTGCTGTGTGGTTTCTGCCGCTGTGCCGGTGCAGCTGCTCAGTGGCCAGGTGACAAATCCAAAGTCAAAATCTGCAGTGGTGGGGGCTGTGCTTCCAGCCTAGGTCCTCCTCATTGGTGGCCACATCCGGGCTGTTCTTCTGACTGCGTGGAGGAGGAATGCCAAGCCCTCCAGCGTGACTCTGCCTTGTTTAAAATTCAGCAGACGGAATCGGTGCGGCATGTCTGCGACTCTGGACCTCACACCTGTGGCTTGGGAGACTTAGGGCGGTGGCGTGCGGCCTGCTCAGAGCCCATGGGCTGAGACCCGGGGTGCAGTCCGTGGTGGGCTTGGAAAGCAGAGACGGCTGGAAGCAACGTGTGAGCACAGCCGTCCCAGCGTGCACCGAGCTCCTGGTAGTCAGCTGTGCTGACGCAATGACCTCTGGACGGCCGCTGAGGGATCTGGCAGACCTTGGCAGGGGGCAGCTTCCCCTCAGCAGGCTCTGAGAACCAGGGCTCAGGAAACCCACCTCCGTGGAAACAGGCACCCACTTGTCACGAAGCTGCCCACGCCTACCCTGCCCTGCTGGAGTCAGACACAGCCCAGGGCAGCTCGGGACCCTGCCCCCACCCAGTGATAACAAAGCCTCCCCTGTGCTGTCACTGGAGGTCACTGCCACCTGCCCAACAGGGACCAGGAGCCCCCCCCCCGCCGCCATGCCCCAAGTGGGGACCTAGACGTGTACCCCAAGCCACAACAAGCTACAGCCCCTGCTGCAGCTGGAGTGGAGTCAGAGAAAGCAACCAAAACAGGAGGATTCGGTGTTACAAAGTCCACTTTCAGTCAAGATTCGCCCCTCTCATGCAGGCCAGGAAGATTTCAAAGTGGATCAACCTGAGACAATGAATGGACAGTCCAGCCCAGGGGACAGAGACGCTGGGGGACTTGGCCAAGGTCTTATTTTATTTTTTAAAAGTTTAATTATTTTAATCTACTTAAAAGGCAGAGTAACAGGGAGAGAGAGAGAGAGAGAGAGAGAGAATGTTTCCATGTGCTGGTTCAACCCCCAAATGCCTGCCGCAGCCAGGACTGGCCCAGGTTAAGGCCAGATTAAAGCCAGGAGCCTGTAACTCCATCTGGGTCTCCCATGTCAGTGACAGAGACCCAAGGACTTGAGCCATCGGCACTGCCTCCCAGGATGCATCAGTGGGAAGTGGAGCAGCCAGGATTTTCGCCAGTGCTCTGATGTGGGTTCAGATCCCAAGCAGTGGCTTAACCACGGTGCACCTGTGACTGAGATCCTAAAGCAGCAATGATAACAACCCAGTTACAGGGCGGGCACAGTGACAAAGCAGGTTATATCTCTGTCTGCAACACCAGCATCCCCCATGGGCGCCAGTTTGGGTCCCGGATGCTCCACTTCCAATCTAGCTCCCTGCCAATGTACCTGGGAAAGCAGCAGAGGAAGGCGCGAGTGCTTGGGCCGCTGCACCCATATGGGAGACCCAGAGGAAGCTCCAGGCTCCAGGCTTCAGCCTGGCCCTGTCCCAGCCGTTGCAGCCATTTTTGGGGTGAACCAGTGGCTAGGATATTCTCTCTCTCTCCCTCTCTCTCTCCTGTCTCTGTAACTCTGCCTTTCAAACAAATAGAAAATAAATCTTTTAATAAACTGCACTTATGAACATGCTTGAGACAAACGTATGGGAAGCCTTGGCAAAGAAATAGAAAGTTTAAAGATAGATGCTGCTGGCCGGCACCGCGGCTCACTAGGCTAATCCTCCGCCTGCGGTGCCGGCACCCCGGGTTCTAGTCTCGGTTGGGGCGCCGGATTCTGTCCCGGTTGCTCCTCTTCCAGTCCAGCTCTCTGCTGTGGCCCAGGAAGGCAGTGGAGGGTGGCCCAAGTGTTTGGGCCCTGCACCTGCATGGGAGACCAGGAGGAAGCACCTGGCTCCTGGCTTCAGATCGGCCATAGCGGCCATTTTGGGGGTGAACCAACGGAAGGAAGACCTTTCTCTCTGTCTCTCTCTCACTGTCTAACTCTGCCTGCCAAAAAATGAAAAAAAAAAAAAAGATGCTGCAACAAAGAACAAAATAGAGAAGTTTAGTTGAAAAGTACAATATCCAGGATAAAAATCTCAAAGGATGGCTCAGTGATTGGGTGGAGGGAGCAGGAACGGGGTAAGGGGAGACCCCCAGGCACGGGCCCCTCCCAAGGGCATTGCTGTGACCTGCGGTGACCCCACCACAGCACTGCAGCTGCAGGTGGTGCTGGCTCTGAGCCGGTCTCACACGCGCTGTGCAGGCCATGCAAGGTCACACGCCCTGCGCACGGTAGGTGAGGCAGGCTCCAGCCCAGCGGGCGATGACCTCCAACCCACACTCCTCACACCTGGAGGAGGGGAGAGAACAGAACTGGGGGCAAGAGCCACGCAGGAGAGCCCTTCTCTCGGCGTTAACACAGCTGACCGCCAAGGACATCCAAGGGCAGCGAGCAGGGAGAAGCGGGAGGCTGCCCAGCTCCCAGGGCAGGTGGGGGGCGATAGCAGGGAGGCGCCCATGTTTGGGGAGCTGATGGCTGCTGCTGATAGCACCGCCTCGAGCCAGCCCTGCAGCCATCGCCCGCGATGCCTTTGACCACCGTGGCCAGGGGGAGGCTATAAGACCCAGGGGGCCTCCGGCCTCAGTCGGGGTGCAGGGCGGGGGAGCGGTGGCTCCCACAGCAGACACCATGGCCGCCCTGCAGGAGAAGAAGTCGTGCAGCCAGCGCATGGAGGAGTTCCGCCACTACTGCTGGAACCCGGACACGGGGCAGATGCTGGGCCGCACCCTGTCCCGCTGGGGTAGGTGTTGGGGGCACGGAGGACCCCACCCAGGCCGGCCCCTCGTCCCCTGTTGCTCCGCAGGTGACCCCTGGGCCAGGGCCCTGGCTTTCCAGGCCAGTGCTTCACAGCCCCGCTCCTAAAGCTCAGCGCTGTTTGCCGGTTTAAAGGCGGGGACAGGAGCTCTCAGGTCAGGGGACCTGGGGACAGGCCGACGCTTGCTTCACCCTGAGACTCAGCTGCAACCCCAAGGGTCCCTTTTCTTGGGACCCAGCTCAGGCCGGTCTGGCAGCTCGCGTCCCTCGAGGCCCCCGCACAGTGGCCTGCAGGGCTCGGGCAGGCCCCTCCTCCCCAGGTGGAAGACAAAAGAGAGCCCCTGGCCTGGCGGGGGCGGGGGGCGCCTTCAGGCCCCACAGGGCTCCCACACCTGTGCAGGAAACGCCCCCACCAGGCCCGTCTTGCCGGGACACAAGGTGCCTGTGAGCCTGGCAGTCAGTCCAGACCCGCCGACAGGTTAAGTGGAAGCCCCTGTGCTGTGGGGAAGCGAGGGGCGGGAGAGTAGGACACAGTCCCTCTGGCATGGGGACACACCGGGGCCAGGCTGGTGAAGACACGGCACAGCCACGAGAAGATGCCTGTCTGGGCAGATGCCCACGGCACAGACGCCAGGCCTGGGGAGAGGCTGCGAAGTGTTGCTGGTGCCTGACCTTCAGTGACCAAGCCCTGAGGTGGCCTCACTGCGAAGGGGACAGGCCAGGCTCAGAAAGCTGGCTGCCCCGGCTGACCGAGGTGTCCCACTGGCACGAATGCACCACAGTTCGTGGCCTCAAGCCCTGTGGCCCCCCACTCACCCCCCTGCTCTCACCAACTTGATCCCTGGAGAATGATCCACTCAAAAGAGTCCACACTCACGTCCACAGGGCAGGAATCAGTGGGCTGCCCTATTCTGGACTTTTCCCAGGACAAGTGCAGAAGTGTCCTCTTCCTTAGGTCATGCAAGTTAACCCCAGACAGGAAGGTGAACTCCGGGCCTGAGCGGGACCCCTCGGGGGGCGGGGCAACGTGATTCCCCCGGGCTCTGACCCAGAAAGCAGGCGGCACACGCTGGAACCCTCACACCCCGCCCCAGTCAGCAGACCCAGGGGGGCGCCTGGACCAGGGAGAGGGGTTTCCAGGACCCCACTCCCTCATCTCCATGCATGCAGGGGCAACACCTGCCCCCATCCCATCCGGCCCTGCCCCCCGGTCTCTCACAGAACGCAGGCACACAGCTGGCTGCAGCGTCACACTGGGCTAAGGTCCCTGATGTAGACTCTGGGCCCCTCCTGGGACGCCACTGTAGGCAGCAGGTGGCAGTCACCCTGGGTAGCGGCCTCACTGCTCTGCCTGTTTCCCTTCCTGTGGTGGGGGAGCAGGAACTCTGACCCCAGGGCAAAGTGAGTGTGGCCAGTGGCCAGCACAGCCGTGACGACAAGGGGACGTTAGTGGAGGTGGAAGAGCCAGCCACCCGGGCACAGGGCGCCCAGGCAGGCGGGCCCGGCACAGTGAGGGCACGGGGGAGAACTGCTGAATGGCACCGGCTTCACTCTCAGCCGACGAGAATGTTCTGGAATGAGTCAGAGGTGACGGCCACGCAGCTTCCTGACTGGACACTTCGGGTGGCTGCAGAGGCAACGGCTGCTGTGGCCTCTGACCCCGCCCCTCCCCCCAGTGTGGATCAGCCTCTACTACGTGGCCTTCTACGTGGTGATGACCGGGCTGTTTGCCCTGTGCATCTACGTGCTCATGCAAACCATCGACCCCTACACGCCCGACTACCAGGACCAGCTAAAGTCACCAGGTAGGCGTGGCCCTCCAAGCCCTCCCCACCCACCCCCAACCCCAGCTCCGAGTGACGAAGGCTGACTCAGGCTTTGATCTTCATTCTTAAAACCAAAGGTTCTCGTGACTGACAAAAGGTCTTTATGTCCACTTACTCCATATGCCCATACAATGTGCTCATGGAACATTCCGGAAGGGTTCACAGAACCTGCTCACAGGGCCCAGGCCCAGGGAGACAAGGCCTGGGGGCAGAGAGCGCATGCCGTCCCCTGTCTCTCAGAGGACCAGTGAAAGACTGACAGCTGCCCCGTGCACCAATGAGCAGAGGTGTTAGCCGGGCAGACTGTCCACACGCTGCCATCTCCTTCCTTGTCTGTGGACCGCGGGCCCTGGCTTCCCACGGCAGTGGGGGTGGGTGAAGGAAGTGCGGAGTTGGTGGGAACGCAGGGAGAGAGGGTGGCGGTCAGCCTGGGAAAGCAGAGCTGGGCGAGGGTGAGGGCCCTCAGGCCGGCGGCGCGGTCATGGAATCAGAGGCTGCGAGTGGACAGCACTCACCCCCACCACATGCACGCTCTGAGCAGCTGTCACACCAGCACGTCGGGGCTTCTATGCCTACTAACGCCAAAGGCTTCTTAGGTGCCAAGTTCACCTGAGCACCAGCCTCGGGCTCGGGGTCAGCCCCCAGCTGCAAGAGCCTCGGAGGGGAGGGGCGCCCTCTGGCGGCTCAGGCCTGCTAAGCAGTGCTGCCCCGCGTGGGGGCCAGGCCCAGGCTTTTCCCTGGCTGTGCAGAGCTCTGGCTGGTGGGCGGGGTCCCACCCCGTGGTGCTGCTGTCCAGTGTCCTCGGGCTGCCGCTCCTGGCATGGCCTGGCCTCCCTCACGTGTGGCCTGCACGTGAAGCCGGGAGAAGCCTCGCGGCAAGGCTGCCCTGCTCTGTACCCCCAGGCGTCACCTTAAGGCCAGACGTGTACGGGGAGAAGGGCCTGGAAATCCACTACAACATCTCTGACAACCGCACCTGGACCAGCCTCACGCACACCCTGCGAAGCTTCCTGGCAGGTAACTCCCTCGGCCCGGCAGCCGCCCCGAGCCGGCCGCACTGGCCAGGGCCGCCCACACTCTGCTGCGTCTGCCCACAGGTTACTCGCCTGCAGCCCAGGTGGACAACATCAACTGCACCTCCAAGACCTACTTCTTCCAGGAGAGCTTCGGGGCTCCCAACCACACCAAGTTCTCCTGCAAGTTCACGGCGGACATGCTGGAGAACTGCTCCGGCCTCAGCGACCCCAGCTTCGGCTTCAAGGAGGGAAAGCCCTGCTTCATCATTAAGATGAACAGGGTGAGCATCGGGGGTGTCTGCGTCCAGACGCCGGGGAGCGGGGGCCGCCTCACCCCTGCCGCCTCGGCTCAGCACAGACCCGTGTGCTCATGAACCCAGATGCAAACCCTCCCTGCAGCCACGGCCTCAGCCCTGTGGTCAGCGGGACATGGCTGTGCCCAGCAAGGGGCCTCCAAGTGGGGGAGTGAGGGCCGGGAGGGGACTGGGAACCACACAGGGCAGGGGCTTCGAACCTGGGCTCAGGGACCCCCTCATGCACTGGCCAGGGATGGCCCCCCAGGGTTGTGACGGGGGCAGGGCAGCAGGGGCTGATGGGAGGCCGCTCATCCTGGGAGCAAGGAGAGGACCGCGGGGAGTGGGGGAGGCAGGTACCCTCCGCACACCCAGCCCCAGACTCGGGGTCAGCACTGACCTTTAACCTCAGTGAGGATGACAAGAGCCTTGGAGGTGAGTGTGGTCCCGAGGGGGCCAGTTGAGGCAAGCCAGCTGACCTCGGAGGGCCACAGCTTCTGTGAGGAGCTGCGGGAGAGGACACGTGGGCGAAGGGGCAGGCCCGGCCCCACTGCTGCCCTCCTCTGGGCCTGGATGAGCGGAGGGCAGGAGGCCCGGCTTTAAGGAGTTGGGCGCTGGGAAGAGGGGCCACGGGCAGCCTGGGGGCCCTGTGCAGTGGCCGGAGGGCCCAGCCCCTCCTCGGCCGGCGTGCGCCGGCAGCCACATGGACACCCTTCCCTTCCAGATCGTCAGGTTCCTGCCCAGCAACAGCACGCCCCCCCGCGTGGACTGCACCTTCCTGGTGAGTGCTGAGCGGGCCGGGGGCAGCCTGCCCGGTCCCTCGGGCACGCCCCAGGCACACACGTCACAGCCCCCCGCCCCTCATCCACTAGGGTTTCACTGCAGATGGAGGAAAGCGCCGCTGGGCGCCTTGTTTTCCCAGAAGGCAGGGGCGGTGCTGTGCCAGCCCCTCAGAGCGCCCCGTGGGAAAGCCACCTCCTCCGGGCGCCTCCGTCTGGTTCCCTTCAGGTGCATAGTTTACGAAGCACACCACCAACAGCAGGGGTTGCCAGCAGCGTTTGTCTCCGTGAATTCTGGTTTCTTTCTAAACCACCGTTCAATAGGGCATGAGAAGCCTAAATTTGCTGTCACTATGCCTCGTCTGAGGTTTCTGTGCCCGCCGCGGCCTCCGCGAACCGGTGCAAGGGCACAGGGCCCCAAGCTGCTGTCCCCACGGGCCACAGGGGGTCACCTCCTTCCCCCTTTTTTCCGTTATTTTCACCTCGCATGTGGGCTGGCGTGGGATTTGAACAGACGCCAAAGCACCCCTCCTAGCCAGTGCTTTCCGTAAGGCAAGTCCGTGACGCCGCCGCCGACAGGGCAGATCCCACCAGGGAGAGGGAAGAGGCTGGAGCTCGCAAGCCTGCTCACACACGACAGCAGGTACTCCGCTCACAGCGCACATCTTCCCACCACCACTCCAGAATGGTGAAGCACAAACCACCAGTGCCGCCCGCGGCAAATCCCACCCCCACGGGATCTCAGCACTGTCTGCAAAGACGGAGTCCAGTGCACGCCAGGCGGGCAGCAAACTATGTGACTGCTTCCCACCTATGCACAGGGACACGCGCACACATGCACACACGTGGACATGCACACTCAGCACGCATGGGCATACAGGTGCGTGCTCACCGGCTGCTCCCTGACGCAGGCCGCCGCCTCTCCTCCCCAGGACATGCCCCACCAGGCCCTCACGCCGCTGCAGGTCGAGTACTATCCCCCCAACGGCACCTTCAGCCTCCACTACTTCCCTTACTACGGAAAGAAAGCGCAGGTACGGCCATCCCTCCCTTCCCAGAGCAGCTACCGACACCAGCAAGGGCCCCTGTGAAACGACAGAGGGACTCAGCCCTAACCATGCAACCACCTGGGTGCGCGCACCCCACCCCCACCCCCGGGCCGCGGGCTCCGGGGCCCTTCTGCGCGCCTGCCGCGCCTCACGCCCGCCCGCTGCGCCCTCCACGCCCGCCCTTGTGCCCTGCTGTAACCCAGCGCGCCTCACGCCTGTCCCAGCGCCCTGCGCCCTCCGTGCCCTGCGCACCTCACGTCTTCTGCGCCCCGCATCCTCCGCACCTCACGCCCGCCCTCGGGCCCTGTGTCCTCCCTGCCTCGCGCCCTCCACTCTCTCCCTGCCTCGCGCCCGCCCCCGGCGCCCTGCGCCCTCTGTCTGGTTTCACACCAGCGGCCGGTGGTGGCCTCACCCACGCAGCCTGCGCCCAGCCCCGCGGCCTCACCCTGGCCCCCCCCCCTCCGCAGCCGCACTACAGCAACCCGCTGGTGGCCGCCAAGCTCCTCAACGTGCCCACGAACACGGAGGTCGTGGTCCTCTGCAAGATCCTGGCCGATCACGTGACCTTCGACAACCCGCACGACCCCTACGAGGGCAAAGTGGAGTTCAAGCTCAGGATCCAGAAGTGACCTCGCGGTCGTGGGTCTCACGGGTTCCCGGCCGGGCCCTGTGGACGCGTTTCTGAGGCGCCCGCACCAGTGTCCCCCTGGGAGCGCCCAGCACGCAGCCGCGTGGACAGCGCTTCCGCTGGCGTCCGCTGCTTCCCGTGGTGTCCCGTCCCGTGCAGTAGGATGGAAAACGTGGGCTAACCCAGCCATGGCAGGGCAGCGACCGCGAGTGCCCGGGCCCAGAACTGACCCGTCCTTTCCGTGTGGACAGCACTTCCTGGCTACCATTGCTTTTTCTGACGTCAGTGTGAGCGGCTTCCCAGAATGCGCAGGGGCTGTTAGTGTGCTGAGACGCCCGTGGCAACCCCCACTCACAGCGCAATCCCCTTGTTGTAAAAATAAAGTTACTCTAGGTAAAACAATCCTGTGTCTCCTCACAAGGAGAAAAGTAACGTTGAGCCCCTTCTTTTGCAGGGGTCTCCCTGCTGAAGTTGATTGGGAGACAGGAAGCGGCAGACCCAAGGTGGAGTGGGGGTGGCCCCTCGCAGCGGCACAGCGTGGGGTGCAAGGGCCCCACAGGACCTAAGACTGAGCGCTCACACCTTGTCCTCACTGAGGGGCGACTCTCCTCCCACATACACAGCAGTGAGTGCAGTGTAGTTCAGGCCCAGGAGCGCCCAGACCTGGCGCCTGCCCCTCACCTGTGCCAGCCAGCAGAGCTGCAGGGCGGAATGACCGGCATGGGAACTCCAAAAGCCCACACAGAGGACAATTCACAGAACAGGTCTCCGAGGAAAGTGAAAACCTTACAAATGGTTTGCAAGGTTGCCTACGTCACCTGGTTTACTGAGCCACCAAGTAGCAAAGATACTACGTCACATATTTTCCACTGCCTACCCCAAAAACAACTGAAGGCCTGTCTATACCACACAGCGGTTACACACACACACACACACACACACTGTACCTTATAAACACACAAGGACTCACCCGTGTGAAGGCCTGTCTACACCACACAGTGGTCACACACACACTGTACCTTTTTTTTTTTAAGATTTATTTATTTATTTGAAAGAGTTACACAGAGAGAGAAGGAGAGCCAGAGAGAGACAGATAGACAGACAGACAGAGAGGTCTTTCATCCAGTGGTTCACTCCCCAATTGGCTGCAATGGCTGAAGCTGCGTGGATCCGAAGCCAGAAACCAGGAGCTTCTTCCGGGTCTCCCACGTGGGTGCAGGGGCCCAAGGAGAGCAGGCAGCAGCTTTACCCACTACACCGCCGTGCCGGCCCCACACGCTGCGCTTTATGAACACACAGGGACTCACCGTGTGAAGGCTTGTCTGTACCATGTAGTGGTCACACGCACTGCACCTTATAAACACACAAGGAGCAGTCCCTGTACACAATGAGGACATGTGGCAGCCACAGGGTTAAGCAGATGAACTCAAGCCCAAGATGAAGCCAGAGATGAGGGTGTCAGTGGTGGGCCCGCGGGGGAGAGGCTCCTGGCTCCAGCGGGGTTGGAGGATCCTGCTAGCCCAGCAGACAGTCCTCCTGGTCCCCGGGCCCAGCGACGTTACCCCGCGTAGCTGGGATTCCGTGGAAGCACCAGGAGCCTGCGGCCAGGCACTGCTTCGAAAGCTTGGGTTTGTTTTGCTTTTGAGAAGTCGTTGGAGACTTCTGTGATCACAAATCAAGAAAGAGGCTGCGCCCATGTGTGGCCTCATCAGGGGAGGCGCGAGGAGCTCGGCAAGGCCATGGGGAGAGTCCTGCAGTGCCTACCGGTCCTCGGGCGGTCTGGTCCCTGGCCACTCGCCGCTGTGGCCCGTGTCGGAACACCTCCCTGCATCGGGCCAGCCGGTCTGCTGTCCTCGGGCCGTACCTCAGCCCGCTGCTCCGCGGACGGTCATCCAGGCTGCCTCGCCTTTCAGCTGCTGCGAGCCACGGTGTCCAGATGTCTCAGCGGCGTGGGTGCACCCAGAAGTGCAGCTGCTGAACCACACGGTAACTCCACGTTGGATTTTCCGAGGAGCAGCCACCGTTGTCCTGCAAGCTGCACACCCCACGGTGCTGCCAGCAGCGCAGGAGGACTCCAGCTTCTCACCCCCACTGCGGCCCACTTCTGCCTTCCCAGCCGGCCTGAGGCGGTGTCTGCTCGCTCTGCCGTGTTTCCTGGAGGACCAGCAACGCCAAGCAGCTCTGCTCAGCGCATGTCCATCCGGAGAAAAGGCCGCTGGAGCCCTGTCCCAGTGCTGACTCGGGTGCGTGGCTCTGCTGCTGGGTTCCAGGGTTCTCTGCGTGTCCTGGGTATTGGCCCACTAGCAGCTCCCGGGTCTGGGGTCCTTCCCACTGCGCGGCGTCTGCTGACACACGCGTGTGCCATGTGCCCGCGTTCTCCTCTGTGGCCTTGCCTTTGGTATGCTGTTCCCGGAGCCAGTGCTAGTCGGTGTCCTGGAGCTTTCGTCCTGTTCTCTTCCAAGAGTTTTAGAGCTTTAGGTCCTACACGAAGGCCTCTGGTCCTCGCGAGTCACTTTCCACATACAGAGTTAGGCGGTATCCAACTTCACTCACCTGCATGTGGACAGCCGGTCCTATCCCCATCAAATGGCCCGGGGAACCCTTGTCGAAACTCACGTGACCACATATGCAAGGGTTTCTCTGGGGTCTCATCTGTTCCCTTGGTCTAATACTGCACTGCTTTGGCTACAGTAGCTTTGTAGTAAGTTATATATTTTTTTAGTTTATTTATTTTTATCTACTTGAAAGGCAGCAATCTTGTTACTCCTCAAATGCTTGTAATAGCCAGGACTGGACCAAACCTAAACCACAAGCCCGGAGCTCCATCCGGGTCTCCCATGTGAGTGGAAGGCATTATGTCCTGAGTCACCTCCGGCACCTCCCAGTGTGCGTTCCCAGGAGGCTGGACAGAGCAGGGCAGGACTTGGTCCCAGGCATTCGGATACGGGACGCAGGAGGCCTCGGCAGCAGCTCAACCACTGTGCCAGACCCCCAGCCTGAGCAGGTTTTGAAGTCATAGGGTGAGTCCGCCAGCTTTGCTCACTTTCAGGATTGTTTTGGACATTCAGGGTCACTTGAGATTCCACATGAAATCAGGGATGCACTGGTTTTTCTATTTCCAAAAAAAAAAAAGTCCCTGAAATTTTGATAGAGCTTTTTGTCATCTACTGACCTTTCCAAAACTCTGGCTCCCAGT
The DNA here is from genome assembly GCA_015711505.1 of Sylvilagus bachmani. Classification (NCBI taxonomy): domain Eukaryota; kingdom Metazoa; phylum Chordata; class Mammalia; order Lagomorpha; family Leporidae; genus Sylvilagus; species Sylvilagus bachmani. The sequence goes on along the minus strand of CM027393.1, from coordinate 117,743,563 downwards.
CCACGGCCACGGGTGCGCTTCTACTTCTCAGTTTGTTTTGGCGATGTTTTGCAGTTCTCATTGTAGACGTCTCTTAGTTCCACTGGCTAAGCTGACTGCTGAGTGTTTTATTACTCCGATAAGTGGGATTACTTTTTTCTCAGTCTTCATGGTCGGCGCGCTGAGAGGCACCCGTCTGTTTGATCTGCAGCCTGTGCCCTTCCCTGATTATCAGTTCTGGTCATTTTAGTGGCTGCTGCAGGATTTTCCACCTACAGATCATTATCACGCACAAACGGAGTTTTATTCCTTCTCAGATGTCAGTAACTCTCATTTCTTTTTCCCACCTAAAGGCCCTGGTTCGAATTACCGGCACTGAGTGGAATGTAAGTGGCAGACTGGACTCTGTTGCCTTCCTCCTGAGCATGAGAGTTTTTCATGTTTTAATCGTACTGAAGCCGTTTCCTGCTATTTCTACTTTTTTTTAACCATAAAAGCATGAATTTTGTAAAATGCATTCCTAGCTCACCGAGACAATTGTGTGGCTTTCTTCCCTCACACCGTGTGCCCCACTGTCTCACGCCGAGCCCTACTCGCTTCCCCAAATCAAGCCCTAGTTGGGCCTGGTGCACAAGCCTTTACACATGGTTCTATCTTGCTCACCAGTATCTGCCGAGGACTCCGAGTTCACACACGCTGGCCGGCACCTGCAGTCTGTGTGAGGCTCTGCCACCAGGGCAAGGCCGGTGGCACAGAATGGGTGTGATGTGTCCCCACCTCTTCAGTCTTCCAGAAAGTCCGAGGACGCGCTGTCCTTTGGCGTGGGGTGGACCCCACTGGGGAGGTTCTTTGTCAGAATTTTCAGCGCTGATCCAGTCTCCTTGCCCGTCACAGGTATCTTCTCCTTCTTCTGATTTAGCCTTAGGTTTTCTTCCCAGGAATTTGTCCAGTTCATTTAGGTTTTCAAACGTACAGTTGTTCACAGTATTTTCTCATAGTCTTTCTGATTTCTGTAGAATAGGGAGGAACATCCCGTTTTCATGATTTTGGTAGTGAGTCTTTTCCCGTAGCGCACCTACCCAGAGGTGTGTCGGTTCTGTCCCTCTCTTGGTGTTGCTGGCACCATCATTTCTCCATTCTGTTTTCCTTGCCGCTACCAGGATCCTGATTATTTTCTCCCATCTGCTAGCTTTGGGTTTTGAGCTTGTTCTTGTTCTAGTTCTTGGACTTAGTCACCACACACCCCCTCCCCCCAGAAATTTTAATTATAAAAATCATTCTTGGTCTCAAAAATGGAAAAAATAGGGGCAGACGTGTGGCACAGCAGTTCAGGTGCTGCTTGGGGCACCCACATTCCATAAGGGAGAGCTTGGGTTCAAGTCCCAGCTCCACCTCCCATCCAGCTTCCTAATGCCCACCCTGGGAGGGAGCCGCTGACGGCTCGAGTATGTGGGTCTCTGCCACCCACGAGGGGAAACCAGATAGAGTTCCAGACTCCTGGCTAAAGTCTGGCCCAGCCTGGGTGTTGTGGGCATTTTGGAGTGAACCAGCGGCTGGAAGCATGGGGGCTCTGTCTCTCTGCCTGCCAAATAAATACCATTTATTTTATAAATAGAAAAGCTAAGAGTCTGGCAGTGCAGAGACAACAGGAGAGTGCCCGCAGCTGGCCGACAGCCTGGCCCTGCTCGGCATCCTGAGGGTAAGGCACACAGAGACAAAGCACTGACCCAGGGGCTCTCGCAGAACCAGGGGCGTTCAGCACCTTGGAGAGCTCCTGCGAGCCCAGGAGGGCAGCACCGCCCCAGGAGGAGCCTGTGCCCCGGTCTCCGACAGGGTCCATAAGATACTCAAGAGCCAGGAACCATGGACAAGAACCATGTACGTTGGGTAAAACACAAACACCTCTGACTAACCTGTTTTCTATGTTTTTTTAAAAGATTTATTTATTTGAAAGTCAGAGATACACAGAGAGAGGAGAGGCAGAGAGAGAGACAGAGAGAGACAGAGAGAGGTCTTCCATCCAATGGTTCACTCCCCAGTTGGCCGCAACAGCTGGAGCTGTGCTGATCCAAAGCCAGGAGCCAGGAGCTTCCTCTGGGTCTCCCACGCGGGTGCAGGGGCCCAAGGACTTGGGCCATCTTCCACTGCTTTCCCAGGCCACAGCAGAGAGCTGGATTGGAACTGGAGCAGCCAGGTCTTGAACCGGTGCCCATATGGGATGCTGGCACTGCAGGCCAGGGCGTTAACCCATTGTGCCACAGCGCTGACCGCGGCCTGTTTTCAACTTTCTGCTTAAGCAAGGCACCAGGACCTGAGAGCTGTGGGGCCAGCCGGACGTCCCAGCCACGCCGTGGCCACTGTAACGCTCAGGTGCTCACCTGCGTCACCGCACCAGCCTCACAAACACTGGCAATGCTGCTTCAGCCCAGAGGGTGGAGCAGGCTGCCGGCTGAGACCACGTCGATGCTTCAGGACCACGCGGCCAGTCTGAACGTGCAGGCTGAGCCTTTAACGTCTCCCGGGCTCCCTTTGTGCCAGCCAGAGAACTGCGCGAGGGCTGCCGGTTACAGGGATGGCAGTGACCCTCCACAGGTGGCTCCCTGATGCACCCGCTTTACTTCAGGGTCCGTATCACGTCCATGAAGCCACGCTGTGTCTAACCCATGTGCTTTTCACAGAAACTCTTCCGGTTAGGACTGGCAGGCTGCTTACTGCAGTGGCCGTGTCTAAGTGTAACAGGCCATGCTACTTCATAACTTCAGCTAACATGGCTTGTCCCTAACAGGAACCAGAGCCAGACCAAGGGGATGCGGAGCCCAAAGACAGAAAGTCAGGGCTCCCAGGGAGCCAGCACGGGCAAGCATGGCCTCCGGCAGCTCTCGCCTCCCAGGTCCTTGTCGGCGGAGCTCCAGGTAAAGCAAGGGCACCGCGCTGGGTGGTGGCCGCACTGGGACGGACCTCACCGCACACCTGCCCCAGGTCCTGAGGGGAGGCCCAGGGGGTGCTCCCCACTCGCTTCTGGAACCTAGTGGGAGTTTTACCTCCCAACAGGATCAGTTTAGATGCCAAGTGGCCTCTCCAGGTATAAAGCCCTGTGCAAAGTTTTCATGCTAAGGACAAAGCTGTACTTTCCGAGCAATTTGTTTGGGTTACGCTGCACCGCCACTCAGGACAGGCGCTGGCACCGGGGTTGGAGACACTTAGGACAGCCGTGCCTCACATCAGAGCCTGCTTCAAGTCCTGGCTACTGTGCTTCCACTCTGGCTTCCTGCTGATCACACGCTGGGAGGCAGCAGGTTCAAAAGCACTTGGGTCCCAGCAGCCAAGTGGGTGGCCCAGCCTGAGTGCCCAGCTCCTGGCTTCGGACTGACCCAGTGCCAGCTGTGGCAGGCATCTGAGGAATGGACGAGTGGATGAAGATCTCTGTGTCCCTTTACCTTTCAAATAAAATGAAAATAATTTTAAAAAAAATGTTGGTCACTAAGTATCATGGAACTTGAACTGATTTTCTTTTTTGACAGGCAGAGTTAGATAGTGAGAGAGAGAGAGAGAGAGAGAGAGAGAGAGAGAGAGAGAAAGGTCTTCCTTTTCCGTTGGTCTCCCTGCCCCCCCAAATGGTTGCTATGGCCGGTGTGCTGTGCCGATCTGAAGCCAGGAGCCAGGTGCTTCTCCTGGTCTCCCATGGGGTGCAGGGCCCAAGCACCTGGGCCATCCTCCACTGCACTCCCGGGCCACAGCAGAGAGCGGGACTGGAAGAGGGGCAACCGGGACAGAATCCGGCGCCCTGACCGGGACTAGAACCCGGTGTGCCGGTGCCGCAGGTGGAGGATTAGCCTAGTGAGCCATGGCACAGGCCACTGAACTGATTTCAACTCTCAAAAATGAACTGCTCAGTCACTCAGGGGACAACGACAGCTCCCCCACTCCAACACACAAATCCCCGGGGTGGCGTGGCCAATGCTTTCATGGGGTAATGGCCATAGTGACAGCTGTGTACAGAAAAACAGGATCTGAAGTGAAACAATTCATAACCAAAACTTGAAGCCCCATCGCCAAAAACACCATGACAAAGACACCCAACTCCAGCTGCACAGCGTGTCTGAGCTTGGCAGGCCTGGGTATTACGAAATGGCCAGGTGCACTAGGAGCCTCCGCGTACCACATAGAGCAGCCGTGGGGGACTCAGGAGACTCCCCGGGACCCACAGACACTATGCCAGCCAGGCGGTGGATCTCCCATAACCCAGAGTCTAACAGCGCAGCTTCTGGCCCCTGGACAGCTAGTAAGGGCTGTGGGCACACAGGAAGGGGCAAACTGTACCTGCTGCTTCCTGGGGGCAGGGTGTAGAAACCCAGTGTGAAAGGAGTCTCTGACTCTAGCCCCTAGGTCCACTAGGTGAGCGCTGGCACCTGCTCCGTTCCGGTCACACCTCTCGGGACCCCGCCTGGCGCTGCTCCCGGGCGACCCCTCCACGGAGCACCGCCCGCCCCGTGTCTCACACTCCGGCTCTTTGTGGGGCGTCCTGGAGACAACAGGCAGCTGTCCATGCTTTTATCCGTTTTCCCACCTGTTTGAGGCTGTGACCTTTCTGACGGGCAGGACTCGCTGGCATCACCACAGCTCTGTAAATGCCCCACGGCTTTCCCAGTCCCTCATTTCCGCACCCTCTCTTCTGTGATTAGTTGTTGTTTTGTGGTCAATGTTTAAATTCATTTCCTGTTTCCTCAGTGCATTCTCTGTAGCATTTCCCTTGTCGTAACCACTGGGTTCACATTCAACATCCTCACGTTTCCTCTCGGAACTTGCGCCACCAACTGCCCCGGAGGAGGCAACATCTGCACACCTTCGGTGCCCCAGAAGAGAAGCCGCTAATCCACCGCACCGGTCCCTAAACCACAGAACACACAACACGGATCACACGGTGGCGCCGGCGCCAGTTCACTCTGAGCCCCTGGGAGCTCCTGCCCAGGGTCTTCCTGCAGCCACGTGACTTCCCCAGGGGTCTGCTGCAGCGCAGGTCTGGTACAAACTCCCTCGGCGTCCAGCTGGGGTCCTCACTTCGCCTTCATGTTCAAGGGACAGCTTGGCCGCCGCAGGCTTCTCAGTGGGCCGCGTTTTCCTTCTTCTGAGAGCAATCTCTCCGCACCTCCCCGGGACTCCCGTGGAAGCCCCAGTGTCTTCCACAGGCTTGGGGTGAGGTCCCGAGGGGCAGGGGTCCCTGAGCTAGCCCTCCTGGGAGCTCCTCTGCTTGCTGGGGGCTGGCATCCATGTCTCCCCTCTTCCAGTGCCCCTCCCTCTACTCAGTTCTCCTCCCCTCCCCCCAGGTTGCTCAGGCCCAGGCACCCCTTGCTGCCTGTCTGCATCTGGTCGGCTCCAGGATTTCAGCTTCTGGGTCCCCCTACTGGTAACTCCCCCGCTTCCGCCCGCAGCCTGTCTCCACATCTTTAAGAGCTGTCTGAAGGCGCTGCCTGGATACCTCTGGCCAGGTCTCTCCCCTGTAAACAGCCCCTACTTCCCAGCTCTGCCTAATAGGCAGCTCTATAGCGGCGCCCACTCCTCCGGGGGTGCTGCTGGCTGTGCCTGTGTTGGGGCCGCACAGAGGGGCAGGCCACCCTCTGGATTTCCCTGCATGCATAGCTGAGTGTCTTGGTCTCCAGAGGGGGTAAGTGCAGGGGCGGGGGCTTCAGAAACAGCGGCCGGGCTTGTCTCCTCGCTACTGACCAGAGCACAGGCCAGCCCTGGCTCCGCACTGTGTGCACCCGCGTGCACCCATGTACCCATGCGTGGGCTGGCCAGCACGGCACGCAGCTGAGCGGGGAGCCAAAGCTGAACCAGAAGTAACGGCCCTGGAAGTCGCGGCCTCTCCAGAGCCCCAGAGCAGCGAGGAGGAGGACGCCGCGCCCCACCGCCTGGCGCTTCCTGCTCCGACTCCTTTCCAGAACCTTCCATGCTGTCATTCCTTCGACCTTTAGGGCTGAGGAAGAGGCCAGGGAGCGCACGTGCTGTGAGCCGCAGGGTGGGGGGAGGGGGCCTGGCCAGGAAAGTGAGATGGAGCACACAGAGCTCGTTGAAAATGCCCATGCGCGTTTTATTAATAAAAACTAACAGTGCCGAGTTAAACAAGTCAAACAATTAAAGTCTCTTTATATTCCATAAAATATCACAGAAAAGTCTATTTGTGTTTCAATAAAAAGAACAGGCAGCTGACAGCAACTGAGCAGTTAGTTTCTGTGAATAAATCTGAAAAGACACTACTGCCTGTCCTTAATTTCCTTTCTCTTTATAAAAAAAGAACTATTAAAAATGATTGACAAATTTTGAGTTAAAAAACTGTTAAAACATTCTCTATGTTTAATTTCAACTTTATAATAGATTACGGAAGATGCTCAGGAAACAAATCCCACATTTGTTTCGGTACTTGTCTTTAAATGACAGACTCATAGGTATGTAAACAACTATTTAATAAAAAGTTTCCAAACGCAGCCTGTAAGAAATCAGGCAAATTTTACCATAAGCAACAAACCTTCCAGAGTTTCCGCAGCCGCACCAGCGGGCAGTAGACGTTGCCCAGCAGACCAAAATGACAAACAAAAAGAAAGAGGACTTTGCAATTTGTTGCTGCAATAGAGAGAGAGAGAGAGAGAGAGAGAGAGAGAGAGAGAGAGAGAGAGAGAGAGAGAGACGGTCAGCTTGATGGAGTCACACCAGTCAGTATAATTTACGGAGACACAGTCACGGCAGGACGCATGGCGCTGACGTTCGCTTCCGTCTTTGGACATCACATGATTCACAAGAGGAAAACGCATCCTGCATCTTGCCCCCCGCCAGCCCGACGCAGGGCGCCACACGCCGCCGGCGCCCGCGGCCACGGCAGGAGAGCGTCTTATTTTCGTTGATGTGGATGAAGTAAGATTTCTTCAGCAAACTCAGCGAGAGCTGTGAAGGGGCAAAAACGGACTCTGAACTTTACAAAGAGCTAGAAACTGAAAGCAGACTTCTGCCAAGCGAGCAGTGCCCTGGCGGCGGCCTGGGGCCTGCGGGGCCCTCTCGCAGCTCACCAGCATCTTCACGGGGGAAGGCCAGAAAGAAACAGAAAACCCCACGCTTAAAAAGTCTCTTCCCTAGACGGTTCCTGAAGCCGGATCTGCGGGGAAGGGGCCGGGACGTCAGTCCTCCTCGTCATTGTCGTTGAAGTCGTCGTCGTCGTCGTCGTCCTCCCCGACATAGGACACGGGCGTCTCCACCCTGGAGCCGCTGTACTGAGACCCGTTGGAGCTCGTGGCCAGCATGCCGTCGGCACCGTTGGTCAAGTCGCTGCAGGGACAGGAGGCAGATGAGCGTCAGGCACGGCCTCCACCCAGCCTGGCCTCAGCCTCAAGGGGAGACTAAGTCCCCAAGACACAGAACCCAGCCCTGCCGCTCCCGGGCCCCCTCCAGCCCGTCTTCCTGAAGCGGCTGCGCGCGGCTCAGCTCAGGCCCCAGGTGAGAGAGAAAAGCCACATGTGCACAGGCTGAAAGATGGCAGCCACGGCAGGTCAGGATGCCTGGCTGAGGGGCGAGACCACCACTTGGCAACGGGGGTAGCACCCCAAAGCCTGCCACAGCCCAGAGCTGCCAACATGACCGACAGAAGACGTTTCTCCAAGGGGCGACGTCAGGACAAAGCAGTTAAGCTGCCCCACTTCCCCGCCACATCCAGTCCGCATAGCCGAGTGCCTGGGGCTGACTGAGTCCTCCCTGGCCACGTCCAGACCGCATAGCCGAGTGCCTGGGGCTGACTGAGTCCCGCCTCTGCTTCTGATCCTGCTCCCTGCTGATGCACCTGGGGGGCAGCAGCTGATGCCTCAAGTGCTTGGGCTCCTGCCACCCACGCTGGAGACCTGGATGGAGATTCCTGGCTCCTGGCTCTGTCCTGGTATTTGGGGAATGAACCAGTGGATGGGAGACTCTTCTGTCACCCTTTCAAATAAATAAATAAACTAATCTTAAAAATATAAAGCAAAGATTCAATACAGGCAGGGCAGGCATTTGGTCTAGTGGTTAAGCCCTGGCTGGCTGGGACCTTCACACCCCAAACAGGAGTGCACGGGTTGGAGTCCCAGCTCCGGCTCCTGATTCCAGCTTCCTGGCAGTGTGCACCTGCGAGGCAGAAAGAAGTTGCCACGGAAGACGTGAACTGAGCGCCCGGTGCCCAGCTTCAGCCCAGCCCAGCCCAGCCCCACTCACTGCAGGCGCCTGGGGAGTCAACCAGGGAGTGGAGGCAGCCTGTACCTCCTCCTCCCCACCTCTCAGTGTTAAAAACGTTAACGGTTAACACAAAGCAATACTGCCAAACACGCAGCCACGCAGGTCAGTGAGACCACGGTTTGCTCTGTGGACATTCACTGCAGAAGCTCCTCACGGCACCAAGTGGACACAGGGACAGCTCCTGCTCTGTGGCGTTGCAGACCAAAGGTCAGGGCACGTCCACGGTCATCACAAAGCCCCTTCAGTAACAGCAGCGAAATGTGAAGTGAGAGAGACTGGAGAAGGAGACGCACGCACGCTGAGGCCGACGCGTGCGGCACGGCGGCCGCTCGAGCCGGGGCCGCAGGGGCTCTGTGCCCTTGACAGCATTCTCCTTTCTAAATCCAGAAGCCAGCGTTCCGGGGGAGCAGCTGCTGAGAAAAGCCAGCTCTCCACGAGGGTGGCCGGCAGCCGCGGCCAGCACAGACAGCGCCTCCCCGCCCGTCACCTGGCAGAAAGCCTCGTGCCGTTGGACGTGGAGCCCGCCGCTGTGACGAACACACCGCCAATCGATCCCTGAGCCATTTCTGGAGAGGAAAAGAAAGCAAACGATCGGGAAACTGCCACAGTGCAAGCACTGCAGCAGGGACGGGGCCACAGCCCCGCCAGGGCAGCAGTCAGCGCTCCCGGCAGGGTGCCTTGGCGCACGCCTGCTCTGTGGTCTGGGGTCGTCCTTCCTAAAAAGGCCCAAGAATCCCTCCCTCCCACACGGCATACCCTCGACACACCCACTGTGGAAGACACAGGCAGGTGCTGGGAGCAGCAGCTGAGCCACCGCGTGGGACACCAACACCCATGCCAGGGCTCTGGGCTCAAGTCCCAGCTCTGCTTCCAACTCAGCTTCCCACTAATGCACCCGGGAAGCGGCAGACGACGGCTCATGAACTTGGGCCCCTGCCACCCATGTGGGAGACCAGCTGGAGGTCCAGGCTCCTGGCACAGCCCTGGCTATTTTGGGCATCTGGGGAGTGAACCCCTGGATGGAAGCACTCCATAAACATTTAAAAAAAAAAGAAAAAGACACAGACAGAAAGCAGAGGCACCAGAGGATGTGGCCAAAGCCCACAGGGGCCACAAGGACCTCTGCCACCTGCCACTCCCACCCTGGGCCCCACCGGGAGCCAGACAGAGGGACAAGCACCTAGATTTGAGGCGGGGTCCTATCCCCCATCCCGTGGTTGCTGGAGGCGGGACCCAGGCCAGGAGCCCAGCATCATGCTGGTGGGACAGACCAGACTTCTGCTTGCCCTGGGGTGGGGATGGCAAAGGCCCTCCAGGTACACGGAGGAAGCTGACCACCCAGGAATAAGTAGAGAGCACGGCAGAGACGGCCTCCGGCGACTCCTCACCACAAAGCCAGTCTTGCTGCTGGTCAAAGCTCACTGCACACACGGACAGCTCACCCTTGGCAGGAGCAGCAGCCGTGCAGGGCTCTCTGTGGTCACTTGGGAGGGTGGTCAGCTTCCCTCAGCACTTCTATGTATAAACCACACGGGCAAATCCACAGAGCCACTGTGGATGCAAACTGCCCCATGGCCAGCAGGTGGGCACTGACTGGACCCCATCTCTGCCCTGGCCCCACGTCTCTGCTCCTGGTCCGCAGGCAGGACTGACCTGTCACGTACGGTTCCAGAGCCTTGGGCACCAAACTTCTGGCCATTTTGAGGTCCTCAGCAGAGCAGCTCCCTGACTCCAGCCCGCAGGCCATGCCCATCCGCTTGAGCACCTCAATGTCGTCATGGATTTCAAACGTGTTGTCGAAGTTAAACAGGTACTCAAATCTGCAGGGGGCGACATGGTGAGAAAGAGCCCTGGACGGCAGAGGCCTGCCACCCCGGGACATCATCAGGCATCCACTACACGTGCAGGCCTGGAGGCGACCAGCCCGAGAGGCCCAGTGGCAGTGCCACCCGCACACCCGCCACGCACTTGTCGTTGGAGATGCTGCAGTCAATGACGGTCTTCTTGCTGGTGTTCACGATGATGAAGGGCAGGTGGATGACCGAGTTGGGTGGAGGCGGCCGGCTGGCCTGCTGCTCTGCTTGGCGGTTTCTCTGCACCAGGTTCTTGAAGGCAATTTGCTAACGAGGAGGAACCAAGAGACACCCAGGTGGCAGAACCCCCAGGGCCACAGGGCCACAGCGCCCGCCACCCTGGACACAGGGTAGAGGGGAAAACGAGATTGGGGAAGTTGAATCCTCTAAGTCCGCCGTGCAGGCCACCGTGATGGATCCTCAACACGGACGTCCACCTTGAGGGCCAACCTCCCAGGAGACGACTCCCCCGGTCCTGGTGGACAGGGCCCTCCCAGCCCACATTCTCCAAGCAGCCGCTCAGAGAGGAGCATCAGAGTTTTGGGAGGTCGTTGTGGCCTTGCCACACAGCCAACACCTGGGGTCCCCCACACACTGGCCCCCAAGAGCGCCATGCTCTGTCTTCCTGGGCTGGTGCACCCCTATTGCCTGTAAATCCTCACCACCAGCTCCGTGCACTGCTCGCTGGAAGGTTCTAACACCTCACCAGGAGCCAGCCCCTCACAGACACCTGTGTTCTCACTACCACCCATTGTGCCCAATGCAGCTCCCTACACTCTCCACTGGGTCCAGCCCCCGCCCACAGCCATGCCTGTCACTCCACCACTCAAACACTTGCTCCAGCACCTGGTTCTCAGAACAGATTAACTCTCTGAGGAAATTCTCTTGGGGGCCAGCGCTGTGGCATAGTAAGTTAAATAAAACTCCACCTGCAGTGCCTGCATCCCATGTAGGTGCTGGTTTGAGTCCCGGCTGCTCCACTTCCAATCCAGCTCCCTGCTAATGCACCTGGGAAGGCAGTGGAGGATGGCCCAAGTGCTTGGGCCCCTGTACCAACATGGGAGACCCGGAGGAAGCTCCTGGCTCCTGGTTCCGGATCAACTTAGTTCCGGCCGTTGCAACCATTTGGGGAGTGAACAGCAGATGGAAGACCTTTCTCTCTGTTTCTCCCTCTCTATAACTCTGCTTCTCAAATAAATAAATAAATCTTAAAAAAAAAAAAGACACAAAGGACATTAGAAAAACAAAGTTCTCTCAGCGCCTCTCCTGCCACTCACACATGCTCAGGACTCCGGCCCACACCACCAACACCGCGAATCACAAAGCAGAGGTTCTGTTCACCTCGTCAGTGTGGCCCTGGGCAAGGCTCTGCTGCTGCAGGCTGCGCAGGGGACCGAGCACCTGCCCCCAAGGCGGACAAACACGGTGGCCGAGAACTACGCACAAGGGTCCTTACCTGAAGAATGAGCTCCTGAAGCTGAGACTGCTTCTGTTTTATTCTCTCGAGTCTTCTCTGCCTCTCCACCTTCAGAAACAAGAACATGCAAGAAATTCTCACAACTGCCTCACAGCAAACCCCGCCCACATCACTGTCACAACTGTCTCACAGCATCAAGTTCTGCCCACAATGTCACCATCACAACTGTCACAGCAAACCCGCCCACATACAACTGTCTCAGCATCAAGCTCCGCCCACAATGTCACCATCACAACTGTCTCAGTGTCAGACCCCACCCACATCACCATAACAACTATCTCACAGCATCAAGCTCCACCCACAACATCACCATCACAACTCTCTCAGCATCAAACCCCACCCACATCACCATCACAACTGGCTCACAACGTCACCATCACACCTGTCTCATAGCATCAGACCCCGCCCACAACAGCACCATCACAACTGTCTCACAGTATCAAGCTCCACCCATGCCACTGTCACAACTGTGTCAGCATCGAACCCCGCCTACAACATCACCATCACCACTGGCTCGCAGCATCAAGTCCCACACAACACCTGAGTAAACTCTGGCCAAGAAAGGTGGCACTGCACCTGCTGGCACAGACAGGCAGGTTTCTCATCCTGAGTATGGCTATGGAGTCTCCCATAAACAGGATTCAGAATGAACCCACACTAGGGTTCGAGGGCCTTGGTCAGGCCAGCGGCTACCAAACCCCCATGGCCAAGCATCTGTGGGACCTGGCTGAGGGGGTCAAACTGCACCCATGCCAGAAGGGAAACACAGGACCCAGATGCACTTGCCCAAACACCACCTGTCAGGATAGCTCAGGCAGCCCCAGAACCAGCAATGACTCGAAGCCCACCACACCCAGCAGCACCCCAGGGCCAGCACCTCTAGCCTCCCACATATCTGGGCTGGAACCCCCGGCCTCCGACAGCCATGGGCTGGTACCTCAGGCCCCCATATCCCGGGACCAGCACCCTCAGCCTCCTACACCCCCAGGCCAGTACCTCCAGGTTCTGGCACTCCTGGGCTGAGTTGGTGGGCAGGCCAATCCACTTGATCTCCTTCTTCTCCTTGGAGATGATGTTCATGGCCATCAGCACGTTCAGGGCGTCGTAGACTCGGCGCCGGATGTTCTTTTGGTCGTAAGCCTGGGGGCGGGGCACAGCGTCCATGGCTCGGCCCACGGGCACGGCAGGGGAAGGCACTGCTGCCTACGGTCCTCACACCCCCCAGGGCACGGGCGCGCACTCACGGACTCGCTGGGCAGGATGTGGCTGTCAGCAGCACTGAACTCGGCCACCAGCTCGTCGGCCACCTCGTTGTAGGAGGTCGTGCCCTTCCGCTGCACCTTCTCACACACCTTCATGGAGAAGTGCCGCAGCCCTTTGCCGTTCTTCTCGCCCTTGCGGCTCCGCTTGCTGCAGCAGGGGGGATGGCAGACGCTACTAGCTCTGCGCCCGGGACTAGGGCCAGACACCTGCCAGACCAAGGCCCACCGGAGGTGGCTCGCCCCAGACATCGACAAGGGGCAGTGTTTCTGAGTGCCAAGAAGCAGACAAGAGCACACATCTTGGGCCAGATGTCCAAGAGGCCGGGCAACTGCATCCGAGGCACCACCATGATCCAGAGCTGCCGACCAGCTCCAGATACGTGCGTGGCAGAGGCAGTTCAGGGATGTTTACGGCCCATGTCGACACACTGCCCCAGTGGGGGAAGGGGCTGACCCAGCTGCGCCCCCAGCTGGAGGCCACAGGGACACAGGCCTGCAGGCCTCCTGCTGCCAGAGCTGCCTGAGCCTGGGGCATCTTGGCTTCGGCACCAGCGCGGCGGCTTCACACTAGCACACTAGGGAAGCATCTGGCTAAGACGGACAGCCGACCGGGTGAAACCACTTCCACGCTAGGTTGTGCTTCAGTGGGAGCCAAGTTCTGGAGGATGTCCAAGGGCTGCCCGTGACCTTGGAGAAACCTGGCCCCCACAGCCGGTGCAGGCAGCAGAACGAGGCTGCTGCCCACGCTGGGCACCACGGCTGGGTCTGTGCTGAAATCTCTGTGGGGGCCCAACCTCGAGCAAGGGAGCACACGGGTTTGGGGAATGCTCACCCGGCCGACCAAGGGGAGGAGTCGGAGGTCTGGTTCTGAGAGGCGAAGTGTGCGCTGGGTGTGTGCGGGCTCCCGACCACAATGGCACTGGACGCGGCCGGCCTCTGGGGCGTGCCGATCACCTGCAGCGGAGTGCCAGACCCATCAGAACAGCCCAGCACCCCCGGCCCACGCTGCAGCTCCCTGACCGTGACCTAGGCACGCACACAGCAGCAAGGACAGGACAAGGAAGCAAACATGGGGCATCTTCAAACAAAAGCACCGGGGACCTGAGCAGCCCAGGCAAGGGAGCAGTGGACAAGGCCACTGGTGGGGCAGGGGTGGCGACAGGACCAGACCCCAATCCTGCCGGGCACAGGAACTGCAGCACATCTCTGCTGCCCGCCACCTCCTGTGCTGCCCGCCACCTCCTGTTGGCCAGGGAAACGAGGACAGGAGTTTGACCATGAACGAGGCCAGAAAACAGCTCCCGATACACATGGGACTCTGGACGTGCGTTGCCGGGTTTGTCCCAGTGGCTCTCACACGGGGCCCACCTGCCCCAGGCCTCACAGCGCCCTGGTGGTGCACACCCACCAGCTGCACACAGAGCCACGATGCCCTCGGAAAACAGGTTTGACCTCTGAGTTCTCTCAGACACTACCTCCTCAAAGACCCTGATCCCCCTCTGCCCGAATCAGCTTCGCTGTTCGTCAAAGCTCTCGGAAAACGGGAAGAGGCGCCACTGCAGACAGCTGACATCCTGGGGAGTGGGGGCTGCCGGCCAGGAGCATCCCCTGAGCCCCTCCCAGGGGCACCTGACCAGGCTTTGCAAGGAGGAAGCACACACCATGCACCCTGCACCTCGGGCAGCTCACGACCCCGCCCAGGCTTTCCCTGTGCGAGGAGCCTGTGACATCCTGTCAGTCAACGCTCCAAGAAGCGCAACACAGAAACGAGAGGGAATCCCCGGGGTACGCAGGTGCTTCCCGAGACTTGCTGTCTTCGTTAAGTGTGTGCGGCACTGGGCCAGCACACGGAACCTTCCAGAAGGGCTGCGGTAAGTCGTGGTGGGCAGGCCTGGAGGCACCTGGGCACAGTGCTGTCCTGGGGACAATGCTGCAGGTGAAGTTCCTGCCTCTGTGCTCACCCCACACACGTGTGCACAGCCTGAACAGTCCTGTGGTCAGCAGCCCACACTCCGGGCTGCTGCAGGCCAGGACACCCTCCTATAGGCCAAGATGTAGAAGCCAAATGGGCCCTGAGCCCCTGCTCGTGATGGCTGGGCCCATCAGGAACCCTTCATGTTCTTGGTCAACTACTTCACCTGGAAGTCAGAGTCAACTGGTACCAAGGAAAGACACGTGGCCCAAGGCACAGGCCGAGGGTCTCCGGAGCCTGTCTGCACCTGCTGTTTCCACCCCAAGCTCCCGACTACCTGGCGTGCCACCTGCATCTGCTATTCCCACAGCAACCTTCCCTCCACCCGCAGTGCTGTCTGCAACTGCTGTTTCCATGGCAAACTCCTCTCCACCCGGTGTGCTGTGCCTCGCACCATGACTCGAGTTCTTCACCAGTGTAGTTGTGAGCGCTAAGCCAAGGTTGGCACCAGGAGGAAGTGGCCTCAGAGGCTCTTCAGGGACACACCCAGCAGCCACAATGCTGGTAGAGCCGAGCGTGGGCAGCTCCTCGGGGGCCGCGCTGCCCTTCTGGGGGGCCCTCCTGTGTCTCCAGCACACGAGGAGCCACCCAGACAGATGCAGCACTTCTGCATCACTCACTCCTTACACTCTTGCTACCCACACTGCATCCAGAGCCGAGACCTAGGCCAGAGGAGGGTGTGTGGGATAGGAGGAGGGTGGCAGGCACCCAGACCACAGAGGCTGAGGGTGGCAGGATGGCCGGAGGCAACAGGAGCACAGCACCAAGGCCGTGTACTAACACAGGGCCTTCGACGCCATACTGGAGTGCCCAGGCCCAGTGCCAGCTCTGCTCCCGACCCGCTTCCTACTAACACAGGGAGTCATCGAGCGATGGCTCAGGGACTTGGGCCCCTGCCACCCGTGTGGGAGACCCAGACTGAGTTCTTGGTCCTGGTTTCAGCCTGGTACAACCACTTGGGGCTGGTGTTGTGGTACAGCCAGTTAAGCCACAGCCTGCGATGCCAGCATCCCATATGGGCACCAGTTCAAGTCCTGGATGCTCCACTTCTGATCCAGCTCCCTGCTAATGTGCCCAAGAAATCAGCAGAAGATGGCCCAAGTGCTTGGGCCTCTGCACCCACATGGGAGACCTAGAGGAGGCTCCAGTCTCCTGGCTTTGGACTGGCCCAGCTCTGGCCACTGCAGCCATTTGAGGAGTGAACCAGTGGAAGGAAGATGACCCCCCCCCGTCATTCTGTGACTCTGCCTTTCAAATAAATAAACAAACCTTTAAAAAAAGAAGAAGAAGAAGAGAAAGAGAAAGGCAGCAGCCACACTGTGCCCCAGAGAGAGCCACAGCTGTGGATGGCAATGCCTACACCAACCAGCACTTTCCGTCTGCCCCCGACATCCAGGAGATGAGGAGCAGTGGGGGCCCAGGCACCCTGCTTCTCAGACCCAGGTGGCGGGAGTTCTTGCCCACCCCTCGAGCCACTGTGTGTTCTGCCAGGTCACCAACAGTCCAGCCCAGCAGCTGCGGGAGATGACCATCCTGGCTCCAGGCCACCCAGTTTTCCAAGCCCAAAGCTGTATAGCTGCTGAGGGCAGCTGGGGGAGGGGGGACCAAGCAGCGGGAACTGCAGCCAAGGACTCGGCGTCCCAGCCCAGCCCAGCAGGTCCAAGCGAGCCCTGGTGCTTCAGGGCACTTTCTGCACCTTGGTGGTCAAAGCCAAGGCGAACGTCATCGGGGTGCACGTGCCGGGTGATGGCCCTCACGGAGTCCCCAGCGCAGATGGCATACACGGCAGCATCTGCGACCCCACCACCAGCAAGCTACCCACACCGCATGCACGCTCCAGTGCAGTGCAGGTTTTCTAGGGCATTTCTGCCCACTGTTCCATCAGAATCTCAGAACCTGGCCTCCGTAGCCCCCTGCTAGCCAGTGAACAGCCCCCACGAGACGTCTCCCTCACTCTTGTCAGAATCAGCCCTGCTTTTTTTAAACCTTTGGTCTACAAAAAGCTCTAGGAGACACCTGTAATTTGTAGGCTTCACAACGAATAGCGCCACCCAATCCAGCTTAATTTAAATCAGGGATTTGATTTTCCCACTCATAAAGTTTAAAGTTCATTCATTTAAAAAAAAAATAGGTCATCTTCACAGGAGCTCTCCCCCACCGGTTATACCTGCAATAAAGTGGGGCTGCAGCTACAATTAGCACGGCTACTCCCGGGCCAGCTCCGCTGTGACATCACACACACAGCGACAAAGCCAAACTATCTGAAAGGTAAAGCAAAACCAAAACTAATTTCTCAGCGTTTGTCAAGACAAAGTCCGCAGAGAGCACACAGCAGAGGCCACGACGCACCTGCCCCAGCAGCACCTCGCGAGCCCAGGAGGGCAAGGCTGCGGCACCCGGGCGGCTCCCCGACCCGAGAGCCGCACATCTGGATGCAGAGGAGACAGAAGGAACACGGCACGGGAGGGAGGGCGGCTCCAGCCCGCGAGGCCCACTCACTTGCCCCTCTCCGAAACCAGACCGAGAAGCTGCCCGGGGCCACAGGCACGGCCCAGCCCTTCCGCAGGAGCTCACCCACACGGGAGAGAGGGCTGGCACCACTCCCCCACCACACCGCCCCAACAGCAAGGCTCCGGAGGCTGCTGCAGAGGGTGGAGAGGGAGGGCAGCCCCTGTACCCCCTGCCCACGTGGTCCTTGCCAGGCCGCCCAGCGTCCGGGCCCCTTACCACTTGCTGCGTGATGTTGACATTGGACTGTCCGAAGGTCTTTGGCAAGAGCTGCTTCCCGATCGTGTTCACAGTAGACGGGTGGACGGCCACTAAGGACACCACACCTGCAACACACGGGCACAGGTTAGGAGCCGCACTTCTGTCCTGGACGACGGCCCGGCTTCTCCTCACGCCTCCTTAACCTGTCCCGATGGCCACCACTTCAGAGCCGTGGCTCCATGGCGGCCACATCCACTGAGCTTCACTTCCAATCTCAGAGGCACTGGTGCCTAGGCACCCCCAGGCGGCAGCTCCAAGCCCCCGAGGTGTCCATTCTAAACCTTGAAGCGAGACCACCTGCTTCCACAGCACCTCCCAGCAGCCCCAGGAAGGCTGTGGTCAGCCTGCAGTGCGAAGGTGTCTAAACCTTGAAGCCAGCCCAGACC
>CM027393.1:117641968-117725118 GCA_015711505.1 Sylvilagus bachmani | reverse complement strand
GTCCTCTCCTCACACCCTGCACCCGTGTCCTCTCCTCACACCCCTGCCCATGTGTCCTCTCCTCACACCCCTGCCCGTGTCCTCTCCTCACACGCCTGTCCCCGTGTCCTCTCCTCACTCCCCTGCCCGTGTCCTCTCCTCACACGCCTGTCCCCGTGTCCTCTCCTCACACCCCTGCCCGTGTCCTCTCCTCACACCCCTGCCCGTGTCCTCTCCTCACACGCCTGTCCCCGTGTCCTCTCCTCACACCCCTGCCCATGTGTCCTCTCCTCACACCCCTGCCCCGTGTCCTCTGCCTGCAGGCCTCCATTTCCTCCTCAGTACCCATCGCCTCCCCTCCATCTCTCTGCCAGCTGTTGTGTGCGTCTCACTTTTATGCAGCGTGAACTCCCTGGGCTGGTCCCACGGTACTGGTCTCTGTGCCTGTCCTGTGTCACCACAGCTCGTGCTCTGCACTGTGGCAGACAGCCTGTGGGAGGGTAATGACCCCAGCACGGGCCAGCCCTCGTGTCCCTGTCCATCTGCTCCCTGCTGGCAGGCAAGGAGCCTGTACTGTTTCCTTGTGAGCTGCCATGGGCCTGGCCTGTCCCTGGCCACCATGGGCCTCTCAGGCACAGGTGTGGGTGGGGGAATGTGAATGCCGGGACCCCTGCCCTGCTCTGCACCATGGCTGCTCCACCTCACTCTCAGCCTTGGCGTGCAGAGCCCCTCCTCTATGTCTAGTATAGTCCCTTCCCAGTTTTACGTCAGTGGCTGCTCACCATGGTTCTGCTCTGCCCTCACCTTCCTGGGCACTTGCCAGTCACTTGTCCACTTCCGAAGTCTGAGCTGGCAGAGGTCTCACTCTGCCCACTGTGCTACACACAGTTTGTTGGCTAAAATGGCCTAAAGGGTCCCCAACCAGAGCCAGTCTCTGCAGTTCTGCCCTGGCTCCACGGGCAATCCTGGCTTGCATTCAATTCAAGTTCAGGGCCATAACCCTAGAGCTGGCACAGACGGCGCATCTCGCGGCAGAGACCCCAGGCCCACAGAGCCAGAGGCGGCCAGCACACTCCTGATGACCTGCAGGTGCCGGCCCACGTCCATAGGCACCACGTCTGCACACAGCACAAGTCTGCACAGCATGCATCTACATGTAGCACATGTCTGCACATGGCACAGCCTGTATACGGCCCAGTCTGCACACAGCACGCACTGCACACAGCATGTGTCCGCACACAGCCCACACCTGCACATGGCACAGAGCTGCACAAAGCATGCGTCTGCACACACGGCCCTAGACTGCACAACATGCATCTACACATAGCACATGTCTGCACGTGGCCCAGCCTGCACACAGCCCACACCTGCACAGAGCATGCGTCTGCACACACGGCTCTAGTCTGCACACAGCACACGCCTGCACATGCTACGCCACCCCACAGCCTCTCCTTTGGCTGTGCAGCCCTCTGGCATCCTGAGCAGCCCTTCACTGAAGGGCCATCGTCTCCCTCCAGGAGCAAGGTAACCGTGAGTGCAGAAGCATCATTATTGGGCTGAAGATCAACACTGACTTTTCAAATTGTCCTTTCAGTTAGAAATAGGGGGTAGGGCTCAATAGGCTCAATAGACTAATCCTCCACTTTGTGGCGCCGGCACCCCGGGTTCTAGTCCCGGTCGGGGCGCCGGATTCTGTCCCAGTTGCCCCTCTTCCAGGCCAGCTCTCTGCTGTGGCCAGGGAGTGCAGTGGAGGATGGCCCAAGTGCTTGGGCCCTGTACCCCATGGGAGACCAGGATAAGCCCCTGGCTCCTGCCTTCGGATCGGCGCGGTGCAGCAGCCACAGCGTGCCGGCTGCGGCAGCCATTGGAGGGTGAACCAGCGGCAAAGGGAGACCTTTCTCTCTTTCTCTCTCTCACTGTCCACTCTGCCTGTCAAAAAAAAAAAAAAAAAAGAAAGAAAGAAAGAAAAAGAAAGAAGTAGGGGTGGGGAGTCGGCCTTTGGCAGCCATTTGGAGAATGATCTAATGGTGGATGGACTCCCTCTCTCTGCTGCAATAGATAAAGCTTTCTGATACAAGAGGTAGAGGGATAAAAGGAGAAGAAAAGCTGGCTGACGGTGTCTCCAGGAGGCTCCCTGGGGGCAACCAGGAGGTGGGAGACAAAGTTACCCGGGAAGGCAGGCCAGATTGACCCCACACACAGTCCACGTGTGTGCAGCCACGTGTGCTTTCTTCCCTCTGCCTGCCACTGGATCCTATTCTGAAGCCAGATGACCCAAGATTGGAGAGGGAGGAGAATAAAGACAACGAGGAGGAGGATGGGGTCTCTCGTGAGTCCACTCCAGGTCATCTCAACAACTGCCCACACCTGCAGGCACGCCGAGGACGAACACTCAACCCATGCGTGAGTCTCAGTGCCACAGTTCTTTGCAGAAACCACTGATGTGTATTAACAACCAACCAGAAGAAAGCTTCTACAAATCACATGTCAATCACACACTCTAGTTTTAAACACTACAACAGAAACAGCCAAAACACTGGAACTGTTACGGTCAAAGAAACCCACACAGGGCCAGCACTGTGGTGCAGTAGGCTAAGCCTCCGCCTGTGGTGCCCAAATCCCATACGGGCACCAGTTTGTGTCTTAGTTGCTCCTCTTCCAATCCAGCTCTCTGCTTATGGCCTGGGAAGGTGGTGAAAGATGGCCCAAGAGCTTAGGCCCCTGAACTCATGTGGGAGCCCACGTGAAGCTCCTGGCTCCTGGCTTCAGATTGGCTCAGTTCCAGCCAGTGTGGCCATTTGGGAAGTGAACCAGCAGATGGAAGACCTCTCTCTCTATAACTCTGCCTCTCAAATAAAAACAAAACAAAACAAAAAAAAGCCATACACTGTGCACCACAGCTGGAAAGTCAGTGATGCAACAGCAAATGCACAGGGAACACGCATTCACACTCCCACGTGCACTCCTAGGTGCAGTGTGGCCACTCTGAGTGCTAAATGAGGCTTAACTGAGACCCGGGAGACGTGAGCCAGCCCAGCAATCCCTCTCCAAGTGTGTGCCCAACACACATCTGTGCCCATGCACCGTCCAGCAATCTCTCTCCAAGCATTTGCCCCATGCAATGCATGCCTGTGTCCACACAGGAATGTGTGTAAGCGCTTGCATCAGCATTTGCTATTCATAAAAAACAGGAACAACCCAAACAGCTATCACCACTGCAGAGCCTGTTTGAAAATTCTTCCCTAAAACTGCACTGGAGGCTCTCATCCTTGGACATCTGTGCATGCAAAATTTTATGAATCTGGAGTGTTTCTGGGGAAAAGAGCTTCCAAGTTGTCAGGGGTGCAGTGGTCATTGTCATTTGGAACACTGCTGGCTGGGCCTGAGGCTCAAGTGCGGCTGCTCAGGAGCCCGTCCGAGGTTGGAAGCAAGGGCGCCGCAGGCACGTAGGGTGAGCATGCCTCTTGGTGCCTGGAGCAGCAGCAGCCCACAGCGGGGCTGGGAGCATCGGGGTGAGCAGAAGGGGAGAGGCAAGGGCCCAAGTGCACATCTCAAAGACACACCTCGCTGCACTTGCCAGGCCCTGCTCGGCATCGCCGGCTCGCAAGGAAACAGTACAGATTTAAGCACAGGCTTGCCAGCAAGAGGAGGAGGAGCGAGCCAGTGTACCGCACGGCAGGGCGCACCTGGGAGCCCAGACACAGCAGGAGCCCAAGCAGCTGGGGACACTTCCTCCGAGGACACAAAACCCAACGTTTCCGCGGTTCCTGCCTCATCACTTAGACAGAAAACACCATGCCCGAAACATCTGTGACATTGTAATCCAGTAAGCAACACAGAACAACACCTCCACAAGCGCCTGTGCGCACCGCAGGCCCAGGTGGACAGCCCTGCCTCCCTCACCCTCAGAGGCTCCGCGAGCCGGGCTGCACATTCAGCAAACAAGCAGGAACACCATGGCCCCTGTGTGAAGCATGCAGGGCACACGGGGCTGTAGTGCACCCCACAGGGAAGCGGGAGCCGTCTGCAACTCCAGCTCAAGCCCTCTGGACCTCTCTGCCCTGCACCCAGGGAGAGACCAGGAAGGACGTGCCCAGCCCTGGGGACATCTGGACCTGGCTCCTCTGGGTGTGGGTGGCTCCTGCCCAGCAGAGCAGAAGGCCAAGTGGAGGCCATCACTACTCCCCACCCCTCGGTTCCAGGAAGCATCCGAGATCACTTCCTAAGGCCTCATGGTTAGAGTCAAAACAATTAATTTTATACTCGAGAGTAATTAGAAAAACTAGAAACAAGTAATGCTTAAAAACAACCTAAAATGGCCGGCACCGTGGCTCAACAGGCTAATCCTCCGCCTTGCGGCGCCGGCACACCGGGTTCTAGTCCCGGTCGGGGCACCGGATTCTGTCCCGGTTGCCCCTCTTCCAGGCCAGCCCTCTGCTGTGGCCCGGGAGTGCAGTGGAGGATGGTCCAGGTGCTTGGGCCCTGCACCCCATGGGAGACCAGGAGAAGCACCTAGCACCTGGCTCCTGCCATCGGATGAGCACAGTGCGCCGGCCGCAGCGCGCCGACCGCGGCAGCCATTGGAGGGTGAACCAACGGCAAAGGAAGACCTTTCTCTCTGTCTCTCTCTCTCATTGTCCACTCTGCCTGTCCAAAAATAAATAAAATAAAAAAAAAAAAAAAAAAAAAAACAACCTAAAATGCCACCACTCCACAAGCAAAGGGGACACCTCTTGGCCCTGCAGGCAGAGGATTCTCAGGACAAATGGAGATTCTCTGAGCAGTCTCATTGCAGACAGCACTGGAAGCATCCAGCATGCCCCTCTGGCCCTTCATTCGACTGGGACAGCCTCAGGGCAAACCCCGACGCAACGGCAGACTGAGCGTGCAGCCAGTGGAGAGGCAGGACTCCCAGATCTGCACCCCACTCCCTCTCAGGTCTCCTTGGGAGTCACTGGGTGCAGGAATGAAGTGCACACCCAGCCCCCATGTGAGCAGGCCTGAGGCAGGCACCCAGGCCCCAGGAAGAGCAGGCCTAAGGTGCACACCCAGCCCTGGAGCAGAACTGGCCTGAGGCACGCACCCAGGCCTAGGTGGAGCCAGCATAAGATGTGCACCCAGCCCCAGGTGGAGCCAGCATAAGATGTGCACCCAGCCCCAGGTGGAACCAGCATAAGATGTGCACCCAGGCCTAGGTGGAGCCAGCGTGAGGTGTGCACCCAGCCCCAGGTGGAACCGGTGTGAGGTGCACAGCCAGCCCTGGAGCAGAACTGGCCTGAGGCACGCACCCAGGCCTAGGTGGAGCCAGCATAAGATGTGCACCCAGCCCCAGGCGGAGCCAGCATAAGGTGTGCACCCAGCCCCAGGTGTAGCCAGCATAAGATGTGCACCCAGCCCCAGGTGTAGCCAGTGTGAGATGTGCACCCAGCCCCAAGTGGAACCGGTGTGAGGTGCACACCCAGCCCTGGAGAACTGGCCTGAGGTGTGCACCCAGCCCCAGGTGGAGCCGGCGTGAGGTGTGCACCCAGCCCCAGGTAGAACTGGCATAAAGTGTGCACCTAAGCCCCAAGAGGAGCTGGCCTGAGGTGCACACCCAGCCCTGGAGTGGAACTGGCCTGAGGCACGCACCCAGGCCCCATGAGCAGCCATCTTCCCTCCACGGCACCATTAGTGCTCCTGGCCACAAAGCAAACATCAGGCACACCTACACAACTGATGGGCAATTCATAATTCCGGGAGAACTCTGCTGCTTCTCCCAACCTGTCTACGGTTTTTCTTACTATTGCAAACAGCAAGCCTAAATCAGAAACCAAAAAGAACAGCTATGGCTGCGTGGGTCCAGGTGGGCCCTGAATGCTGGAGCCCAACTCCACAGGAGATGGCCCCTGGAGCAAGAGAGCCGTGCGTGGCGCTTCTGCAGCCACAAGTCTGTGATGACATCACGCTGGACGCACCCACTGGCAGACCCCCACTTCCGGAGGCGGTCCCTTACCTTTCCCGGGGCTGAGGTTCTGGTCGATGAAGACCTTCAGTTCTCCGTTGGCTTCAATCAGGCCGGCCTGCAGACAGCAACAACAGCAACAATGAGTCCAGCATGCGGAACGGCCCCTCACAGACCAAACCCCTCGGAGGGCTCTGCAAAGTAACATCCCCACAGCAGAGGCCGCTGCTGTCACAGCTCACACCTCGGGCACAGGCCATGCCGACGCACTGGACACCGACAGGGACGACTTCCAGGGGCCAAACAGCACAGTCTGCCGGGCAATGGCAATGACACAAGAACCCCGTGCCCATCAGCAATGGAGAGCAAATGCTCCCAACAGGCTTGGTCAAGCAAAGGGCAGGGTGAACAGCAGGCAAGCTCAGGGGGAGGTCTCCAAGTGCCCCTCAGCTGCTCCTCTAGGAAACCAAGGGGACCGACCTTGCAATCTCCTGTTCTCAGCGAAACATCAGCCCCCAGGGCAAGGGCTCCCCAGGGAATCATGGGCTTCCTGCAGGCAACATGCATGCACACATGCAAGCGCACACAAGGCACCTCAGTATAGCACATGCCAACTCCGTATACACACGCACACAGCAGCTCAGCGCACGCACACAGGTCTGCAGACACACAAACACATGCAGAGAAACACACAACAGTTCAGCGCATACACACAGCAACTCTGTACACACACGCATATACACAGGCACACAAAGCAACTCTGCACAACACTGAGCCCAGTGCATCACACACACAAAAGCTCAGTGCATGCACACGTGTGGGCAGGCTGGGCTAAGAGGCTGGGCTACAGGGCGAGGCCTGAGAACGGGGCCAGGATCTCCAGTCAGCTGGGTGACCTGGGCAGGACAGCGGGAGTATGGTCCAGAAGAAAGCAGAGCAGGTAGGTAACACCTCACAGTAAGGCCCACAGGACCACGCTAGGCAGCTAAGACCTGGTGAGCACAGCCCACGGGGAACTCCAGGAGAGGACACATGTGTTTCAGCCAGCGCACAGCAGGACGGGAAGGCAGGCAGGCAAGGCTGAGGGAAGGAGCCAGGAGAGAACTGCTGGGAGGTTCAGGCCAGCTGCCCCGCGGCTCGGGGTCTGCGCACAGCCTGAGCCCCAGCTTCAGCAATCGTTTCAGCGATTACGGCTGTGACAGACGGGCAGGCTGGGCCCCCACCCTGCTTGGGGATGCCATCCTTCTCTGGGTGTGGGTCAGTCCCACAGGCACAGGCACCGCTGAGGCCTAGCACAGCTGAGGGCCACGCTCACCCCACACTAGACACAAAGTGGCACGGGTGCCCCTCTGACCACTCACGCACAGAGGTCACGGCCACACCCTAGCACCTGCAGATCCAGGATGACCCCAGGGGTCCCATGTCACGCTCCAAGGGCCTCTCTCTGAAGTTCACTGCTACCTGCCTGCTCCTGAGCTACCTCACCACAGCCACTCAGCACAGTGCGGGCAGAGGCGGCGCCTGCTCCAGCAGTACCACGGGCACAGACTCCGAGCAGACTCCGAGCAGCCCGGCATGGCCACGGGGCCATGGCGCCCATCCGTCTGTGCTCAGTGTATGCTGGGGCCCCAGGCACTGGCCTCCAGGGTGGACACTGCCAGTTCTGAGGCACAGACACCGGGCAGAGCCGGCTCTGCCAACAGTGAGTTCTGCCACACAGACATCCATCCCTCCACCTGAGGGTCTGAGTCACCTGGGAAACAAGCCGCTCCTTCCCGGAGGAAATCGGGGAACGGAGCAGCACCAGTCTCTGGTTCAGCACAAGGCAACCGCGCCGAGCCGCAGCTCTGTGCACCAGGGCCCGCACCACGGTGTGCGGCAGCCCCTGTTCCCAGACTCCTGTGCCCCTCCGGGAATTCGGCTGCCGAACTGACAAGGCAAGGCCCACGGGAGACGCGGTCCCGAGGGCGGAGGGTGGGATTCGCACCCCTGAGACGGGGCCCCAGAGAGCTCTGCGGCCCATCAGCGGCCGGGGACGCCAGGGCAGAGACAGAAGCATGGGTGCACAGAAGCCACCCCGTGTGCCCTGGGGTTTGTGTCACAGCGCCACGGGGTGAGGTGCCCCTGCTCTCCTCGAGGAGCCCACTCCTGCAGCCCAGGGAGGGTGGCGCTGCCGCGGGGTCTCTCAGAGGACGAGGCTGCCGCGGGGTCTCTCAGAGGACGGGGCTGCCGCGGGGTCTCTCAGAGGACGGGGCTGCCGCGGGGTCTCTCAGAGGACGGGGCTGCCGCGGGGTCTCTCAGAGGACGGGGCTGCCGCGGCTAGTGACGCGGGGTCTCCTTGGGAGGATGGGGCTGATGCGGGGGTCTCTGGGAGGGCGGGGCTACCGCGCCTCCTGCAGCGGGGTCCCTCGGCGGGGTCCCTCAGAGCACAGCGCAGATGCGGGGGTCTCTGGGAGGGCGGGGCTGAGGCGGCTCCTGCGGCGGGGTCCCTCAGAGCACAGCGCAGATGCGGGGGTCTCTGGGAGGGCGGGGCTACCGCGGCTCCTGCAGCGGGGTCCTGCCGCGGGGCCGCTGGGAAGCGCGTGGCCAGGGCGTGGGCCCTCCAGCAGCAGGGGAGGCACCGTGCGGCTCCTCGCGCACCCCGACGACCGAGGCACCGAGGCGGGGACGGAACGAGCCCCCCAGCCCCTCCCTGACGCCGGGCCACAGACGCCTCATTCTAAGCGGCTCTGAAGGCCCGGAGCAGTGGGCAGTGCCCGACCCGCGCCATGAGCACAATGCAGAGTCAGGGCAGACATTTCCGGAAGACCCTGAGCCCGCGTGAACCGTGAGTCCCCTGCGGGAACCAGATCCCTCCCTTCCCCAAAACCTCACCAAGTGCGCTCGCCTTCCAGGAGCGCAGGCACAGGGAGTGGAGACCTGGGTAGAACCCACCAGAAGCACAGGCAGTGGGGAAGCCAGAACGTCGCCAACCACACGCCTCCACCCGAGCGCCAGGCCGGTGCCACTGGCTGCCCCTGCCCCTCCGCCTTCCCAGGATGGAGCCCCCAAGCGCAACAGAGCACACGGAGACCCAAGGCTTCCACGCCTGCCCCAAACAGTGCTGATCAGGTGTCCATGAAACTCGTGCCCAGTATGACCACGTGTCCAGCCCTGCCCAGGACCAAGAGGGGCTCCAGGGTGCAGAACCTCCCAGGCTCAGCCCAGGCAGGACTCGGGCTTGCGGTCGAGAGCCACTGGCCCCCATGAGCTGCCAACAGTGACACACCGGCACAGCTCACAAGGGGCTGCGCCAGCTGGCCTGCAACCCTGCTCAGTTCACAGACAAGGGGCCGGCCCAGCGACTGCTCATGTGACCACACAAGGTCTCACCTCAAAAGCCAATCCTGTGTGAGTCTCCCAGGATCCGATGCCCCATCTTGTACCTGCCCCACCTGTAGCCGCCACTGGGGCTGCCCTAGGGAGCTGGGGCCTCCAATACTTTAGATATCAAGTCAGCCCTATTACAACATCAAACACAATTACCTGTCTAGGAACAGACTGAAATAGATCCAATTACAGGCTCTTTGACTTATTGATCTAAGTCATTTTTCTTTTTTAAAAGATTTTGTTTATTTTGAAAAGCAGAGCTACGAGGTAGGAGGCCTTCCATCCACTGATTCACTCCCTAAATGGCCACAATGGACAGGGCTGAGCCAGGCCAAAGCCAGGAGCTTCTTCAGGGTCTCCCACGTGGGTGCAAGGACCCAAGCACCTGGGCCTTCCTCCACTGCTCTCCCAGGTGCACTAGCAGGGAACTGGATCAGAAGTGGAGCAGCCGGGGCCTGAACTGGAAGCTACATGGGATGCTGGAACTACAGGCAGTGGCTTAACCCACTATACTACACTACAGCCCCAGCCCCAGTGTAAATCATTCTTACAGATGAACATCGACTAAACAGCACAAAACCTCAATCACATAACCAGAAATCTTGCTGTGAAACTGTCACGTCACTCACCACACACCATATACAACATGCCATCCCACAATGCACCATCTACCACACACCATCCAACAACTCACCCACCACACCATCCTCAACATACCATCCCACAACTCATCTACCACACATCATGAAAAGCACACCATCCTGGGGCCGGCGCTGTGATGCAGCAGGTTAACACCCTGGCCTGAAGCGCCAGCATCCCTTATGGGCGCTGGTTCTAGTCTCAGCTGCTCCTCTTCCCATCCAGCTCTCTGCTATGACCTGGGAAAGCAGTAGAAGATGGCCCAAGTCCTTGGGCCCCTGCACACATGTGGGAGACCCGGGAGAAGCTCCTGGCTACTGGCTTCGGATTGGCGCAGCTCTGGCCATTGCAGCCAATTGGGGAGTGAACCATCAGATGGAAGACCTTTCTCTCTCTGTCCCTCTTCTGTGTAACTCTCTGACTTTTAATAAATAAAATCTTTAAAAGAAAAAGAAAAAGACACCATTCCATCACACATCATTCACCACATGGTATCCCAAGACATGCCATCCCAGAGCTTTCCCCTAAAAGCTGCTGCCATGAGCTGTGAACCGTGGGGCATAGGGTCTTTTTTTTTTCTTGACAGGCAGAGTGAACAGTGAGAGAGAGAGAGAGAGACAGAGAGAAAGGTCTTCCTTCCGTTGGTTCACCCTCCAATGGCCGCTGTGGCCAGTATGCTGCGGCCAGCGCATCGCGCTGATCTGAAGCCAGGAGCCAGGTGCTTCTCTTGGTCTCCCATGCGGGTGCAGGGCCCAAGCACCAGGGCCATCCTCCATTGCACTTCCTGGCAACAGCAGAGAGCTGGCCTGGAAGAGGAACAACTGGGACAGAATCCGGCACACCGACTGGGACTAGAACCCGGTGTGCAGGCGCCACAGGCGGAGGATTAGCCTAGTGAGCTGCAGCACTGGCCACACCATAGAGTCTTGATGATTACATCAGAATATAACTGCTGCAGGTTTTAAGGTGGCACTGAAGTGGCCATCAGATCTATGATAAGGGCTCCACATGAGGCTTAGGGCACAAACTCACAGCAGGTGCACCCCAGGGTCAGTATGCAGCTCACATCAGGTACACCCCAAGTCAGGACACAGTCCCACAGCAGGTGCACCCCGGGTCAGGACACAGACCACAGCAGGTGCCCCCCGGGTCAGGACACAGACCACAGCAGGTGCACCCCAGGTCAGGTCACAGACCACAGCAGGTGCACCCCAGGGTCAGGACACAGACCACAGCAGGTGCACCCCAGGATCAGGACACAGACCACAGCAGGTGCCCCCCGGGTCAGGACACAGACCACAGCAGGTGAATCCAAGAGTCAAGACACAGATCACGGCAGGTGCACCCCAGGTCAGGACACAGATCACAGCAGGTGCACCCCGGGGTCAGGGCGCAGACCCACGGCAGCACAGACCTGTGCTCTCTCCTGTTCCCACCTGCACTGCGTGACAGAAGCAAACACTGCCACTCTTGTCAGCGAGGACAAGGCTATGAGGCACTTGCACTGCGTAGGAACAAGCCCAGGGCCTGCTGCTCAGCTCACAAAGGCAGTGTGTTAATGGAAAGCACTCCTTTCTAAATCAGAACACAAACCAGAACAGGATGCCTGAAAACTTCACCTACCAGAGCCAGTGTTGTGGTGCAGAGTTAAGGCACCACTAACGCCAGTATCCCTTACAGAATGCCACTTCCAGTCCCAGCTGCTCTACTTCCCATCTCGCTCCCTGCTAATGAACCTGGGAAAGCAGCGGGAAGATGGCCTGGGTGCTGCCACCCACGTGGAAGAGACTCACATGGAGTACCCGGCTCCTGGCTTAAGCCTGGTCCAGACCTGGCTGTTATGGCCATTTGGGAGTACACCAGCAAATGGAAGATTCTCTGTCACTGTGCCTTTCAAATAAATAAATCTAAAATTTCACTTATCAGGGCCAGTGCCGTGGCACAGTGGGTAAAGCTGCCATCTGCAATGCCGGTTTCCTGTATGAGTCCTGGTTGCTCCACTTCCCTGCTAATGACCTGGGAAAAGCAGTGGAAGGTGACCCAAGGGCATCCATGCAGGAGACCCAGATGAACCTCCTGGCTCCATCCTGGCCACTTGGAAAGTAAACCAGCAGATGGAAGATACCTGTCTCTAACTATTTCAAATAAATAAATACATATATATTAAAAAAAAAATCTTCACCTGTCAAAGCAAGTTCTGTGCACTTTCAAATTATCACCATCGAACTCAGTGCTGGGAAGGGAACAACCAGACCCTGACCCTCGATCAGAGGTCAGGCCCCATCTTTACAGAAAGAATCTGGCAGGACGTCTCCAAGACAGCGCGTGCCTGTGTGTGCACATGCGTGCATATTCATCTATCACTGTGCACAAACACATGTGCAGGGCTCACTGAGGTTCACTGTAGATCTCAACAAATTTGACAAAAGTCTTAACTGGAAACCACCAGAACCCCAGCAAGAGGCAGTGGACAACCACATGCGGCACAGCCCAGGTGGGGCAGGCAGACACTCCCCTCCCTACAACTGCCTCCCAAGTTAACTACATCCCCCACTCCTGCTCCCTGCACACCTGGGCCACGTCCATGGCCACGCCCTGTACTTTGTAGTTAAAGTCTGGAGATTCTGCCCAACAGCCTGGAGGCTGCACTTACACGTTTCTCGTCCTCCATCTAAAATAGCAGAGGCCGCGGATGGCTCACCCAAGAAACTCGAGCACAGCAGCCATCTTGAAGGGGCCTTCAGTCCACAGACCAAGTTTACAGTGAGGTGCCAAGCCCAGGGCACTTGTACAGTTTCCCAGGACAACTTAAGTTTCCCCTAACTGGCGTCTGGTGCCTGCCATGAGACACTCACCGTGCACAGCATGAAAGGAAGCCACGAGGGGAGCCAGCGAGCCGCCATCTCTGTGCAGGAGCCCTCGCAATGTGGGAGCCAGCTGGCACCCACAGGGACAGGCCACTCCTCTGCCATCCCCCTGGGGACTGACTGATGGCACTGCTCTCTGCCTTCTGTTTTTCTATAAGTTTCCAAATTTTCTGCAACTCAGCTTACTTCCAAAGGCAGAAAACTGCTACCTGAACTGTTCCTAATAATTCAAACTCTGTTCTACAGGACTTCCCACACATGGGCCAGCACAGGGCAACCACAGCAGGAGAGGCCCCGGAAGCCAGCGGCACATGGGTCACTCGTCAGGAACCTCGAGTTCCAGAGGCTCTCGAAGGAGCCCCCAGCATTCCTGCCACCAGGGCAGAGCGACCCGGGAGAGGAAGGCAGGGGCCGGAGCAGGGCGGTTCTGGGACACAGGCCATCACTGTCTCATGATCTGCCCAGGACCACCTGCAGGCAGGGGTCATCGGATTCGACCTCTACCTCAGTTGACCCCAAAACCCTGTGCATGCTCAGCCACAGCTGTCGTTCTCTGAGCACAACGTGGGAAGCACCAGTCCTCGTAACACAGCACAGAACCACGCTGAAGGCTGAGCCAAGCACCAACTCCACACACGCACTGAGTGCTCTGCGGTGAAAAATACTTTTTAAAGTCCCAGTAGGGAGGAGCCATCCTCAGCAGGCGCCCATGCGAGGAACACGTCACGCCAAGAGTGCCCTCGGGGCTTCAGGGCCAACTCCGGGGACCCTGCCTCCAACACCCGAGCTACAGAAGAGACACCTTCACCTCAGCAACCTCGGGCTAGGTGTTCACACAGCACCTGTAAAACAGATGTGGGGGCCACCGCCTGTGACACTGGCAGCCCTCGTGGGCACCAGTTCGAGTCCTGGCTGCTCCCCTTCCAATCCAGCTCCCTGCTAATGCACCTGGGAAAGCAGCAGAAGATGGTCCAAGTGCTTGAGCCCCGGCACCCATGTGGGAGACTCAGAAAAAACTCCTGGCTCCTGGCTTTGGCCTGGCCCTGGCTGTGGTAGCCACCTAGGGAACGAACCAGCAGATGAAAGATCTCTCTCCCTCTAACTCTTTCAAATAAATGAATAAATCGTAAAAAAATAAATAAATAAAACATGTTATGGGGAAACACTTTTATTAACCTCTCCCTCTCTCTCTCTCTGTAAACTCTGCCTTTCAAATAAATCTTTTTTACAAAAAGAAAGAAAAAGAAAACATGAAGTCTGCAACATGAAAAGCTGTCTAAGAACAAGTGCCCTGGGAGACTTCTCCCACGCTGAGCCCAGCAGCTGACCTCACTGCCCCGCACCTCACACACAAAGCCCTCTCCTCTCAGGCTGGGATCATGAATTGGCATTTGTCTCCGGAACTCACCTCCTCCAAGCCTGAAGGGGGCAGTCCCTGGTCCCCAGCAGTCACAGGCAGGGACCCAGGCCTCAGCAGAGAACCGGCCGCGTCTCTCGGGTCTCCAGCTTCCAACATCGCCACGGAGGGATTGTCCCGTAAACTCAAGGGGCGGAAACCGGCATCACTAAGTGGCCTCCAGAAATGAGACACGGATGCTGAGAGGGACCCACATAGTATGGCTCTGCCCTGGGCCAGCATCACCCCCCAGCATCCACAGGGGTTGGTTCCAGGGCCCCAGCGGAGCTCCAAACCCACAATGCCCAAGTCCCGGCTGTAAGAGCTGTGGAGACCTTGCACAGGCCCCTCAGGCCCTCCAGGTACAGAGAATCTAACACAATGTAAATGCCCTGGGAGGGCGCTCCTCATAGTGTATTGTTTAGGAAGTAACAATGGGGAAACCTGTACTTGTTCAGTTCTGATACAATGTCTTCCAACTCTTCCCACCCACAGAGGACTCCAAACCCGCAGGCCCTGCAGACCGTAGGACAGACGGCTCTCAGCACACAGCACGGCTGTGTTGGGGCACACACAGGCTGAGGGGTGGGGCAGCACCCCGACACAGCCCCACAATGCTCCTCCCTTTCCACCTGCAGACTTTCCTGAGGCCAGCCGAGTACAGCCTCGCCAGAGGGGCAGCAGGGAGGGAGGCCCATGCCCCGCCCCTCCAAGGGCTCACTCCTCCGGGGGCAGGAAGCATGGGCTGTGACCTCCAGAGAGAGCCCCCAGCCGCGGCCCCTCCCGGGCCAGGTCCCTCCGCTGCTCCCAGCCCCTCTGCAGTGTGCTCTGGGGAACAGTCCAAGCACCTGCTGCCCCCCTGGTGAGCAGCTGGGCAGACCCTTTAGGGTCAGTGACAGCTTGGCAAGTTGCTCAGGCTGCGTGGACCCCCAGCGTGAACACAGAGGAGAGGAGGGGCTGACCCAGGCCCCTGCTGTCACTACGCAGGCTTGGGAATGAACGGTTCCCCTAACATGGAAATGCCCGTAGCAGACGGCGACTCCCTCCTGTTCAATTTCTGGGGCGAAATGAGACTCGGGTCTCCGTCACTTCACTGTGGGGGCCGCTGTGTCTCTCCTCCAAGTCCCCCTCCACACGGGGCACCTCCCTGGCACATGTGTCAGTGCTACTCCATAAATGAATGTCAGAGGCAAAACCCAGGGAGGCGGGGCCCAGCACAGACACGGCGCCTCACAGCAAGGGACCCGTCCTTGGCACCCTCCCTCTCCTCCCTGCACCCCCACACCCATTTCCCTTGCATTCTCAGAGCCACAGGATCTCCAAGCACCGGAATCGCCCCACAACGCGACAGCCCAGGGAGCGGCCTGCTTAACTGCACCTGGGTGAGGGGCACGCGGACAGCTCACAGGAGAAGTACCTGATGCAGGTACCTGCAACGGTCACACACAGGGCTGTGTGCAGACACGGCTGGGAGTCACAGAGCTCCGTGTTTACTACAAGACAACGGCAAGGTTTCCACCAGATTCCTTTCACATAGGCACGTATTTGTATTTAAGAACCAGAAAAGAGGGCACAAGATGTATACCCACGGGAGAGAACAGACAGGTCGAGCGCCATCTGCCCAGTCCTGTGCCAGCCCCCCAGGCAGCCCTGCAGGTGCCAAGTGCATCTCCTTCCTGTCAGCCCTGATGTTCCCGTCACCCCGGAGCAGCCACCACAGGCTGCGGCCAGCACGGACCTCCCGGCCCACGGGCCCAGAAAGGGCTCACAGGATGACGAGGACGAACAGAGACCATCCTTCCTCACACACACCCCAGAGGCCACACGGAGGCCTGTGCGATCAGAAGCTGCTCATGACCGCAGAAATCACCACACGAGATGAGCAGGGGGCACCGAAAACTGGCTTAGGGGCCCCCAACGGGCTCCGGGCCCCTCCATTCACACCAGAGGGCCCACTCTGCAACAACCTCATCAGGCAACCTGTGCACAACACAGCCACTGCCCCCTCCCACGGGTCCTCACCCTTGCCGGCCGCCCATCCACTCTCCATCATCACCTGCCCACAGCCTCCATTTCCAGCTTGTCCCTGACACCCTGACTTCTCCTTGTCTGTAGAACATGGAGGCCACCTTGCCAGTCTGCCCTGCCACCCACTCCTCAGCCTGTGGGACCCTGCCACCTCCCAACAGCACACACTCCAAGTCCTTCAAATGCAACGATGGCCAGCTAGGGGGCTGGCACAGCCCTTGCCCTGGCCAGGCGACCTTGCTGGGGTTGCGGGGTCCCCCTCCTCCAGCACCTGTCTGTCCTTCCCTCCCATGCCTCTCTCCATGCCACACAGACGGTGCCAGCCACACCAACGTGGAACCACAAAGGGCTTCGAAGATGACATCAGTGAGTATCTAAGCATTTAAAGAGACGAGAGCAAACTGTTCCAGAAACCAGAAGCATGCGGACGGGCATGGGTCTGGCACCACCCTTTCTGGGCCACTGTGGGAGTCCAGCTGCTTTGGGGCACCTGCCCCATGTTGGCACCTCCAGGAGCGATGGCACCAACCAATGACAGCAGTTTTAAAATGAACATCAAACCCTAACCCTGCACACAGTGCCCGGAGGGCTGCGTGCCGCCCTGTGCAGGCCTGCATCCAAGGACAGGGAGCCCCTGACCGGCACAGACGGAGGACGAGACTCAGGAAGTTAGGGAAACCTGAGCTGACAGAACGCGCTCCAGAGTCATCCAACCTGCAGAGTCACGCACGGAGGCAGCAGGACCAGCCTACTTCCAGCTCTGTGCAGGAGACAAGCACGCAGCCCGTCTGCACCAGTGTGCGAGACCCCGCATTTCAGGGAATCTGGCTGACGGCATGATGGGAAACTCAGTTCATGCTTGGACCTAAGAGCCTATTTCTCCACCCAACTTTACAGTTACCGAGAAAGGGATGGCACTGTGGCACGCAGAGGGTTAAGTGGGCACTTGCAATGCCAGCATCCCACAGGAGCCCAGTTCAAGTCCCGGCTGCTCTGCTCCAGCTTCCTGCTAGTGCGCCTGGGAGGGCGGAAGATGGCCCAACTGCCTGGGCCTCTGTCATCAGGGTGGGAGACCCGGATGAAACTCGGCTTTGGCCCGACTCAGATGTGGCCATGTGGCCATATGGCCATCTGGGGAGTGAACCGGCTAATGGAAGCTCTCCCTCTGTCTCTCCCGTCACTCACCCTTCCAAATAAACAAATAAACCTCTCTTTTAAAAAGCCAGGAAATACTAATAACTCAGGTTTTGTCCCTCTGACGAAGGCACAAACAGGAGGGGCTGGTGTCAGGCACAGGTGTCCGAGCATTAAGCAAGGGTACTCACATCTTTTGCCATGTTACCAGGTCCAGGAAACCAATGCTATCAACATTTACTCTCCAGGGAAGAAATGACTTTTCTGGTTAAAAAAAAAAAAAAAAGAAAAAGAAAAAGAAAAATGAGCAAGGATGGAAAACTAAGTTTACAAGATGCCCCACTTTAAAGGAGACGTCTCCCCGCCTGCACGAGGGCCTGGCGGCTGAGACTTTTCGCTGGAGCCTGGACGCAGGGCTCTCGCAGCGCTCGCCACCCTCAGACCCCGCGAGCAGCCCGGAACCCCCCGCCCCGCGCACCCCAAATGGCCGGTCCGGAGGCGAGACCGCGGTGAGCCCGGGGCACGCTGCCCGCCTCCGCAGGGTGGGCTTGGGTCACCCACTTAGGCGCACACGACCACCCAACAGGGCACAGCCCAAACGTGCAAGTTCCCAGGTCTTCCCCCAGACCCTCCAGGGGCTGCGCGCCGGGCTGCTCGGCCGCCGACCGGTAACTCTGACAGGTGGGCTCTCGGGTCCCCGCCCGCTGCGACCTGTCACTAGGCCGCAGCCACCGCGCGCACTCCAGCCCCGCGGCGCCTCCCGCCCCGCCCCGCGCGGCCCGGCCCTGACCCCGACCCCCAAGGCGCCGGCGCGGCCATCGGCCCCGGAGGCCAGGCCCCGTACCCCCGCCCGCCCCGCCCGGTCACCTGGGAGCCCCCGCCAGCAGCAAGGGCGCCTGGCGCGGGGCCCCGGCGCCCAGGAGCGCGCGGGGCCCGGAGGGCGCGGGAGGGCCGGGGCCGCGCGGCGCCCGCACGCGGCGGGGTCGCAGCTCGGGGGCCGCCGCCCGCCCGCGCCCCGCGTGGCCCGCGCCCCGCGCTCGCCCGGCCCCGTCGCGCCGGCTCCCACCGCATCCTCCGCCGCCCGCACCTGGCTCGCCCGGTATGGCCGCGCAGTCTGGGGCGCGGGCCGCGCGGGGACAGGGCCGCGGGGCGCGGGCGGGCGGCGGGGGCCGGGCGGCGCTCCCGGCCCTGGCGGGGTCCCTGCCCTGGGCCAGCGGCGCCGGGACGCGGGGCTCACCCTGGCCGAGCGTCGGGCCGGCGTGACGTGCGCGCGGCGCGGTGACGTGGGCGGCGGCGGGCCCGCTCCGCGCAGCGCGCCTGCGCGCATTTTCGCGCCTTCGGAGCCCTCCTCCTCCTCGGCGCCCTCCTCCTCCTCCGCCCCTCCTGCTCCCGCTCCTCCCGCCGGCGCTGCCGGCCTGGGGGAGGGGAGGGCTGTGCGCGCGTGTTCGAGCCTGCGCGTGCGCCGGACGGGATGGAGCCAGCCGGTGCTAGGGATGCGCGCGCGGGGCAGAGGGGCCACGTGTGTGCGCGCATGAATGTGTGTGTGTGTGTGTGTGTGTGTGTGTGTGTGTATGCACGGAGCGAGACCATGCGTGGAGACCCAAGCTGTGTGTAGGCACACAGCAGCAAGGGGGCCGGGGTGGGGGGGCAGAGCTGGAGGCGAGACATGGGTGTGGGGGGTGGGGAGGAGGCACCTGCAGGGCAGGAGGCCAAGAGTACTTGCTGTGTGCGTGGAAAAGGGGGCCAGTTGTGTGTTCGCCTGTGTGCATGGGGCTGGGGCTGCCGTGTACACCAGTGCGTGTGCACAGGGAGGAGAAGGGGTCAGGTGCAAGTGTGCACCTGGAGGAGTAGCAGATGGAGGGCAAGCGGGAAGCCAGGGTGGGCGTGCCGCACAGAAGAGGGTCCTGGGCGCGTTGGTTTGCATGGGTGCAGGGTGGAGGCAGGTGTCTGGGCAGGGAGGGGAGGGGAGGTCTCCAGCCCTGCTCCACATCCCGGTGGCTTCCTCACAGAGTCCCAGCAACTCCACACCTCCTGGGCGCCGGGGCAAGCAGCCTTTCCACGGAGAGTGGAGCCCAGTGTGCGCCTCTGACTGCAGAGA
This sequence comes from Sylvilagus bachmani, assembly GCA_015711505.1. Taxonomy (NCBI): domain Eukaryota; kingdom Metazoa; phylum Chordata; class Mammalia; order Lagomorpha; family Leporidae; genus Sylvilagus; species Sylvilagus bachmani. Next base: position 117,705,667 of record CM027393.1, on the reverse strand, counting down.
CAGCTTCATCGCCAGGCAGGCTGGCCGGGCCCTGCCCTGGAGACACAGCTGTCACCTAGGGCTGGGTGTCGGGGACACGGCTGGCGGCAGGCTGTGGAGACCGGTCCCGAGCCCAAGCTGCACGGAGTCCCACACAGCCATAAAAAGGCCTCTCCCACCCTGCACCCCTCCAAGTCCCACCCCGCCCACACCCACTGCACCCAGTCCTGCCCAGGAGAGCCCCACCCTGGCAGCCTGTCCTCTGTGCCAGCAATTCGCTTTCTTCGAGGCAGAAACCTTCCTGTCTGGGTAGCACACAGTAGGTCCTTCGAGAAGGTGGATGGGGCTGGGGGGAGCGGTGTTTGGCCCGGGGATGAGGACGCTGATCAGGTCACCTGAACCCCACATGGCTTCAAGGCCCAGCTCTGCCTCAGACCCCTAATGCACACCCTTGGAGGCAGCAGGTGATGGCTCATGTACTTGGGTCTCGGCACCTCATGGGGGACCTGGATGGAGTTCTTGGTTCCTGGCTTCGCCCTGGCCCAGCCCTGGCTGTTGTGGGCAGACTGAAGCTCTCTGTCTCGCACACTCCTTCTCCCTCTGCCTTTCAGAGATAAGTAAGATAAGACAGCTCCTGATTCTCCTGATCCAGTCGTGGGCGGCAGTGATGAGAGCTCAAAGAGCTGGGTGCCCCCACCCACGGGACTGCCCTACTAGGCTGATGCACAGCCACGTGGATGGGGGGGGTGAGCCGGGGCGGGGCAGTCCCTCCCGCTCTCCCTCCACCCCCCGCCTCTAAGATCAAAACCCTAAAGTCCTCCCGTCCAGGGAAGCCAGTGTTCCATGCAGTGGGATTGTGCCGCGGCCCGCCAGTCCCGATTTGCGAGTGCATCTCCTGCGTTCTGTCCTCAAAAGCCGTGCGTGTTCCTCGCTCTTCCTTTTCTTTTGTAGGATCTTATTTTCCCCTAAACTTGGCTTAGGGACTCTCAGCCCCCAGAGCAGCAGCGAGCCCCCTCCCAGCCTCGTGGACCCGCCTGGACGGCAAGCTCCCCGAGCCCACAGGCCCGGGGTGCGGGGTGCTCCCTCCCCACGGTGACACACGCTGGACTCCAGGGGCTTCACAGCCGTGGGAGCTCACCAGGGACCCCAGCCAGCAGGGAGCTTGTCTCTCGCTACCACGGTCAACGGCAGCTCCCTCATTCTGGGTTGTGGGTGCAGATGTCTTAGCCCGGGCCCCGGATGCAGCCTTGAGCACGCCGACCCCACGCCCTGCGGTGAGCTGAGCCGTGCAGGAGGCGAGAGCCGTAGTCGCTGTTGAGCCATCCCATTGCAGGGGCTGGCGTCCAGCCCTGGGTGCGCACGGGCACCATGCTGACTGAGGGTGCCGGCCGCGGCTCAGAAATGCTGAGCTCTGCGTTTTACCAGACGAAAGTGACAGGCGCTCCTCTCCCACACGCTCTCGGATCTGCCTGCTCTGCGGGCTCCCCGCTCCTGAGAGAGTGAGCGAGCGAGGACGTGGGTCAGAAGGCGCGGGCCTGGTGCGCACTGGAGAGTGCCCACTGCAGCAGGCTGGGTGAGGTGCCGGCTGGGAGTGACACAGGCCACCCCTGCCAGGCCACCAGCACTGTGGACGCTAGGCCCAGCTGGAGCCTCCAATCGGCCCAGCACCCTCCAGTGCCCTCACTTGGGCCCCTGGGGCTTCCACAGGAGAGGAGGCCCCTGTCACGCCAGCGGGGAGCAGAGCCGTGGCCAGCTCACAGGTGCTGGCTCACTGCACTGGGAGGCGCTGAGGGTACATGAGGCCATGCTGAGGACGGGAGGCAGCAGGCGTGGTGGACAGGGAGCTCCTGGTGTGCAGGACAAGCTCCGAGCACCTGTCACGGGGGAGGACCTGGGCCTGGCCACCCATGGGAGAAAGCTCCAGGCAGACCCACGCTGTGCCCAGAGGAGGTGCTGAGGACCCCACCCCACCCTTTTCTCTGGCTCCGCCCTCCTCCACTGGGACAGCACCCTCGGGGGAGGCTGGCCACCTGGGGTCAGACGATAGGGGGGGTCAGAGGACCGGAGAAGGGGGTGGGGAAGGCCACCCTGCCTTCTGGTCTCCATGCACAGCCCTCAGGTGCGCAGCCTCCTGGGCCTGCAGGCCCTCGGCCCCCTCTGCTGGCCCCTGGCTGTGTCGCAGGCTAAGTGGGTTAGCAGTGAGGCAGTCAGCAGGTAGGGCAGGGGCCAGGGCCTGGGCTCCAGGAAAGCAGAGAGGAGGTGGGAGTGCCCTGTGGGGGCGGGGAAGGAAGATGGCCCCGGCAGCTCCTGGGAGAGGCAGGCGCCGCCGCGGTGAGGGACGCGCGCGCGTGGGAGGGAAGATGGGCAGTGGGACCCACGTGATTTCACTCAAGTCCAGCTCCTCACATGAACCCACCTACCCCGCCACTCAGGGCGAGCTGCTCGACTCTCCCCTCCAGTTACAGCACCAGTCAGGAAGCCCCGGACCCACGCCAGTGTGCTGGGTTCAGATCTGCTTCCTGCTAAGGCATCGGCCCTGCCACCCACGTGGGAAATGGGCTCAGCCCCAGTCCCTGTGGATATTCGGGGACTGGCCAAGTGGGTGGCCACCTCCACCCCCGCCTTTGCCTCTCAGATTTAAAACAATGCTCTCCTTTGATACAGAGTGGATTTCCTCCAGACCTGGGTTTGCCCGTCCATGACGAGAACATGAAGGTAACGGTGGGAACGTTGACGAGGGTGACTGTCATGAGTGGCACCAGGCCATCGGCTAATCCTGAGGCCTCTCGGCCTGGCTGCTCCAGGCTCATGAACTCATGACTGCCTCAGGCCAGCTGTCCTCGGCCCCGCAGTCCCCAGCTCAGGAAACGAACTCCACCTGCCACAGTGGGGGTGCACACGAGTGTCCCCAACGTTCCACGCTGACCCCATGAGAGCCGTGGTAGTAGGCGGGGTCACTGCGGTGACTGGGTCTCAGGATGGAGCTGAAATGGGACTGGGGTCTTTGTCAGAAGCCAGATTCGCCTTTGCCCCTTCTGCCACAGACAGCCCAGCAAAAGAATGCTGTCCACGAACAGCCAGCGAGTCCCACACGGACACCTGCCAGAACCTCCCGGAACCCTGGGAGTACATGCCTGTGGGTTATCCACTGCCCACTTACGGTCAGTTTCTCTTTGCTGCAGTCCCAGGTTTCCTAGGAGGTTTAGGGCACAGCAGACTCCAAGGGCTCCTTGTGGGTGCTGCGTGCGTCCTTGGCTCCCTCCTCGTCCTCACGGGTCTGCTGATTGCTCCTCCTGTCACGGAGCTGACCTGCTGCCTCCCACTGTCCGCGTTCGCGCTGTACACGGAAGCCCTGATGCTTGGTGGTACAGACATAGAATCCTTTAAAGATGTATTTATTTGTTGACGAGAGTCACAGAGGGACAGAGAGAATCGAGATCTTCCATCCTCTGGTTTATTCCCCGGACAGCTGCAACAGCCAGGACTGGGCCAGCAGCCAGGAGCTTCTCCAGGTCTCCCACGTGGGTGCAGGGCCCAAGCACTTGGCTCATCTGCTGCTGCTTTCCCAGGCCACAGCAGGGAGCTGGATCAGAAGTGGAGCCGCCGGGACTCAAGCCGGCGCCCACATGGGATGCTGGCGTCACAGGCAGTGGCTTTACCTGCTGTGCCACAGCACCAGCTCCATGTTTATAGTTCTTAAGTCTTCGTGGTGAATTGACCCCTTCTAAAATTTTGAAAATTTATTTATTTTCATTTTATTTGAAATGTAGAGAGAAAGAAATCTTCCATTCCTCTGTTTCATCCAGCACAGCCACGGCTGAGCCCAGGCCAAAGCCAGGAGACCAGAGCTCAATCTGTGTCTCCCACATGACTGGCTGGGCTGCGAGGATGTGAGCCCTCAGTGGCTGCCTCCCGGGATGCACATTAGCAGGAGCTGGGGCGGAAGTGGAGGGGCTGGGACTTGAACAAGGCACTCAGACATGGAGTGCAGGCGTCCCACATGCCGACCCCTGAACTGACTCATCTAATATCCTTGTCTCTTGTGACAGTTTCTAACGTTACTTATTTTGGAAGGCAGAGAGACAGAGTCTGACAGCCCCCTCCCATCTGCTGGTTTGTTCCTCCAATGCCCCTAGCAGCCAGGGCTGGGCCAAAGCAGGGAGCCACGTGAGTGGCGGGGACCCAGCTACCTGAGCCATCAGGGCAGCTCCCTGCACATTAGCAAGAAGCTGGAAATGGGAATGGAGCTGGAACTTGAACCCCAGCACCTGCCCCGCGGCAGTTTTCGACTTCCAGAACGTTCTGTGAGATCAGCATGGCTGCTCTTGCTTTTTCAGTCACTCTGTGCGCAGTCTTCCCTTCCGCTGTCTTTGAGTCTCTGTGTGTCTTAGAGCCGAAGCAGGTCCTTTATAGACAGTAGTTGTTAGATTCTGGTTTTTAGCCCATTCTGCCAATCTGCGTCTTTTGGTGGGTGAATTTATTCCATATACATATTTTTTATTTTTATTTTTTGAAAGGCAGAGTCACAGAGAGAGAGAGAGAGAGAGAGAGAGCGAGCTTCCATCCACTGGTTTACTCCTCAGATGGCTTCAACAATCAGGGTTGGGCCGGCCAAAGCCAGTGATGTGAAGGTAGTTCAACATAAGCCAGTAAGTCAGTGTGACATGTTAGTAGCGCACACACACACACACACACACACACACACACACATATGTTCACTGTAGCATTAGTCACGGCAGGGTGGAAGGACCCTCAGTGCTCACCAACAGAGCCGTGGACACAGGGGGATGGAATCAGACACGGGCCACAGCACACAGGAACCCTGAACGCTCTGTGCTAAGTGAGAGGTCAGACAGGGATGGAGACGCTGTGGGACTCCGCCATTGTGAACTGGAGGAGGCGACCCACAGAGACAGAGCTCAGTGGTGGCCGCTCTCTGCTGGGCTCATGCCAAGGTTGCCAAGGGTGAGTGCTGGTGGCTGTACAACATTAGCCCCAGACCTGTACACTTCCAGTGCCTAAGGTAGCAAATTCTGTTACATGTTTCGTATGACAATGTTCAACAGGACACCAGGAAACATTGTAGAATTTAAATGAGCAAGTGTGTGGCATGTCAACTATGTATCCATAATGCCATTTTCTAAAAGCTATTAAGGACATTTTGGGGAAGACGAGGAAACTGTTTCTAATGTCAGGTAAGAAGAGAACTAGGTTCGATCAAGGCTGTCAAGGCACGAGAGACCCGCTCATTCTTAGAGGCGGCATGGTGATGAGTTTAGGTACCAAGCATCAGGATATTGACAGTTTCTTCAAATGGCTCAGAAGAACCCCGCACCTGTGTGAGAATGCCTTCAGACGGCATACAAAGAGCGGTGGAAGCAGGCGCGCTGCCTGAGAGGTGCGAGTGCTCTGTACCTCGAACGGCTCAAAACTGGGGCAAATACTGCTGCTCAGAAACATGGATCAAAGGTCCAAGCAGCACCCGGGGAGCCCTCTGTGCAGAGCTGCCGCCCCAGATGCCGGCAGAACCACTACTGCCGAAGCCACACTTCCACCAGCAACCAGAGGGACAAATCAGGAATTCCTTTAACTTTCAGGAGTTCCACAGAAAAAATGGAAAGTGCTGCTTTAAGAAGTGGGGCTGCACTGTGGTGCAGCGGGTTAGCACCCGCCTGCAGGGCCAGCATCCCATATGGGCACTGGTTGGAGTCCCGGCTGCTCCACTCCCTCTCCAGCTCTCTGGTGTGGCCTGGGAAAGTAGAAGATGGCCCGAGTCCCTGGGCCCCTGCACCCATTTGGGAGACCCGGAAGAAGCTCCTGGCTCCTGGCTTCGGATTGGCCCAGCTGCGGCCATTGCAGTCATTTGGGGGGTGAACCAGCAAATGGAAGATTCTCTCTCTCTCTCTCTCTCTCTCTCTCTCAGTGTGTGTGTGTGTGTGTGTGTGTGTGTGTGTGTGTGTGTCTTTCTTTCTCTGTAACACTGCCTTTCAAATAAATAAATCTTTGGGGGGAAGAAAAACTGCTGATACCCTATACTCACAGAATGGGAGACACAGTATCGTTATGATGGCTGGTGTAACTAACTAATCGACCTAGAGATTCAACACAATCAAAATCTTGGCACTTTTTTCCAGAAATTGACAACTTGATTTTTTAAAAAAAAGATTTACTTATTTATGTGAGAGGCAGAGTAACAGACAGAGAGAAAGGTCTTTCATCTGCTGGTTCACTCCCCAAATGGCCACAATGGCCAGAGCTGGGCCAATCCAAAGCCAGGAGCTTCTTCCGGGTCTCCCATGTGGGTGCAGGGGCCCCAGGACTTGGGCCGTCTCCCACTGCCATGTGGGATGCTGGTGCCATAGGCAGATGCTTAACCTGCTATGCACAGCACTGGGCCTGACAACCTGATTTTTTAAAAGGCTATTTTTAAAGCAGTTTTAGATGAATGGCAACAATGGGCAGAGTTCCCATTAACCTTGCCCTCCCCACCTTCTCCCCAGCCACCCCAGCATGCCCACCAGAGTGGCACAATCGTCACAGTTGGGGAGCCTGGGTTGCCGCCTCACGTCACCGTCACCAGGAGGCTGTCACGTATGTTAGGGTTGCTCTCAGCTGTCCCTTCTGTGGGTCTGGACAGAGAGCAGCAGGCTGGCCCCAGCTGGCGCCGCTCGCATGCTGTGGCCCCCTCGGCCCCTGCCTGCCTGGGTCGCTCTCCCCCAGGATGTCACACACACTGGCCTCCTCTATTTAACACACCCTGCAGCTCCTGGTGCCTCCCGTGGCTCCACGGCTCCTTTCTCTTCAGCACTGGGTGGACCACGGCTTGCTGTCCCTTCCCCCACTCAGGACATCCTGGCTGCTCCCACGTCCGGGCACAACCAGGAAGGAGGCCCTAAGCCTTCAGCCCACCTGGGCCAATCTGCAGAGCACAGCTGCAGGCCTTGTGGTGAACGTCCTGCGTGTCACCATTTCAAGCTGCCCTCCTGAGTGGCTGCACCACTGGCCCTGCCGCCGGCAGTGAGCGAGGCGGAGCCTGGCCACGCACAGCCTAACGCCCGGTGTCTCCTGCGGCTGAAGGTTCCCTGCTGGCAGATGGCTGGGAGACTTCACAACCCGGAATCTGGACAAGGCGCCTGCTCAGGTCTTTCGCTCGTTTATCAACCAAGCTGCCATTTTCTTACTTAGTTTTTTAAAGTTCTTGGTACATTTCTGACAACGATCCTGCACCAGAAGACCAGAAACACACTGGCAAATTACCTCCTCCATGGTGTGGCTGTGTCCCCCCCTTGAAACGGCGTCTCTCTCAGAGCAGGAGGCACTGGAGGGCCAGGGACCCAGAGATGACCTTCAGGATGAACCATTAACGGAAATAAAAGTGCCTTTTGTTTTGTAAGATTTATTTGTTTATTTGAAAGGCAGAGTTACAGAGAGGCAGAGGCAAAGAGAGAGAGAGAGAGATCTTCCAACTGCTGGCTCATTCCTCAAATGGCCACAATGGCCAGAGCTTGGCCCATCTGAAGCCAAGAGCCAGGAGCTCCCTCTGGGGTCTCCCACATGGGTGCGGGGGCCCAAGGACGTGGGCCATCTTCTACTGCTTTCCCAGACCATAGCAGAGAGCTGGATTGGAAGTGGAGCAGCTGGGACTTGAACCGTCATCCTTATGGGATGCTGGCGCTTCAAGTGGTAGCTTTACCCACTATGCCGTAGCCCCGGCCTGTTTTCATTTTTTTAAGAATATTTATTTATGCACTTGGAAGGCACAGTGACACAGAGAGATAATCTTTTATCAGGTGGTTCACTCTCTGAATGGCCACAACAGCCAGGCCTGGGCCAGGCCAAACCCAGGAGCCAGGAGCTTCATCCGTCTCCTGTGTGGGGGCAGGGGCCCAAGCGCTTGGGCCATCTCCACTGCCTCCCAGCAGAAGGAACCAAAGTAGAGCACCTGGGACCCTTACCGGCTGCCCTGACATGATGCCAGCATTGCATGCAGTGACTTGACCCACTGCGCCTCGATGCCAGCCCCTAAGAGTACTTCCTAAAGCCACAAACACTATAAAACAAAGTGCACTTTAATCAGCTATTCTCACTCAAAGGGCGCTGCTGGAGTCCCTGGGCCTGTGTCCTGTGAGGCTGGGGGTCGCAGGTCACAGGTGGGCTCCTGCCCCACACTGAACTGGATGCAGCCGCAGCAAGTGTTGAATTCTTTCCTTTATGAAAGGCTGTATACTGGGGGCCGGCACTGCAGCATAATGGGTTAAGTCGCCATCGGCAACGCCAGCAGCCCATATGGGTGCTGGTTCTAGTCCTGGCTGTTCCATTTCCAATCCAGCTCCCAGCCAATGGCCTGGCAAAGCAGCGGAAGATGGGCCAAGTACTTAGGCCCCTGCACCCACGTGGGAGATCTGGGAGAAACTCCTGGCTCCTGGCTTCAGACTGGCCCAGCTCCAGCCATTGTAGCCATTTAGGGAGTAACCCAGCTGTTGGAAAATCTCTCTATAACTCTTTCAAGTAAATAAATCTTTTAAAAATACATATGCTGATTTATTTTTATTGGAAAAGCACGCACACACACACACATACACACACACACACACACGATCTTTCTTTCATTCCCCAAATGCCCACAACAGCCAGGACTGGGCCAGGCTGAAGCCAGGAGCCAGGAACTCCACCGAGTCTATATGCATGTGGCAGAGACTCGAGCACAGGGCAGCACGGCCACCTCTCAGGAGGCTGGGGCGGAAGCAGCGTGGGGACCCAGCCTTTCGAGGGCTCCCCAAGCTCTCCCAGGTCTGCCAGGTTGGCAGTGCTGGTGGGAGTCGCTGCAGCAGCGTCAGCCCCCGCGGACTGCAGGACAGGGGTGTCCTCGCAGCTCCCGTGGCCCCCTAGCCTTCCCGCCCCAGGAGCGTCTGTGGGCCGAGGCACCGCCTCTCGCCCTGACCCTGGCACTCCCTCGCGAGCTCAGGGCTTCTTCCGCTGGGTTTGGGGATGTGAACCCCAGCCAGGGGAGACACCCATGAAGTGGCCGTCCAGTCTCAGGGGCACAGGCCACTCGAGCGGATGCCGGCCACAGGCCAGCACCATGGGGGTTGTACCAGCCAGGCCAGATCAACAGGCAAATGCCCTGGAGCCTTCGCGTGAACCAAGTCACCGGCTGGCGTTGCTCTCTGCGGGAGAGCAGGTGTGGATGGAGGGGCCTCTGAGACGCTGCTGGCTGGGGGCTCCGCCCTGGGCTGTGCACCAGGTGCGGAGCCGAGAGGTGCTTTGTCGCGGTGACGCCAGGAGCACCAGTCTGCAGTAACTCAAGATGCTGCCCGGGCCGATGCTCCCCAGCAGCTCCTTAGGACTGCACAGATGCAGGATCCTATCAGAGCCGGAAGTGTGCCGTCATCATGGACCTTCCCACGTGACACCGAGAGAGCCCTCAGTCAAGGCTGACCGTCTGCTCAGCGCGAGGCTTTCTGTCCCGTAGTTGCATGAATTGATAAGTTAATTCCAGTCACTGGTCAGTGACTCTGCTTAAACCCAGGCTGCCCAGGGACACTGCAGCCCCTCTCCCCCACGTGCCCTGGGCAGCTGTCACCCCTGGACGCCCAGTGGGGTCAAGGCTGGCCCTGGGTGCAGCCGGGCTGCAGGCCACGAGTGGTTCCGCCCACCATCAGCACTGCAGGCTTCCTGCTCCAGCGCAGGCCCCCAATCACCCCGAAGGGACAGCGCTGACCCGGCTCCACACAGCCGAGGCTCCCGGCTGTCTCCCCTGTGACAGAGCAGGACAACGTCCCCTGAAGCAGCCGCCGGTGAGGCTCGGCAAGAACTCGGAGGGCCTGTGGGCGGGGCTGAGCTGGCTCGGCGTGGCTCCCTGTCACTGAGACGCCACAGGAATCCAGGCCAGGGAGGCCAGAGTCCTTCAGGTAACCATGAAATGCAGGGCGCCGAGCAGCAGCAGACAGAGGGCAGGCACGAGAGACACGGCCGGCACCTGCAGCTATCTTTGGATGCCTGCCATGCTCTGGGTCGGCCTAACCCCCTCCTACCCCCTCCCCATGGACAGAGACCCCTCCTCCACTCCTCCCCCTGGACAGAGACCCCTCCTCCACCCCTCCCTGTGGACATGGAGACCCCTCCTCCACCCCCACCTCGTGAACAGAGATCCCCCTGTCTCCCCACAATCCCAGAGGCTGGGGACTGGGGGGAGTTCCCAGCTCTCAGCTGCAGGCGGCGAGGACGGGATCAGCACCATGGCCCCAAGGCAGGCGGCTGCCCTTGGAGGTGCGACTGAGAGGGGCTGAGTGGGAACAGCTGTTTTATATTCTCTTATATATTTAATTTATATTTTACAGCAAAATCCAAGTGACAACGGCCCACCAACAGCTGGTGGTGGCCGTCCCAGGGTGGAGCTGAGCCCCTGGTGCAGCCTCCGATGGGTGGCTGCTGCCCGACGCGCCCGCCCCGCCCAATGTCAGGAGCTGACTCAGCATTTAAGACCCAAACGCCACGACCTCGTGCTTCGAGCAGTCAATGTGTCCATGGGGCTCGCCCGGCCCCTGCTCGGCCACGAGAGCTGGGGAGGGGGTGATGCGGCAGGGTCCTGCCAAGGCCTTGCGTGGGTCAGGATGGAGGGGCAGCTGGACAGGGAGGCCGAGCGCTCTCCCCAGGGAGGTCACGCCAGGGTCTTACCTGCGTCACCTGCCAGCAACTGAACTCTCGAAAGGCACAGGTCTCCTGTCACCAAGGGCTCGTGCTCACTGTTCCGCTGCCACGCGTGACAGAGATTTCGTGCTGTGGGAGGACTTCTTCAGTTAACAGAACCACCAAGGTCCCGACAGGCACAGGGGCAGGAAACCTCCTCAGAGGGCCCAGGCGTCGCACGTCCTGACGGAGGCTGGGACCTCGCGGGACAGGTCCCTGCAGAGGAGCGGCCGTCCAGCACCCTCACCCACGCCGGATCAGAGCCCTGCCTGTGGGGGAGCCGCCACTCCTCCTTCAGCAACGAGCAGGTCTGAGGAGTCCCAGCGGGCACACTGCGGCATCTCTGCACGGACGTGCTCCAGTGTACACCTGTACATGTGTGTGTCTATGTACACGCATGTCCAACGCCTGCACGCTGTCCTTCAGGTGGAGCGCTAGGCTCTCACAGTCGTCACTTGACCCACTGTGAAGTACCTGCCGCCTAGGACATGGAGAGCGGGTCAGCTCTACCTGTCAATTAAAGAACACGGATGGGAGACAAAACCCGCACCTGCTCTGGTTTGAACGCGTTCGCCCTCGCAACCGCACGGCTTGGAAACTCAACCCAGACGCAGGGGTGTTGGGAGGGGGTCTCGGGTGGTGGTGTCACTGTGAAGAGGGCTGTGGAGGGCTCCTCTCCCGCTCACCACCCGTGGGGCCCAGAGGTCTTGGCCCCACCCCCTGGTGCTGCTTGGACTTCAGCCCAGGAACCTGTATGACACTCTGGGCCTCAGGTGTTCTGCCAGAGGTGCACACAGGGCAGGACGGCCCCCGGGAAACCCTGCTGTGGTCAGGCCCTAGGCACAGCACACAGCACCCACAATGCGCTTGCTACACATCAGTTAGGATTTAAGCTTTTCAGATAGCATTGCACTACTGCAGAAAAGGGTGAAATAAAGAAGGAATCATCGGCTGGCGCCGCGGCTCACTAGGCTAATCCTCCGCCTTGCGGCGCCGGCACACTGGGTTCTAGTCCCGGTCGGGGCGCTGGATTCTGTTCCAGATGCCCCTCTTCCAGGCCAGCTCTCTGCTGTGGCCCGGGAGGGCAGTGGAGGATGGCCCAGGTGCTTGGGCCCTGCACCCCATGGGAGACCAGGAGAAGCACCTGGCTCCTGCCCTCGGATTAGCGCAGTGCGCCGGCTGCAGCGGCCATTGGAGGGTGAACCAACGGCAAAGGAAGACCTTCCTCTCTGTCTGTCTCTCTCTCACTGTCCACTCCGCTTGTCAAAAAAAAAAAAAGAATGAATCATCCAAATGAGAAAAGTAGCTGGGGTTTTGTGCAGATTAGCTCAGTACAAAAGTCTCATTTAAAAAAACGATTTTTTAACAAATGTCATTTAGTTCTACACTGATCATAATTGCCCTTTATTAAAAATGTATATTCCTGTGATTCAAAACCATGTATGGTTTTAAGTTTGAGGGGAGGGAGAGGGGCGGGGGGGCTGGTTCCCTTCCCAGATGCCCTCAATGGCCTGGGCTGGGACGGAAGCCGGACTCAGGAACTCGTCAATCCAGGTCTCTCACATGGGTGACAGGATCCCAGCTGAGCCCCTGCTCCTGAACCCAGGGTCTGCATTAGCGGGAAGCTGGAGTCAGGAGCCGCAGCTGGGACTGGAACCCAGGCACTCCAACGTGGGACGCAGGCGCCTTAACCACGAAGCCAAATGCATGCGTCCCAAAATAAAATACTTGAAGAGTAGGCCGGCGCCGTGGCTCAACAGGCTAATCCTCCGCCTTGCGGCGCCGGCACACCGGGTTCTAGTCCTGGTCGGGGCGCCGGATTCTGTCCCGGTTGCCCCTCTTCCAGGCCAGCCCTCTGCTGTGGCCCAGGAGTGCAGTGGAGGATGGCCCAGGTGCTTGGTCCCTGCACCCCATGGGGAGACCAGGAAAAGCACCTGGCTCCTGGCTCCTGCCATCGGACGAGCGCGGTGCGCCGTCCGCGGCAGCCATTGGAGGGTGAACCAACGGCAAAAAAGGAAGACCTTTCTCTCTGTCTCTCTCTCTCACTGTCCACTCTGCCTGTCAAAAAAAAAAAAAAATACTTGCAGAGTAACAAACCTAATAAAAACTGACATGAAAGTGTTTTATTTAAAATAGTTATAATCAAAGGTAAATAGACATCTATAAGATAGCTGTCTCAGAAAACATGATTTCAAGATAAACGTTCCCAACTCCTTAAATTAAATTCAAAAGGATTAAAATTTCATGTCACAGAAATGTTAAATAACAAATACTTGAAAAGTAGGTGATACTTCTAAAGATGTACAATAAATAAAAAAGCAACCTAATTTTTCCTCTTGACTGAAAAAATCAAACTGATGAATTATTAATAAAGTTAATTGCAGTTTCTGAAAAAAGGTGCTTCCAGGCGCAACAGCCCAGCCACCTGATCCCTCTGCGCCTGCGAAGGAGACGCTGCAGACCGGCTCCAGCGCAGCTCTGGCCATCACAAGGCCCTCCCCAAGTGGGCGTCCACACAGTGCTGTCAGAGGCTTGACCGCCGCTCTGGTCGGGGCACACACTTCAAAATGGCAGCTCTCCACAGCACCGGGGCCAGTAAGAGGCTGAGCGTGGTCACACTCAGGATGAGGAGGTACACCTGCAACAGGTAAACACAGACTGTGGTCACTCTGACACGAGCAGGTACTGCACAGGTTCAAGGCCCTGTGTGGTCACTCTCACATGAGAAGGTGCTCTGCACAGGTACACAGCCCAGTGTGGTCACTCTCACATGAGAAGGTGCTCTGCACAGGTTCAAGGCCCTGTGTGGTCACTCTCACATGAGAAGGTGCTCTGCACAGGTTCAAGGCCCTGTGTGGTCACTCTCACATGAGAAGGTGCACTGCACAGGTACACGGCCCTGTGTGGTCACTCTGACACGAGCAGGTCACTGCACAGGTATACGGCCCTGTGTGGTCACTCTCACATGAGAAGGTGCTCTGCACAGGTACACGGCCCAGTGTATCACAGAGCACGAGGCAGCTCACCCGCAAATCAGATATCCCCTCAGGTCTCACCTGAGTACATCCCCTCCTGAGGGGCTTCGTGGGTGCACTGAGATCTATGTCCAGTGAGGTCTGGGGTCAGCTTTGATGAGCTAGGGTCATCGTCTGCAGGCAGTGCTGGCCTGAGGTCAGCTGACCCACCCAGAAGCCCTTAGCATGGTGCAGCTTCGGGCAGGCCCCGTTCCTCCGCTCTCCCACACCGGCAGGGTGGGAGAGACAACGCTGAATGCTCGGGCTTAGTCGCCCTTCGCCGGCGCCCCTGAACCCGCAGCAAGCACGCAGCCCACACGTGTGGTGTACGTTTCCGAAGCCTGAGTCCGTACTTCACTTACAAATGGGCTCGCCTCTTCTCACAGAAACGTCAGTGACATGACAGTGCCCACTGGCATTAACTCGCTTTCCTCCGAAAGATTCCACATGTGGCACAGAGCGTGCCTGCCCCCGACTGGGCCCCCGACTCACAGATCCGGGAAGGGCAGTGCTGTCCGGCCGGATGGTGGACACTCACCTCCCGCGAGATGACGCCTGCTCTCCGCGCTCGGCTCCCCAGGACGAAGGAGAACTCGCTGACCTGGGCCAGCCCCGCGGAGACAATCCACTTGATGTACTGGCTGCTCTTGGGCAGAATCAGAGACAAGACGAGCGCTGCCAAAAGAAACTGCAAGGGAAGTGTGCCCATTACCACGGAAACAGACCCCAGACAACACCAAAACACAGGCACACAGGAAGCCACGGACGCTGCGCTGACCGAGGAACTGCCTAGAGGACGAGCAGGCAGAGGGGCCGGGCGAGGGCTTGTCTGGGAGCCAGAGAAAACTTCTCCCTTCCCAGCTGCTGGCAATTCCCGGAGTAAACACCCCCAACTCTGGGGCCAAAGCTGCCCGGACTGACAAACCAACCCCGGCCTGGCGCAGCCCGGCCCCGCTGGAGGGAACGCGGGCCACCTCCCCCGGCCTGGCGCAGCGCGGCCCCGCTCGGGGGAACGCGGGCCACCTCCCCCGGCCTGGCGCAGCGCGGCCCCGCTGGGGGGAACGCGGGCCACCTCCCCCGGCCTGGCGCAGATGAACAGCCCCGGTGCGGCACAGCCTGGACACTCCCAGGGCTGGGATTCAGGCCCCACAGGAAGTGCCTATGCCCACAGGGACAAGGACAGCGGTACCTTCATGGCCACCACGGAGAGCGTGAGGAACGCCAGCACGGCGAGCTCGTAGACCACGAACGTGGGGAAGACGTGCAGCCCTGTTGGGAACGGAAGGGACGTGTCACTGTCACTTGCACGCCTCTGTTGCACAGCACCACCTGTGGCTCAGGGAGCCTCAGGGCAGAATTCAGCTGAAATCCTCGAGGCTGGGAGGTGCTGACAAAGGCACAGCAGATGTTAGGCAGCTCTGTGGAGCCCTGTGCTCCCTGCAGGGATCTGGGTGACCTGGGCGACCCCTGCCCCAGGCTGCCTCCCACAGGCTCTGCCTACCAAGGCCCTGGGGGGCAGCTACTCGGCCAGCCTGGCTGGCGATCATGGAAATACTGTGCCCGGGGCAAAGGGCCCAAGACACTGGACAAGCAAGAGCAGCAGCACGACAGAGGCTGCCTGGGCCTCAGCGGGATGCCCAGTGGCACCGAGATGCACGTCCAGAGGCTGCTGACCACCAGCACCCTCTTCCTTTTCCATATCACCCGTTTTGGAAAATCACAGGATTTTCCCTGGACAATTACCGCCACCCCCACCAGCCCCCCTCCGCAGTGACTCCCACAGAAGCCCCACCCACCCATCGTAAAACCACAGTTGGGTGCTGGTGGGGCCGCTGAGGCCCTGTCCGGCCAGAGACATGCAGGGACGGGCACTCACCGCTCTCCAGCCACCTGGGCCTCGGCCTGCCTTGCTGCTGGCACCCCCTCCCCGAGGAAGCTGCTCATCCTGGGACGCCAAGGTCACCACCTGGCTGCTTCTGCGGCTCCACCACAGCTTCCCGCACACATCCCAGGCCTTTCTTGGGTTCCTTCCTCCAGCCCGGTCCCTCTGGGGGGCCATGGCTGCCCCCTTCTCAACATTTATTTTCGAAGTTAGCTCTCCAAACTGGCCCTTTCACGCTGGACCCCTGGAGACCCACTGCCTCCCCTTGCTGCGTGCCCCAGTGGCTTCCTCGTGTCCCCTGGGGGCCGCTGAGCTCTGCTGCTGCCTGCAGGGTCCTGTCCCCACTCTGTCCCTGTCCCTCCAGGACACGACCCTCTGCAGCACCAGCATTAGCTGATCTGAGGTCACAGCGGCTTCCTCGTGTCCCAGGCCTGGCACCGGCAGAGCCTCCCAGGACAGTCTGAGGGCTCCGCTCAGGGACCCCCAGCTGCCTCTCTGGCTGCCACCCACAAGTCACGCCCGGCAGAAATTCCAACCCTCAGAGGCATGCACGAGGGTTGGAATCCAACAAGCTCTGAATGTGGGTCTCTGTTGCCATCGGCAACGGAAGGGCAAACCCCTGCAGAAGGCTGTGGTGGACTTTGCCCAGATCCAGGTACCGCATGGGCTTTCCCATCAGGCTGCAGTGAGGGCGCCGCACCAGCAAGGGGCGCATGCTGCTCCCGCCGCACGCCCAGCGGAGCTCTGGGAGGCCAGGCGCACTGTCCACCTGTTCACCGGCAGCAGTATTTTCTGAGCAGGTCTCAGTAGGGGGCTTGAAACACTCGGTGAACTGTGCTGCCAACAGACGTGGGTCGTCGGGGCTCTGCTGCTGTGGTGACAGCACTGGCCGCGCAGGCGGTGTGGCAGGTCAGCCAGCAGTGGCTGCCCCGTGAAGTGGCCAGCAATCGGCCTGCCCTGAGAGGCTCAGAAGCAGGCCCTGGCTTCTCCTCTCCAGCCATGAGCGTCCTGCATAGCATCTACTGACTGACGCTGTCACCTCCACTGAAAATCCGTGGCTGCAAGGAGCTGCCCCCATCTGTGGGCTCAGTGAGACCCCGGCTCCCGCAGCTCCTGCACACACGTGCTGGCTCACCTGCACCCCCACACGACAGACTGGTTCTCACCTTAGCCCTCAGGGACCAGCTGTGCGCTCCAGCTCCTCTGCCTGCCTGTCCTGACTGTGGACACTCTGGCCTCAGGGGAGAGCACCCGTGGCAGACCACCCGTGGCAGGGCTGGTCTTCTGTCCAGAACTTTCTCCACGTTAGCATCAGGCAGCTCCCCTGTCTTGCCATGCATGTGTTCCCTGCGGCTTTGATCCTTGGCACCTGGCGGGAGGGGCTGACTGCGGCGCGGCCCAGCTCCGACGTGGCCTCCTCGCTCAGCTCAGTCACTTTTCCTCCTGACTTACACCGGGAGACGTCGGCTCTTCCTCTCACGTGAAAACGAGAGGCTGTTGCGGGGCTATTAATGGGCCTGATTTCAGCATCGGTGTGTCTCAGGGAACAGGGAGGCTGCATGGCAGGGACGGGGGGAGCAGCCAGCACGCACGACCTCTGTGGGTTAAGTTCACGGCTCACCTGGCGCCCTGTGAGGCACCCACATCACAGCAAAGTAACGATGAAGAGGTCTGAACCACGGGAGGTTCCTGAACTGTGCCCGAGAGGCCCTGAGCAGGCGCCGCTGGAGAACGGGCCACGGCAGCGTGGAGCGCAAGGGAGCAGAGCCAAGGCAGGTAAGCTCACCTATCGACGCGAAGAAGATGATGGCCAGGAAGTCACGCACAGGTTCCACGTAGGCGCTGATCTCCTCGGTGACGGCGTGGCCCTGAGAGGAGATGAGGGCCCCGGCCAGGAAGCAGCCCAGCTCCATGGAGACGTCCAGCAGCTCGGTGACCTGAGTGAGAACAGGGCCCCGCCCAGGTGAGGACACACGGTGACACCGGGTCAGAGAGGACAGGGCCCCGCCCAGGAGAGGACACACGGTGACACCGGGTCAGAGAGGACAGGGCCCTGCCCAGGTGAGGACACACGGTGACAGCAGGTCAGAGAGAGGACAGGGCCCCGCCCAGGAGAGGACACACGGTGACACCGGGTCAGAGAGGACAGGGCCCTGCCCAGGTGAGGACACATGGTGACAGCAGGTCAGAGAGAGGACAGGGCCCAGCCCAGGTGAGGACACACGGTGACACCGGGTCAGAGAGCACAGGGCCCTGCCCAGGTGAGGACACACGGTGACACCGGGTCAGAGAGAGGACAGGGCCCCGCCCAGGTGAGGACACACGGTGACACCGGGTCAGAGAGAGGACAGGGCCCTGCTCTAGTGTGACACACGGTGACACTGGGTCAGAGAGGACAGGGCCCAGCCCAGGTGAGGACTCACGGTGACACTGGGTGACAGAGTGAAAACAGGGCCCAGCCCAGGAGAGGACACACCTTGACACTGGGTCAGAGAGAGGGCAGGGCCCTGCCCAGGTGAGGACACATGGTGACACCGGATCAGACAGAGGACAGGGCCCAGCCCAGGTGAGGATACACGGTGGCACCAGGTCACCTCATCTGCTGTCCATGTGTGTGTGTGACTACACGAGTGGCATGAGTTTCCATACATGGCTGTCCATACAGCCATGACCGAGCGTCTGCAGAGACTCCTGCTCAGCTCTGAGTCCCCAGGGAGCCTGCACTGGGACAACCCAGGATGACATCACTTGAATTAACTGAACCTTACAATCTCTGACATCATCATTCCCTGATTGTGGTCATTTCTGAGACTATCAGAGCATCTTCCAAAACCTTCTGTAAGTATTTGTGATCCGTCCTCCTCACCTTGAATCGACGACAGCCTGGCTGTGGCATTGACAAGCATGTGTACCGTCCCCAGCCCCAGCCAGGCAGAGAACAGACACAAATGACAGGCAGCTAAAACATGGATAAATCCCCAAATGGCTAACTTTGAAACTCACTTATTTTCATTTTATTTGAAAGGCAGAGAGACAGACTTTCAGTTCACAAATGCCTGCAGGAGCCACGCAGGTGAAGGGACCCCAGTACCTGAGCGTCACCACTGACTCCCAGCCTCAGCATTAGCAGGAGCCACAATCTAAAACCTCACGTGGAATACGGAAAGGTCACCACATGGCAAGATGACCCTGACTGCAGAGAGGCCACCAACACGATCCTGACACAGATGCTGGAGCCCGAGGGCCACCAGACACCAGGCTAAGGACAGCGTCACAGCAGGCGAGGGTACACTTCACACCGCACACTCAATGTGTGGACACACATGCCACTCGTGTAGTCACACACACACATACATGTGCATGCCATGAGTATGCACATCAGATGTACACACACCACACATGTGCACACTCAATGCATGCATACACATGCAGCCACAAACACATGCACACACATGCAATGAGTGTGCAACCACACATGTACACACATGAACACTATACACACATGCCACATATGTAGCCACAAACACATGCACATGCCACAAACACACATCACATATGTACATATACACCACACATGCACACACTACATGAACACATGTGCACATGCACACACACATCACACACTCAATGAACACACATGCAACACATGCAGTTGCATACATTTCACACTGCACATGCACACAGCACATGCATACACATTAGGACACATACACACGCCACTGGTATGCACACAGCACGTGTACATACACATACACAACACATTACACACATGCACACACTGGCATATGTACCACATGCATGCGCACCACACACATGCACATACTCATATACCACACACACACCACACAGTACAGACACACATATATACCAGCATCCTTGCATGCATGCGTGGGCACATATGCACCCACAGTGCACCCCACAAGTGTGCGCATGTGCGTGGGCACACACACACACAGAGGTGCGAGGAGCAGGCCAGAGGTCTTTCCACACAGAGCATCTGAACACTTGTCCTCACGGCAGACTGCACTCAACTCCAGACAGACTGCAGCTAAACAGAGGAGGTGACAGAGGAGAGCACGAGCATCTCCCTGACGTGGGCAGCACGGATCGTCCACACAGAACATCAAACGTGCCGACCACAACGGGAACCCCGGACAATCAACCTCGCTGAATTCAAGGACTTCCGGTCATGAAAACACTGCTGAGTGAGTGAGACGGAGAGGCCCAAACCAGAAGACATCAGCAAGGGACGACCTGACGTGGACGCTGCTCAGTCGTCAGGAGGGGTGAAGGCCAGCAGGCAACAGAGGCGAGCCGGGACGTGGCGCTGAACAGAGCAGGCGGGCAGGAAGCCCCTGTGGCATCCTGCTCAGTCATGAGGGCACATGGCGGACGTGTGTCACTGGGATGGGGGTGTGACCTGGGGGACTGGGGTTGGGTAAGGGATGGGGGCCAGGGCCACACCGTGCTAGGGAAATCACTGAGCGCACACGTTAACAGGCGACTTTCATGTCAGTGAGGAGAAAGTGACAGTCTGCCAGATACACGGAGAACTCCTGCAAACACGCAGGGAAACAATAACCCGAAGACCCTCAGGCACACGGCAAGGCAGACACCTGGACACCCCAGACATCCCTGGAGGTGCTGAGACTCTGCCACCGACAGCGCTGGAATCAGAGAGCTGGGGACGAGCAGCACCTGGCCCCTGTGCCGCGCTGGGGTGAAAACCAGTGCACTACGCCAGCAGGGTGAACAGCCACGCAGGCCCGATCTAACAATGTGTATCCGCCGCAGCCCAGCAATCCCAACTCTGGACAGCAGCTCGTCAGAAACCCAGGTGAGCACGCAAAGCAGTTCTGTCCGCACTGACAAGCAGCAGGAAGGTGACCCTTGATATCCACGTGTGGGAAGCTCGGCACACGGCGGTGCGCAAGGGAAGTCTGACGCAGGCCTGACAGAGCGCCTGGCACGCAGAGTGCAGGCACCTGGTGTGACACAGCAGACACCGGGCCCGGGCGGGCCACACGGAAGCCGTCTGGTAGACACGGTTGCTGGAACTTATTCCCAAAGAGAACAGATAAAGCCCGTAAAATGCAGAGAAGTCACAATCTTGACCCAGGAACACCATTACAGAGCTCCGAGAAGACACGAATCGTAGCTCTCTCCAAAGATCACAAAACCTGAGCAGCAGTCCAGCGCCAGAGAGGGCATGGTTTCTGCTCATTTTCTTTCTCAAAATGCACCCAATTACTTCAAGACACTTACACACTCACACACAGTTCTAAGACATGAGAGTGCTCTGCACCCTCACTGGGCTCCCAGTGAGGACTTGGCCCTTGCAGGGCAGCCCCGCCCTTCTGAGCTCATCCCACAGATGCCACAGGACCCAGTGACCACCCCATGGGGCCCCACCCTCCCGAGCTCATCTCAGGGACACCACAGGACCCGGTGACCCCCCATGGGCCCCACCCTCCCGAGCTCATCTCAGGGGCACCACAGGGCCCAGTGACCACCCCATGGGGCCCCGTTCTCCTGAGCTCATCCCACAGACGCCACAGGACCCAGTGACCACCCTCATGGGGCCCCGCCCTCCTACGCTCTTCTCAGGGGCACCACAGGGTCCAGTGACCCCTCCCCATGGGGCCCTGCCCTCCCAGGCTCATCTCAGCAGCACCACAGGGCCCGGTGACCCCCCATGGGCCCCACCCTCCCGAGCTCATCTCAGGGGCACCACAGGGCCCAGTGACCCCCCCATGGGGCCCCGCCCTCCCAAGCTCATCTCAGTGGCACCACAGGACCCAGTGACCCCCCTATGGGGCCCCGCCCTCCTGAGCTCTTCTCAGGGGCACCACAGGACCCAGTGACCCCCCACCCATGGGGCCCCGCCCTCCTGAGCTCTTCTCAGGGGCACCACAGGACCCGGTGACCCCCCATGGGGCCCCGCCCTCCCGAGCTCATCTCAGGGGCACCACAGGACCCGGTGACCCCCCACAAGCAACCTCCCCGAGCTCTGCGTGAGCCCTCACTGCAGGTCTGTGACGGTGCTGACAGTGTGTGTGCGGCCATGGCCGCTGTCCCCACTCTTCATGGAAGCCTCCAAAGCGAGTCTTTTCTTTGACAGTGTGCAGTGGAGGCTTCCCACTAACGGCTTGTCATCACAAACAGCACTCCAGTCACGTCAGCTGCAAGTGGAGGTGTGACAGAGAACACGGGTTGATACTGGTTCTCCGGCTTTTCACAGCCATAGATGTGTGTTCAGTTCAGCACTCAGCATTTGCACAAAGTGCCTGAGCGTAGGAGCGGAAACAGCTAACCAGGTCTGGCTCCAAGGTTCAACAGTCATCAAGGTGGGAAGTCAAGAGCTGACCTAAGCTCCCGGGAAACGGGCTACCAATCAGACGACAGAAGTAACAGAGCCTGGGTTACCGTCAGCATCAGGAAGACGAACGCAGAGATTCCCAAGACGAGCATTTCTTTGTTCCCTTTGCCTTCTGCATGCAGCTTGCGGTAGTACGGGCCCACGAGGTACGTCTTCAGGACAAGACAGAAAAGAAGGACGGCGGCCAGTGAAAAGAGGGTCTGCCCGGCGAGCAGCAGGACTCGCAGCAGCTCCAGGAGCGCGCTAGGAGAGAAGAGAGACCGTCAGCCCCTTCTCCTGCAGACACGCCTCTCTGAGCCCAGCAGCGCCCTCTCTTATTCTGGAGCACGGCACATGAATTACCCGATTCATACACAGCTTCTAACTACTGCAGTCAACCCTGTGACCCCTACAGACCTCAGAAGTTCTGCTAAGTCCCCTGTGGGAGTAGACGGCCCCTGGCTGAGAGCGTCTGCGTGCACTGCCCCTCACCCGGGAGCAGCCCCCCTCGGGTCCCTGAGGAGGCAGCGGCCGACGAACGCCACCACAGCGCACACGTGCCCGGGTGCTCTTCCCACCCCAAGCCGGGCCTGGGGAGAGGCACTTTCACCACATGCTGTGAGCGACTACTGACACCCACGCTCGGCTCCCCACCGTTCCGTCTGCATTCTGGCTTCCAATTCTCCTCCTCAACGGAGGAGACCTGTGACCTCTGAGGATCCGTCTCAGATTCCCACAAGGTGGTGTCGGGACCAGAGCAGAGCAGGGTGCAAAGCAAAGACAGAGGACAAGGAAGTCATCCACGGGCACACCACAGCTGCCGGCGAGAGAGCCTCAGAAGCCACAGACACCGGGAGAACGTGGAGGGCCAGGCTACCACACCCCTCACAGCTGCCCCATCCTCTAGGCCTCGTGCCAGTCTGCCCTGGCTGGGCTGGCTGCCACCCAGGCACAGTGGATGAAGCCAGACGTCTCTGCCCAGGCACACACTGTGGATCCCACCACGCAGGTCCCGCCAGGACCTGCTGGAATGTCCCTACCTCCACCCTCCTGCTGGACGGGCCAGCCATGCCCCTCAGGTTACCGCTGCACCATCCACCACCTGCACAGACGCCTGCCCCAGGCCCGGTGGTCGCAGCCGTTCACGAGCCCAACGGCCACTTTGACTCACTGCAGAGCACTCGTGAGAGGAGACGCTTTCCATCCTGGACCCCATGTTCTCCCTCCCAGCACAGCGGGTGCCTCGTGCCCCTTCCCGGGGACCCCCAGCCCCCGGGGCAGCAGGTACACCATCTTTACTTCCCACCAAATGTCTCTGGAAACAAGTGTCTCTCTGTCGGCACAAGCCTCATTTGCTCGAAGGCTCAGCCGGTGTCCCCCGGCGTGCACCGTGGCTCACTGAGCTGCACAGCAAGGCGGCCGCCTCATGCAAGCAGGCATCACGTAGGTAAAAGACCTGACCGCACATCTTTTCCCAATCCTTTATCTAGCTTTCTGCAGTCTATTTTTATTTATTTATTTATTTGGATTGCTTGTGAGATAGAGGGAAAGAGATCTTCTAGCCACTGGTTAAGTCCTCAAATGGCTGCAACGGCCAGGGCTGGGCCAGGCTGCAGCCAGGGGCCTGGAGCTCCGTCCAGGTCTCCTATGTGGGTGGCGGGGACCTAGGGACTCGCGCTGGCTGGAGCACACCAGCCGCAGTGGCCATCTGGGGGGTGAACCAACGGCAAAGGAAGACCTTTCTCTCTGTCTCTCTCTCTCTGTCCACTCTGCCTGTCAAAATAAATCAATACATCAATCAATAAAAATAAATAAAGGAGAGACCTGGAGACCCGAGAACGGTGCGTGCCCTGCCTCTGCCCTCTGGGTGCCCCTCAGACGCCTCCAGGGATTCAGAGACACGAGCACCCCCTGGGGTCACTGTTCGTGGGCTGCGAACCTCCAAACTCGGGTGAAAAGCTCCTCCCTTCCAGTGGTTTCTCTCAGTACTTCAGCTGTGGTCAGGGAAGCCTGAGGAACACATCCATACCGAGTCTATTTCTGCTATTTTTTACTATAAGGTTTCCCCGGTTATCAAAATTGGAAGACAACTTTCCCTGCCACAGAAAATTCCATACAGCAAGTCTTCTCTTAGAGAAACCACAGTGGAGCCCAGCTGGAAATCAGTACCAGCAGACAACCGGGAACCTCCCTGTGCTTGGACACGAAGCCCTGCCTCCCAGTGACACCGGGGTCAAGGAGGAGGAAAAGGGGGATCTTCAGTATCTGCCTGCAAGTAAAACTACATCTCAGTGTCTGCAAGATTCAGCAGAAACAGTGCTGAGAGGGCAACTGGTAGCACTGAACCCCAACTGAACAAACAAGAAAGTTTTCAAATCTACTATCAAAATTCACACAAGTATCTAGAAAAAGAGCAAAAAAACCAAAGCAAGCAGACAGAGAGAAATAAAGAACAAAACGGCAGAAACTAAGGAAACTGAAAGCAGAAAAATGGCCGAGAAAAATCAATGAGGCGGGGCCAGTGCTGACAGCAGGTGAAGCCACTGCCTGCAGTGCCGGCATCCCAGATGGGCGCTGGTTTGAGTCCTTGCTGCTCCACTTCCACTCCAGCTCTCTGCTGTGGCCTGGGAAAGCAGCAGAAGATGGTCCAAGTCCTTGGGCCCCTGCACCCTCGTGGGAGACCCAGAGGAAGCTCCTGGCTCCTGGCTTCGGATCAGTGTAGCTCCAGCCATTGCAGCTAATTGCAGAGTGGACCAGCAAATGGAAGACCTCTCTCTTTCTCTCTGCCTCTCCTTCTCTCTCTGTGTAACTCTGACTTTCAAATACATCTTTAAAAAAGAAAAAGAAAATCAATGAGGCAGAGTGAGTCATCTAAAACCATCAATAGATCGGCCAGACTCCTGGGACGACTGACAGAGAAGAGAAGAGAGGACGTGGGCCACAATGTCAGGGACAAAGCAGGGAAGCTCAGGGCAGACCCCACAGGCAGCAGGACGATGAAGGAGCACACGAGCAGCTCTGGTCAGAAATGCGCACAACCTGAACACCTCGGAACCACTCAGCAGACTGGATGTGAAATTTAGGAAAACTCCCCCAAAGGAAATCATAAAACCCGCAGGACTTCACAGGAGAATTCTGCCTCATATTTAAGGAAGAATCAATGTCAACTTCATAGAGTATTTTCCAGAAAGAGAAGAATGAACCGTTCCCAATCACTGACAAGCCCAGCGGGACTCAACACCCACCCCAGTCAGTGTGCGAAACCCAGAAATCCTCAACAAACGAGCACACTACAGGCAGAAATGCATGCATAGATCTGGGGACGCAAGGCTGGGAAAGCTGACATCGATGTGGCCCCCGCGTTGGGCAGCACATGGACAGACGCAGCCCCCGCCTGCAGTGAAAACCCAGCAGCCAAGAGCAGCGTGACCCCCTCAGTCCCACACAGACCTGCACACGAGCACGGCTAATGCCACACCGAGCGGTGGGAGGCTGGGCACCGTCCCTGGAGACTAAGGCCGAGGCAGGCTGCCCTCTCACTTGACCTCACCGGCAGCGTGCTGGACGGTCCAGGCAGTGCCATAAGGCCAGGAGACAGCCACAGCGCACGGACCAGACAGGAAGCAAGCAGGGGACTCGGATGGGCTCGACCAAGTCTCCTCAGCTCCAAGAGCGACCTCACAGTGTATGGATCTGGGCTGAGGAAGGTGCAGCAAGGCAACCTCCAGAGGTGCTTGCACACAACACCTACACGCGTGTGCTGCAGCAGGCCTTCTTCACACAGACCAGGTTCCTGGTCCTGCCCCCATGCAACCCGCCCAGGCACTCTACAGGCTCCTACACTGCCCCGTGCTCACTTCTGGCTGACATTCTCCGAGTGTGCTTCCAAGAACCCATATCGTGGACAGAAATCTGATCTCCAACCAGGCGGCACAGCCAGCAACTTGCTGGTTAAATTGGCGCTCCCTCTGGCTTCCCTTCCACACGAGCCTGTCCAATGTACTCAAGGTTTGGGATTTTAGTGGGAAGATGGAAGGAAGGACTGGAAACACGGGAGCAATGACAAAGAAAGGCTTACGTACAAACCACACACATGCACACAGATACACACCACACGCAGGACATACCACACACATGTGCACATACACATATCATACACGACACATCACATACGCATGCACACATATACACGTACCACATGCAGGATACACACCATACACACAAATATACATACCACATGCATGACACACATCACACACATGCACACATATACACACCACACGCAGGACACATACAACACATATGCACATGTCACATACAGGACACACAGTACACACATGTACACATACACACACCACACGCAGGACACACATCACACACATGCACACACACCACATGCAGGACACACATATACACATACCACATGCAGGACACACATATACACATACCACATGCAGGATACATACCACACACATGCAAATATACACACCACATGCATGACACACATCACACACATGCACACACATACACACCACACACAGGACACACACCACACATATACACATGTCACATGCAGGACACACAGCACACACATGCACACACATACCACATGCAGGACACACATACACATACCACATGCAGGATACATACCACACACACATGCAAATATACACATCACATGCATGACACACTGCACACACATGCACACACATACCACATGCAGGATACACACCACACACAAATATACATACCACATGCATGACACATATCACACACATGCACACATATACACACCACACACAGGACACACACAACACATATGCACATGTCACATACAGGACACACAGCACACACATGTACACATACACACACCACACGCAGGACACACATCACACACAATACCACATGCAGGACACACATATACACATACCACATGCAGGATACATACCACACGTACATGCAAATACACACCACATGCATGGCACACATCACACACATGCACACATATACACACCACACACAAGACACATACCACACATATACACATGTCACATGCAGGACACAGCACACACATGTACACATATAAACACGACACACATCACACACATGCACATGCATATACCACATGCAGGACACACACATAATCATACCACATGCAGGATACACACCACACATACATGCACACATATACATACCACATGCATGACACATATCACACACATATACACATCACACACAGGACAAATGCCACACATATACACATGCCACATGTAGGGCACACATCACACACATATACACAAACCACAAGTAGGACACACATCACATACATATACACACCACATGCAGGACACACACAACACACATACACATACCACATGCAGGGCACATGCCACACACATGTTCACACACATATCACACACATGCATGTGTATACATACCACACACAGGACACACACCACACACATGCACATACACACCACACGAAGGATACACACCACACAGGTGAACATATACATGCAGGACACACACATATACACATACCACATGCAAGATACACACCATGCACACATATACATACCACACGCAGGACACACCACACACATGCACACATATACACACCACACGCAGGACACACATGCACACATATACACACCACATGCAGGACACACATGCACACATATACACATACCATATGCAAAGTACACACCACACATACATGTGCACATATACATACAACATGCAGGACACACCACACACACATACACACCACACGCAGGACACACACCACATACACATACCACACACTGGACACACACCACACACACGTGCACATGTATACACATACAATACGCAAGACGCACACATGCACACATATACACACCACATGCAGGACACACACCACACACACATATATACACACCACACATAGGACACACACCACACACAGGACACACACCACACACACAAACACACATATATACACCACACACATGCACACATTACAGGTCTTGTTCCAAGCATGCCTGTGTCTTAACTCACCTTGTGGGCGAGTATTATTAGCCTGTGCCCATCCCACTGGACAGAAGACAAGGGGAGAACACACATTCAGGTGACAGGCTCACAGGAGAGGTGGCCAGGGACGACAATGGGACAGAAGACGAGGGCAGAACGTGTGGCCAGGGACAACACTGGACAGATGACGAGGGGAGAACGTGTGGCCAGGGACGACAATGGGACAGATGACGAGGGGAGAACGTGTGGCCAGGGCAGAGCCAGCACCTTGCCTAGTCGGGGCTGCCTATCAGCAGCCTGAGAAGAGCTCTGGACACCTCTGAGGAGAAAGCGGCAGACACACCCCCACAACTGACCGAGGAGCACCGCTGTGGGCAGCACACGCACCTGGAGGACGCACTTGCTCCCGCCTGCAGCATCGTGGGCATCACGGCCATGAGCAGCCCGAGCTGCACGTCCTGCGCCACCAGCATCCCCAGCAGCACGGTGCTGTAGTCAAGGTCCCCTGCGGGAAAGCCACAGTCAGCCACGTGTGCAGACCTCAAACGACCTGGGCGTCTCCAACGAGAACAGACCCTAGATCTCTCTGCGGGGAGGGCACGGTGGACAGCACACCCCGTTACCAGCTCTCTATAAATGCACCTGGGAGGTAGAGGTGATGGCTCAAGTACTTGAGTTCCGAGTTCCTGCTCCTGACCCAGCTGTGGGAGCCATTTAGGGGAGGGAACCAGCAGAAGCTCTCTCCCTCTCAACTAAAATAAATATTCAAAAGAAAATCTCTTTAAGGGCAAACACTGAAGCATTTTAAAGACTAAAACATCTTGAAAAACTTACAGGAGCTGGCACTATGGCACAGAAGGTTAAGCCTCTGCATGTGATGCCAGAATCCCACATCAGAGTGTTGGTTTGACACCTGTCTGTTCCATTTCCAATCCAGCTTCCTGCTAATGTGCCTAGGAAAGCAATGGTCCAAGTGCTTGGGCCCCTGCCACCCACACGGGAAACCCGGATGGGAATTCCAGGCTCCTGGCTTCATTCATTCAGCCTGGCTGTTGTGGCCATTTGGAGATGAACCAGCAGATGGAAGATCTCTGTTTCTCTGTCACCCTTTCAAATAAATAAATTAAATATTTTTAAAAAATTGTTTATTTGAGAAACAGAGAAGAGAGAGATTTCCCATACACTGGCTCACTCCACCAATCCTCTAAACAGCCAGAGCTGGGCCAGGCTGAAGTCAGGAAACATAAACTCCATCCAAGTGTCCCATGCAGGAGGCAGGGACCCAAGCACTTGAGCCAGCGTCTGCAGGAAGCAGGTGTCAGATGCAGAGCTGGGACTTGCACTAGGGTACTGCAACATGGGAAGCGGGAACCCCAGCAGCACCTTCACTGCGAGGCCAAGCCCTGCCCCAAACACTAACGTCCTGCTGTGAACAGACTCGCCAGCAGGGCGGGCACTTTGTGCAGCAGCTTCAGCCACGCCTGGGAGACCCACAGCCCACGTAAGAGCCCCTGGTAAGAGCCCAGCGCGCTGCTCTGACCCAGCTGCCTGCTAGTGTGCATCCCCGAGAGCAGCAGGCAGGGCCTCGAGCACTTGGGTTCTCGCTTCCCATGGGGAGACTTGCACGGAGTTCTGGACTCCTGGCTTCAGCCTGGCCCAACTCTGGCTTCGTGGGCATTTGGGGAGTGGACCTATGGATCAAAATCTCTTTCTTCTTCCTTTTAGATAAAACAAAAATAAATTAAAAGTTTTTTTTTTTTTTTAATAAAAGAGGGAACGGCACAGCTACCCTAGGAGGAGGAAGGGACAGGGACATGTCTTCACGGACATGGCCCTGGCGTAGGGCCCTTCAGAAGTAACGTCATCTGCACCCCAACACAAGGCACTTTCATCTCCAAGGAGAGCTGCTGAAACCAGATTTTTAGGCTTACATAAAAGGAAGGGAGAGACCAAACCACAGCAGGGCAGAGCCCTCTGCCCCAGCAGAAGTCTCACTCTGGTCACGAGCCTCCTTGCAGGGCCCACTTTACTTACTGCACACAACCACATTCCTGGTGACCAGCGTGTCCTGGCCTGGGACTTCAGAGTGCTCTGAGCACATGGCCACGGCTGCACCTCTGCCCAACCAGCACAGAATTCTGGGATATCTCCAAAGTCAGCAGGTTTTCCCCATCCCGGCTCGATGGAATCTCGGTCACTGCCTCTCGAGCCCTTCCAGCTGCAGCCAGTCCTGCGCCTCCTCTTCCCAGAAAAGAAGACCTCCCGCCACCCCACACTTCACACACAGGCCCGAGGAGGCTCGGCCAGGCCCTGTGCCTGCCTTCGCACCTAACACAGGGAACAGGCGGAAACGAGTGGCCAACCACCAGGACCACAGGGAACACGAATGAGCCAGACTGGGGTCGGCGCTGCAGCTCAACAGGCTAATCCTCCGCCTGCGGTGCCGGCACACTAGGTTCTAGTCCCGGTTGAGGCGCCGGATTCTGTCCCGGTTGCTCCTCTTCCAGTCCAGCTCTCTGCCATGGCCTTGGAGGGCATTGGAGGATGGCCCAAGTGCTTGGGCCCTGCACCCGCATGGGAGACCAGGAGGAAGCACTTGGCTCCTGGCTTCAGATCGGTGCAGTGTGCGGCTGCAACGCGCTGGCCGTAGTAACCATTTGGGGGTGAACCAATGGAAAAAGGAAGACCTTTCTCTCTAACTCTACCTGTCAAAAAAAAAAAAAAAAAAAAAGGCCAAACAGGCCTCACTGGCCTCCTGCAAAGCACCAACACCTGCGCTGAGGAGGCACAGATCTGCTTGGAAGTCCAGAGCAATTTCTCGTGCCAGACGTTGGAAGGGGAGTTTCTGAATCAGGAGCTCAGTGGACTTCTGACAAAGTCTAATTTCACAGAGCATCCCAGCACCAGGCCTGTAATGAGGCTTCTTCACCCCTCCAGTAGAGGGCGCACTCTTGCGAGTGGCTTCTGTAGCTTGTTGCCTACCGGGTGCTTCACCACCAGTAGATGTCGGGCAGTCTTTGTACAAGCCAGGGTAGGAAGACCTCCTCGCTCATCCTCCTTCCTCGGCTGGAGCTCGGTGAGAGGCAGCGCTGGCGCTAGACAGTGATGGCTCACTGCATACGTCAGATGCACAGAAAACAGCATTACCGGCGCCCACACACTCACTGAAGCTTTTCAGAGAGAAATCAAGTCCCACGGGTGTGCTACCTCGGAGCCCTGTGACACTGGGCTGCCGGAGCCACTTCCCTACTCCACTCCCCAGCTACTGCCTTGGTTTTTTTTTTTTTTTTTTTTTTTAGGATTTATTTTATTTACTTGAAAGGCAGAGTCTGTCTGTCTGTCTGTCTGTCTCTCTCTCACACACACACACATTTCCCATCTGCTGGTTCAATACCCAAATGGCTGCCAGCGTCAGGGCTGGTCCAGGCTGAAGTCGGGAGCCAGGAACCCCACCCAGGTCTCCCACATGGGTGCAGGGGCCCAAGCACTCGGGCCGTCACCTGCTGCCTTCCCGGGTGACTTAGCAGGGAGCTGGGTGGGGAGCGGAGCAGCCGGTGCTCTGACATGGGATCCAGCACCCAAGATGGTGGCTTCATCTGCTGTGCCATGACGCCTTGGTTTTTTAAGTTTTCATTTATTTATTCAAAAGGCTGAAAGAGACAGAGAGCCCTTACATGCTGGTTCACTCCCCAAATACCCACAACTCCCAGGCCTAGGCTGCAGCACAGCAGGGCGGCGGGGCCGAGTACTGGCGCCTCCCAAGGCGCACATTAGCAAGATGCTGAAGCAGGAGCCAGGCAGGACTCAGCCCAGGCACTTTGGCGTGGGACAGGCTGTCTTAACCCTCAGGCTAAGTGCCTGCCCCATCACCACATTTCTTGTGGTTTTGTCCCTCGAATGAATTCTACTTTAAGGGAGTAACCTCTGGTAATCTAGAAACAGCAGAGGTTATTATTTTCATTTCAAACCTGTAAGCTGACTTTGGTACAACCTGCTCCTTGTGTTCTGCTGCCCTTTGAACACCATCCACGTGGGGTCAGCATTGTGATGAAGCGGGTAAAGCCCCTGCCTGCGACACCAGCGTACCACATGCGTGCTGGTTTGTGGCCTGGCTGCTCCACTTCTAATTTAGCTCCCTGTTAACGTACCCGGGAAAGCAGCAGAGAACGGCCCAAGCGCTTGAGTCCCTGCACCCATGAGGGAGCCACGGAAGAAGCTGCAGCTCCTGGTTTAGGCCATTTGGGGAGAGGACCAGCTGACGGAAGACATCTCTCCCTCTGTCTCCGCCTGCCCCCAACTCTGCCTTTGAAATAAATAAATATTTAAAAAGGAAGAGAGAGAACCGTGTGTGTGACACACAAAGCTCTGACTCTTTAAACAGTCACTGCAGACCCTGCACTTGGCCACACCTGCCTGATGGACATCAGGTTTCCACTCTCCGCTGTCACAGACAGGCTGTCAGGAACATTCTGGTACCTGTCCGGAAAAACCCTTTCCCCTTGCTCATTTTCCCACTAGAGTTGCTTCCTTCCTCACCACTGGCACCCCTTACCCTACCCAGCACACATGGCTCCCACCTGTCCTCATCCCTGGGGGAACCAACCAGGCCACAGCACAGGACTCAGAGTTCCCATGCAGCCCTAGGCTCTGCGGGCCAGGTCCCACCCAGGAGGCCTCCAAGTGTCAGTGCTGGGCTGTATCTCATCCCTGCCCACGGATGAGACACACCTTCTAAGCCAATGCCCACCACAGTCCAGCTGCTGGCTGGCCTCCAGCTGCCAAGACTTGAATGGAGCAGACATGTAGGGTGGGCGTACATACTGAGTGCCTTCGAGGGGCTCCCTGTATCTGATGAACTGGTTTCAGAAGCAGAAAAGCAGAACGATTTGGTTAAAAACCACAAAACAAACCAGAACTCCACAGGGGGTGTCTCAGTTGTGTGGGTGGCTCTGGGCTGCGGTGGGCTGGCATTAGGGCCGGGGTGTGCAGGAACTTCTGACAGCATTTTCTAATACATGCAGCAGAAGAATGCAAGGAACACCAGGAACACCCAGCCCGGTTTCAACCATCAGCTCGCAGCTGCCTGTGCCCACCGATGCTCCGCCCCATGGTCCCCGAAAAGCACAGCTCCAAGCACCTCTCAGAGGCGAGGCCGGCAGCCGGGAGGGATGGAGTCACCTCAGGTCACAGCCGCAGATCTCTCGTGGAGAAAGAAAAAGATTGCAGCGACAAAACCCAAGACAACCCCTCCATTTACCGCAGATCAGGAGCAGGGTGGACCCCACAGGCAAAGGGCCTGGATGCTAGACTCAGCACAGCCGATAGAGACCCAAGACGCCCCAGTGGCTAAAGCACCTCCCCAGCTCCATCCGTGTTTTCTGAAGAAACAGGAAAATCCAAAACCACCCTGAAGAGAACAAAGCTGGACCCACAATTCTTGATCAAAACTTAGGACAAAACTGCAGTCATCAAAATGGCGTGGTTTGGAATCCTCGGACCACACTTCCATGTTTTAGTGGCTATCCATTGTTTCAAAAACAATTATTACAAAATGCATTGGGCAGAGCAGAAGGCACACACCGGGCTGTTCCTGGCATCTGAAACAGCGCCAGAGGCACCACAGCAGCCCCTTGGGCCGTGACTCTGCGCCACACTCGGGACCGACCCTTGCAGAGCCGTCTCCAGGCTTCTAGCGAAAGCCCGACAGGTTTTCAGAGCTGGTACCCGAGGTCACGACACACACTGCTTCTGCATCTGTGTCCCCCCAGGAGCTCAGGGTCTGCAGTACCCAGGGCCAGCGTCGTGGCCCAGCAGGTTGAGCTCTGGCCTGTGATGCCAGCATCCCATGTCAGAGTCCTGGTTCAAGTCCCGGCTGCTCCACCTCCAATCCAGCTCCATGCTAATGCTCCTGGGAAAGCAGCAGAAGATAGCAAAAGTCTTGGGCCCCTGCAACCTGCGTGGTAAACTCAGATGGAGTTCCTGGCTCCTGCCTTCAGCTGGCCCAGCTCTGACCACAGTGGCCATTTGGGGGATGAACCAGCAGATGGAAGATATCTGTCACTCTGCCTTTCAAATAAGTAAGTCTTAAAAAAAGAAAAAAAATAAGAGCAAGCTCTGCAGCACCCCAGTGCACAAACATGCTGCCGTCACCAGTCACTGGGGGTGAGTGAACGCTGCGAGCACACGCCAGCCTGCCTCTGAAGATGTGGCTGCCACGGAGTGTGCTGATCTCAGGAATCCTCTGGTCTTTCGTCTAGAAATGCAACTTTTGGTTGGCAAAATGGTTCTCTTCCGAGAACGTTAAGGAGCCCTACACTCTTCCTGGTGTGAAGACGTCGATCTGAAATCCACGCCCCTCCCCACAGTCACTGGCGCCTCGCAGCTGCTGACTCTCGCGAGAGCAGCGTCTTCACCACCAGTCGCCCTGTCTCCTTCCTGAGCTCCGGCTGTGCTTGGACGTACGGGAACGTCCGGCACATTCTGAACAGTCACCCGTTTTTCTGTCCGTAGCGGACGCGTTCCCCGAGCCTGTGACTTATCAAATGTCTTTAAACAAAGGCACCAAGTGAGTGTGTCCCGTTAGCATTCTCTCCTGGGTTCTCTCTTCTCCAGTCGCCCACATTTCCTTCCAACAGATCTGAAGTTCTGCTGCCCTCGTTTCCATGTCTGGTCAGTGGAGAAGCAGCTTTCTGCAGTTTGGTCAGGGCTGCTTTTGCTTGTGCCCGTGGGATGAGTGGTTCCCACTCATCAGTGATGCCACTTTCCCCCACTCAGTTTTGAAAAGCAAACGTTTTGTGCACGTGCTGCTTGCACAAGGTGAGATTCAGAACAGGAGTAAGTGCATGAAAGGTTGACAAAGGAACATCAGAGACAGCTCTCACACGCTGTGGCGCAAGGCCCTATTTACCTAGAAGCGTGAGAGCGGATAGAGGGGCTGCAGACGCTCGCGATGCCCAGGGGAAGCAGCAGTAACTCAGAATCCGAGAGCAAAGTTGGCCATGGTTATGTCCCTTCCTTGAACTAATGGAAACTAAACCAGAAAAAGATGATGGGAGGATTCTAAGTTTCTTTACCTAGGGCCACCCTGCTGCGCTGCCCCACCCCCCTTTAAAGCCACAGCCTAGGCAGGCAACACCCTGGAACTAGCATGGACTGGGCTGGACAAGTGGCAGGGGCAGGTGTTATCAGTAACGACTTCTGCCCTCTGGCCGCAGCCTCCCTGGTCTCCTTCCTCCCAGTACCCATCACCCAGTAACTCCTAAGATTCTATCATGGGGCCTTTGGCTTCCATTCCCCGTCCAGAATCGATGTTCACATGGATGTGCTTCGTTGCTTTACCCACATTTCACTCTAAACTGCACCATGGGGAAGGAGCAGCCAGCGCGGAGCCCGCTCAGAGCAAGCCCCATCATCTGGCACAGGAAGCACTGTGTAACAATGTCAACGCAGTGTCAAGTGCAGCAGCTCAAGTGACCTCCCGGGTGGAGGGAGAGCAATCAAGCTTTAGCAACTGCTGCCAGGACCCCACGCAGGATAGTTAATGTGGAGAAGGGGTGGGGGCAGCGGGCAAGGGGAGATGGGAACAGCTAACCTGTGACCACACCAGGAAGGAGACAAGCGTGTGAAGTAAGTTTTCTCACGCTCAGCATTCCCTTTGTCCCTCGTGTTCCCACTTGTCTCCAGGAGTGGCTGGGCTCCTGGGACTGGGTTTCCCCGAGAGGCCGTCTGGGTGTTAAAAGGGAAGATGTCACAGGCTGGACTCCGGCGGTTCTGAGTTGAGCACAGCACACTGGAGGACGCCACGCCGAGACAGATCTAAGCTGGGTGGCTCAGTCGGCATGCTTCCATGATCCTATCCTACATTCAACCTTCCAGCCCCAGACGGGGTCCGTTCCTGCCCGAAATGACCACGGTCCAAACCCTTGTGCTATTCTCACATGGAGCCTGTGGCCCCCAGCTGGTGGGCCCTCCTGCAACCACTCGTAATCCCACCTGCTGGCTGACAAGGCAGGCTGGGGGGAGGGGGCACAGACAGATCTCCTGTGGGGCTGGGGTGGGGCATATGCTGCCGTGTCAGCTCCTGTACACGGCGAGGAGCATGAAGAAGCCCAAGTAGGCGAGAAGGGTGCCCAGAGGACTGGACAGCACCGTCCTCTGGAGGCCAGGGTCCATCTTGCTCGTCGCAGTTTTTATTTTAAGTGAACTTTAGATCAGTTTGACAAGTTTCATGGAAAACTAATTTTTTATTACAATAACCACGAGTTTATAGATCTGGGGAGAAACAGCATCTTTACACAGTAACACTTTTTCTCCATGACCATGGATTTTCTCCATTGATGTCTTCAATAATGTGTGATTTAAAAAAAAAATTCATTTATTTACTTGCAAGGCAGAGTTACAGAGAGAGAGACACAGAGAGAGAGAGAGAGGTCTTCCATTTTCTGGATTACTCTTCAAATGGCCACAGCTAAGGCTGAGCCAAGCTGAAGCAAGGAGCTTCATCCAGGTCTCCCACAAGGGTGCAGGGGTCCAAGGACTTGGACCAGGTCCAAGGTCATCAGCATGGAGCTGGATCAGAAGAGAAGCAGCTGGGGCTAGAACCAGCACCCATATGTGATGCCTGTGTCACAGGCTGCAGCTTAATCTGCTATGCCACAACGCCGGCTCCCACCTTTTGATCGGTAGTCGAACTAAGGACCGGTACTTCCTTTCGGTGATAGAACAATGTTTTGCCCCCAGGTCACATTTTCTAACTGGGCTGCAGGTGCACACGTCTTCAGCAGGCTTAACTATCAACTCCCACTGAGATCAACAGCCCAGCACACAGCCCACACAGTGGCAACGCCTCCATCTCTTCACTTCAGGCTTTAGCTTGGCCTTTATAAGGACACCAGGGGCTGGCACTGTGGCACAGCGGGTAGGCACCGGCATCCCATATGGTCACAGGTTCAAGTCCCAGCTGCTCCACTTCTGATCCAGCTCCCTGCTAATGTGCCTGGGAAAGCAGCAGAGGATGGCCCAAGTGCTTGGGGCCCTGCACCCACGTGGGAGACCCGGAGAAGCTCCTGGCTTTGGATTGGCCCAACTCCAGCCACAACTGCCATCTGGGGAGTGAACCAGCAGATGGAAGATCTCTCTCTCTAACTCTGCCTATCAAATAAATAAATCTTGTTTGTTTGTTTTTTGTTGAAGACACCAACAGGCATCCAGCCTGGTGGTTAGGATGCTCATGTCACACATGGAGTGCCTGGGTGGATTCCCAGCTGCAGCTCCCTAGTGCAGGTACCGGGAGCTGATGGCTCAACTACCTAGGTTCCTGCCACCCATGTGACCTGGACTGGGTTTCCAGCTCCCGACCTTGGCCCAGCGCCAGCCCAGCCCCACTGCATGCTCATGTACACCCTCTCCCATGTGCAGACACTTCACCTACCTTCTTTATCACCCCGAGCACTGCCCACGAGGAACCTGGACACGAGAGGTGTGCTGGACAAGGACAGACAAGCAGAAATGAAGACGCTCTGCGTGGGCCCGATCCGCAGAAAGTGTCCCCACAGCAGGCCAAAGGCAATCATCAGCAGTGTCATGTAGCACGGGCCTTGCAAGGAGATCTTCCACACCTCAGAGAGATCATAGCAGCGATGCCTCAGCACAGCACACAGCCACGCGTCTGCTCCGAGACGGCGCTCTGCCGCTGCCTACGGCCACTCCTACAGGACAGACGAGGCGTCCTCTGCGGTCACGCGCCCTGCGGCTGTCCATGCTGACTGCTGAGCCCATGCCAGCCAGGTGCAGTCCACCCGAGAACCTGCAGCTCCCAGGTGACGGGGACCTCAGGGAACGTCCACTGTGCCTTAATGGGAAGTGACCTTCCCACAGAGAGCCGTGGTAGGAGGAGTGCACACAGACCACTGGGTGTGG
Organism: Sylvilagus bachmani; assembly: GCA_015711505.1. Classification (NCBI taxonomy): domain Eukaryota; kingdom Metazoa; phylum Chordata; class Mammalia; order Lagomorpha; family Leporidae; genus Sylvilagus; species Sylvilagus bachmani. The sequence continues at coordinate 117,667,815 of CM027393.1, read as the reverse complement.
GAGGTGAGCACTGCTTATCCAACACTCAAGCCTGTCAGGAACACCCTGCTGATTCCAGGGTCATTGACAACCACAGGCTGAACCGCACTGTGTAAATCTGACTCAGCATGTGACCCCTGTAGGGAAGTGTAAACCCTGGCACTGTGTAAACCTGACTCAGCACATATCGCCTGTAGGAAAGAGTAACACCCAGCACTGTATAAACCTGACTCAGCACATTTCTCCTAAAGGAAAAGTGCTCCTGGCTTTGGGCCCAGCTCTGGCTGTTTTAGGCATTTTGGGGAGTGAACTCCTGGATGAAAGATCTCTGTCTCTCCGCCTGTCAAATACAATGAAAGTAAAATGTTTTTTTAAAAAACAAAGCCACTATGTTCACATTTTTATGTTACGTAACATTATTACTTACCTTTGAATGCTACAGGAGATAACTATAATAACTAGGAATAACTAGGAGATTTAGAGACAGGAATGTGAACTCTCACATTGCTGGTGTGTCCTCATGAGGACCCCTCGCACCCGTCTCCGCACCCCAGTCCACCCCGCCCTGAATCACAGTTTTCTATAAACGTCTGTAGCTCTGACACACACAGAAACCCACACAGGCCCAGTGTGCTAGGAAACAGAAGCCTTGTATTTCACGGAGCGGGCCAAGGTGGCATTTGTGGAGGCGAGGCCTGGCTGCTCTGGCTCTGACCACCGGAGCCTGGGTCCCTCCCTGCACACACGCCTCTGGAAGGGCCGCAGAGGGATGGGCCCCTTCTGTCAGGTCCCAGGAACGGGACGATTCCTTTAAAATGTCTCTGTATGAATTGCTTACTCAAAAGACAGCGAGACAGAGACAGACATGGAGCTCCCATCTGCTGGTTGACTCTCCAAATGCCCACAATGGCCAGACTGGGCCAGGCCAAAACTGGCAGTCAAGAACTCAATGTAGGTGTCTGTCACAGGTGGTAGGAACCCAACCACTTAACCATCACCTGCTGCCTCCCAGGTGTGCATCAGCCAGAAGCTGACTCCAGGCACTCTGATATAGAATGCAGGTGGATTAACCACTGGGCCAAATGCCCACTTCTTTAAACCCTGGACTCAGAAACTGACAGGTGGGAATTATCAAGCCACACCCTAAAGTAACTCAGAATACCTGTACAGAGGCACACCTGAGCGGTGTGCAAAGGGAGAGGAGGAGTGGGCAGGCACAGGGCACTTTCTGCGTTACAAGGACCTGGCCCACAAACAGCCGGGGAGCTGTGGCAGGGGTCAGCGACAACTGTCACAGCAAATCAGGAAAGTGGAGAAGGAAAAGAAGCTGCCCAGTTGCTGGGCACATGGCTGCCTACGTGTCTGTGCTTCCGGGTTCCATGGGCATGTCACAGGCTCGTGCCTGTCTGTCAAAGTTAGGGCACAATGCTTTCTTCCTCCCTGCACATTCTCCGGCAGTGGCTGTGTCACAGGTTAGCCACTGACACTCAGTGTGTAAATTCTTTTTTAATCTACATTTGATCCCTCCTGTGCTGGGAGACCTGGGAGTGCAGAAGAGATGAACATTTCAGGCTCCCAATAAGGCCAGGAGGCTGTCTCCAGCATGGTGATCACCCCGGGCCATCTTGATGCTAGCACTGAGGTTAATTCAAGAAGTCCATGGCAGAAAATAGAATTAAAAGTGAGTCTAGGGGATGGTGCAGTGATGCAGGTTAAGCCTCTACCCATGGTGCCAGCATCAATTACGGGCGCTGGTTCAAGTCCCCGGTGCTCCTCTTCCTATCCAGCTCTCTGTTATGGCCTGAGAAAGCAGTAGAAGATGGCCCAAGTCCTTGAGCCCCTGCACACACATGGGAGACCTGGAAGAAGCTCTTGGCTCCTGGCTTCAGATCAGCCCAGCTCCAACCATTGTGGTCATTTGGGGAGTGAACCAGAGGATGGAAGCCCTCACTCTGTCTCTCCCTTTCTCTGTCTGTAACTCTACCTCTGAAACAAAAAAAATCTTTAAAAAAAAAAAAGAGAGAGAGAGAGAGAGAGAGTCTATTTTGGTGTAAAATGTTTTGTGATCCATGTAGTTTGTTCATAACACATTACCCACATGTTCTGAAAAGTTTCTGTTCTTCATACTTTAATTCTGTTTTCCACTCACTTTTTGAAGCAGCTTCGCACTGAAGGCACTTAGCACCTGATCTTACTTTACTTTTTTCTTCACTACCAGTGTTCACTGTGTCCCTCTTTTTTTTTTTTTTTTTTAAGATTTATTTATTTGAAAGTCAGAGTAACACACAGAGAGAAGGAGAGGCAGAGAGAGAAGTCTTCCATCCACTGGTTCACTCCCCAACTGGCTGCAAAGACCGGAGCTGTGCTAATCTGAAGAAAGGAGCTTCTTCCGGGTCTTCCACATGGGTGCAGGGGCCCAAGGACTTGGGCCATCTTCCACTGCTTTCCCAGGCCACAGCAGAGAGCTGGATCGGAAGTGGAGCAGCCGGGACTCGAACCAATACCCACATGGGGTGCCGGCGCTGCAGGCGGCGGCTTTACCTGCTTCGCCACAGTGCTGGCCCTGATGGTGTCCTTCTTCTAAGAGCTCTGCTGGGGACAAAGTGCCCATCGATCAACTCCAGCTGAAGCACTTCCCTGACAGTCTGACACCTCTGGGAAGTCCTGCCCTTCTCAGACCTCTGCAACCAGCAAAGCGATTCCAGCTGAATTTATGTTCCAAAAACAGTACCACACTAAGTACCACCTTCTGTTCCACAACACCAGCCGGGAGCAGCCCGGCCCCCGACCCTGAGCTGTGGGGTCTCACCTTCCTCAGCTTCTCTGGGGAAAACTCCAGGCCAACAAGGAACAGAGTGAAGAACACCCCAAATTCTCCCAAAGTCTCCACTTGTACGATAGACTGAAAAACAAGATATAAGGTGGCGTGAGGCTGGTGCTCAGCGGGAACACCCTGCCCCTAGACAGCCAAGCAGCACATTCCCCAGAGGCCATTCTCCGACTGTCTTCTGCATCGGAGAATCCTGGCTCCCCGGGCTCTGGCTCGGCTGCAGTGTCCACTTCCTTCCACTTTCCAGGAGCCACTCCTGGACTTGCTGCACTTCCATCTCCATGAGTCCTTAATAAGTCACCAACACCGTGGAGACAGAGTCCTCACAGGCAGAGCAAGATAAAGCCCCAAGAGCAGGGCGGCCCGAGTGCGAGGGGCAGCAGCACAGCTGGACCTGAACGTTTACCTTTCCTGGTAGCAAGTTGATGGCCTGCAATCGTTCAGAAGCACAGGCGTTTCCAAGATTCGTTTATTTGAAAGCCAGTTACAGAGAGAGGTTCCATCTGCTGGTTCACCCCTCAAATGGCTGCAACAGCCAGGCCTGGGCCATGCCGAGGCCAGGAGCCTGGAACTCCATCTGGTTCTCTTATGTGGGCACAGGGGCTGTTACCCCTGGGCCATCCTCCTCTGCTATCTCAGGCCATCAGAGAGGAGCTGGACTGGAAGTGGAGCAGCTGAGACTCCAACCAGCACCCACGTGGGATGCCAGGGGCACAGGCAGCGCCTTAACTCACTGCCTCAGCACCAGCCTCAGGAAGCATAGGGTTTTAAACTCTTACTTTGAAGTCATAAGTCACAACCTAATTTTGAGAATAAATAACAATAGTAGCAAGGAAGTGTGGCAGAGGACATGAAATGAGAAAAATAAATGAGCAGGGGCCAGTGCTGTGGTGCAGCAGGTAAAGCCTCCACCAGCAGTGCTGGCATCCCATATGGGCACCAGTCTGAGTCCTGGCTGCTCCACTTCCGATCCAGCTCTCTGCTATGGCCTGGGAAATCAGTGGAAGATGGCCCAAGCCCTTGGGCCCCTGCACCCGCATGGGAGACCTGAAGAAGTTTCTGGTTCCCGGCTTTAGATCGGCCCAACTCTGGCCACTGTGGCCAACTGGAGAATGAACCAGCAGATGGAAGATCTCTCTCTCTCTGTCTCTACCTCTCCTCTCTCTATATAACTTGGACTTTCAAATAAATCAATATTTAAAAAAGAAAAGAATCATAATTTTTACAACGTCCAGTTGCTCAGGAGCCAGCTCTGCTGTTCAGAAAGGAAGGGGAGTGTGGTAAATTCCATCTGCAAACGCCCTGAAAAAGGGAGGAGTGGGTGGGACAGGAAGAGGCTGCACCTCAGCTTTCAATCAGGTGAAGAAAAGGACGTTGCGAAGGGCACTGCTCCCAGAGGCTGACGTCAGCCCAGCCAAGGCCCTGCTTGCGGATGGCCAGGCGTGACTCAAGCTAGTCTCGTGGGCCGATTCCTCCAACTGCTGTTGTTCCAGGCCATCCCGGAGGCCCTCCGACCCGGCCTGCTTGCGAACTGGCTGCAGAGGGCGCCAGGCTCCCAGGGGAGATTGGGAGGGTGGGGATCTGTGGCTGCAGGGAGTGACCTCGGCCTGGCGCTCCTGGCCCACACAATGTGTACACTGATGACAGGCTCGGAAGTCCCCCATATGGGCAGGGCCATCCGCCTGCCCACAGACAGCTGCCTGCAGAAGCCAGGTCCTGGTCAGTCTCCACACGGCAGGGACTGTCTAGGACACATTTGATGCAGCGCTGCCGGGGGGAGGGGGGGGAACTTCTGAAGAATCTGGTCCACCACAGGAGATGGAACCTCGAAAACGGACCTGACCCCAGGTGCTCTCCAGCCAGGCCACCTCGTTTAGAGGGCCTTCTGACGGATCCCCAGGGATGCCTCCGGTCACCTGGTCCCCTTCCTAGTCTTCATGAGTGCTTCCTCTTCATTCTCTCCAGGGCCGGGAACCTGCTTTCTGCCGAGGGCCATTTGGATCCTTTAACATCACTCGCAGGCACCCAAGATCTCCAGCTGACAAGTCAGCCTGCTATAGCTGCACTGACTGGAGCCTTGCCTGTGGTTACCTTGGCAAAGCCCAGATGACGTGGCTGGCCTAAGACGGCCCGTAGGCCAGACGTGCCACACCCGTAAACAGATCTGCAACAGTCACTCTGCTCTTACCTTAATGCTGTTCAGTCCTGAAGGTCCCAGCAACACCCCACAGATGACGTAACCGAACATCGTGGGCAATCCGATGGCTGTGCAGAGCCAGCCACAGGGCAGGGACAGCATTCCTATGGTGACGATGTCCTATGCAGAGCAAAACAGGCAGCAGACATGTGAGCTGACAGGTAGCTGCTGGGGCAGCAGCATGGGACGACAAAGCGGCCTCCACTTGGAACCCATGCATGCCGGGCCCCACACTGTGCACCCAACATCTGAGCAAGGCCACACGGCACTCCTCACAGGGGCTTTCTATGTCACTGAGAACAGTTTCCAGAGAGCTGAAGATAGGAGCCTGACAAAAAGTCTTCCAAACTCTCAAAAGCAGAATCACATTTCATTTCAACATTAACATGGGTATTCTACTAAGAGAAAGTTAAAATTACTGAGACATCTCAGATCAGACAACGTAGGTCTCTGTGGACGCTCAGAAGACCAGGCTGCAGCGGGACACGCCCGGCACACGTGGTCCCCGCCCTGATCATGTGGTAATCTGCCCACATGGACACGCCAGGCACACGCTGTCTCCACCCTGATCATGTGGTAATCTGCCCACATGGACACGCCAGGCACACGCAGTCCCCACCCTGATCATGTGGTGGTCTGCCCACATGGACACGCCAGGCACATGCGGTCCCCACCCTGATCATGTGGTAATCTGCCCACATGGACACGCCAGGCACATGCAGTCCCCACCCTGATCATGTGGTGGTCTGCCCACATGGACACGCCAGGCACATGCGGTCCCCACCCTGATCATGTGGTGGTCTGCCCATGTGGGACATGCCCAGCACATGCGGTCCCCACCCTGATCATGTGGTGGTCTGCCCACATGGACACGCCAGGCACATGCGGTCCCCACCTTGATCAGGTGGTGGTCGGCCCGCGGCATGGTCGAGTCTCTGGGCTTGGTCAGCACGTACTGGTTGTTCTGGGAGTCAATCAGCATGCTGAGCCCCAGGTCCCCCTGCACGTCGCGCCGCGTCATGTTCTGCTTGGAGCTGGCCTCTTCGTCCTCCACCCTCAGAACTGCCTCAAAGTTGACCCCTTTGACCTGAAAGGACAACCAGCAGCACCGACTGGGATCAACTCAGTGCTCTTACACTCAGTGTCTGGAAAGCAACTGCCACCCAGGAGAGCATCCTGAGAGGTGTCCGTCAGCAGGCAGTGGGACTTGTTCTAAAACAAAGACGTAATTTCCAGGACTGAAACGTCAGGACTTCTGCTACTTCCAAATATCTACTTCAGGGCACACGCTTTCAGAAATCCAGGGCCTCTAAGCCTCCCCCAGCCCCAGGGCCAATTCTGCAAACATCCCTTTCTTTCTCCCCCTCTTTGCTCTGGCTTTGCTCAGACGCGGTTCATCACGAACTGTCCGGAGTCTACACCGAGACCCGCAGTCAGTTTTCGGCACCCATCTCAACTTTCCCCTCAGAATCCTGGACACCTCTAGCGAGGGGGCAGCCAGAGTCCTGCTCCAGACGCAGACTGCTGTCAGCAGAGTTCACGGTCCCGCCTTCGGCACTGGAGTCCCCTAAGCTTTCTAGAGACCAGAGGCCCAGTGCCCCTGGGGGCACGACTGGACAGCGAGATGGGCCCGACGATAACGGGTGACTCACCCCTGGAGGCGCAGCAGTCTCCCAGAGCACGCCCGCATGCCACCTTCCTCGGCCTCCCACCCTGCTACAGCCCACACGGGGGCGACTCCAGCCACACGGCGCCTACCGCCTTGTTGTCGTCGAAGGCGTGCTCGCCGATCTCCTCCTCCAGGCGGTCCGCTGCCCTCCTCACGTCCTCCAGGATCTCGTCCAGCATGGACAAGCTCTTGTTGCGATGCTGCATGTTCTTGAGGGCTTCCACTTGATGCTTTTCTGCAGCCAGCAGTTCTACGTACTCCGTCTCCTCCTATTTGTGTGCAGGAAACAGAGTGAGGTTTACTAGGAAATAACCCCCAGGCTCCCGCAGGCTGCTCTGTCCACGGAGGAGGGATTGGGGCGCCCAGTCCCTGCCTGGAGCTGGGCATGGCAAGTGTTTATGGAGAGCCTCTCATACACACACACATGCCACAAGTGTGACCTGTGACGGAGCACACAGGTCATATGTTCATGAGCGTGGAGATGCCCCTCCTACACTTTAACACAGCTGTGATACTGAACATTCAGCCGCTACCTACGTCTTTAAGCAAGATACACAAAGTCACATTCCATTTACAAAGGGGGAATTGTTCCAGAGAACATGTAGAAGCTGACAGTGTTACTTACGCGGAAACTGATGGGCAGGGCATTTTATACACTCACATGTAATCATTACCCGGACTGTTGAAATATTCACCCACATCTAAGAAGGTGGGGCCGGTTGGGACAGTGCCAGCACCCTGTGCCCATGGCCACCTTCTTGTGCCTCTGACACAGACGCAGGAGAATCCTGGACGGGGGGCGGCTGGTGCACTACAGAGCCACACAAGTGGAAAGGGCGTGGGCGTCTGAACCAGCGTCAGCTACTCGCGATCCTGTCTGTCTACTTTATGACAAACCTGGATCCCTCTTTAAAACGACAGAATCCGAACGTCACATCGTGCAGAGGATCTCGTAGTAACCCCTCATCAAAGACAGCTCCTGCTCTGTCCTCACGCACTACAGCAGTCACAGAGCTCACACGTGTAACACACAACGTGTAACACGGGCTAGGCAACGGGGCTCACATGCACCTACCACAGGCAGGGTGACTGATGGTGTTCACACATGTGTAACACTGGCAAGACTGACAGGGCTCACACACACGTGTAACACCAGCAACGTGACTGATCAGGGCTGTTGATGCCCTTGACATAAACATCTGACGATCACCATATTTCTACCCAAAAAAACTATAGTTCAGTGATAAAAATTTAGTAATTCTGTATCCCCTCGCCCATTGTAGGCTGCGGTAACAGCATGGTTTTCCTGTGGCGATGCAACGCTATTTCATCCATTCCAGGCTGCAGCACACGCCTGACCCGGAGCAGGGACTCCAGAAACAAAGGCTTACGGAGACGTGTGTGACAGCGTGTCTGGTGCCATGGTGCTGGAAGGCGACACAAACAATGTGACATCTGAGATAGGCTCTCATCCTTTTAAAAGTGAACTGGGACGAACTTCTCACTCGACATGTATACACTGTTTAAAACTGACTTTGAAATTCTTGTTTGAGTGTGTGGACAGTGACCAGACCACGCCTGTCACAAACACTGAGGCTATGACATGTGGCGGCCCTCACAGGACCCCCTGGGGGGGGGCGGACCCTGAGGGGCAGGGGCGGACCCTGAGGGGCTGAGGTGGACCCTGAGGGGCTGGCGAGGACCCTGAGGGGCTGGGGCGGACCCTGGGGGACTGGGCTGGACCCTGGGGCTTAGGGCAGACCCTGGGGAGCTGGGGCGGACCCTGGGGCCTAGGGCGGACCCTGGGGGGGCTAGGATAGACCCTGGGGGGTTGGGGGAGATCCTAGAGGTTAGGGCAGATCCTGAGGGGCTGGGGCAGATGCTGGGGGGCTGAAGCGGATCCTGGGAGGCTAAGGCAGACCCTGGGGGGGCTGAGGTGGACTCTGAGGGTCTGGGGCAGACTCAGGGGGGCTGGGGCAGACCCTGGGGGACTGGGGCAGGACCCCGAGGGGCTGGGCAGACCCTGGGGGCTTTAGGTGGACCCTGGGGGTTAGGACGGATCCTGAGGGGCTGGAGCAGACCGTGGAGGGGCTAAGGCAGACCCTGGGGGGCTGAGGTGGACTCTGCAGGGCTAGGGTGAACCCTGGGGGATAGGATGGACCCTGGGAGGCTGGAGCAGGACCCTGAGGGGCTGGGGTGGACCACGGGGGGCCGAACTCTCCCTGCACAGCCTGCACCCGACACTCGTCTCTACGTCAATTTGTTGGCAAAATGTGGGTAACACTCTGAAGGAGTGGGGAGCCCAGGTAAAAGGCCCATTGCCCATTTACCCCCTGCCCGCCCCTGCCAGGGGCTTCCCGGCAGGGTGGCCTCACCTTTATGGCGGCCTCGCGCAGGGCCTCCAGCCGCTGGCGGCTGCTCTCCTTCATGTTCACCACGTCCTTGTAGTCCCCCTGCAGGGCGCGCTGCAGCCCGTAGACGGCCTGGAACACGGAGTTCTCACTTTCGTTCAGCTCCTTCTGGAAGATTTCGAACGTGTGCACCTGGAACAGCCTCTCCTCCTCCGACAGCCCGGGGTCTCTCTCCACCGCACGGACGGCGTTTCTCAGTTTGTCCAGCACCACGCTCTTCTGGCGAAGGAGGCTGGACAGCTTGCGGCAGCCACCCAGCAGCCACTGCCTGCGGGGAGCCGCGGCGGCGCCCCTGCCCCGGTGCAACTTGATGGCATGCCGGGCCACCTCCTCATGCTCGGCCGCGCCCGCCGGCCAGGGCAGGCACAGGAGCAGCGCCCAGAGGAGGGGCTGCCCCTGCAGCGCCCTCATGGCCCAGGCAGGGAGGCCACGGGCGGGCAGTGCACAGGCTTCTGCGACGCTGGGCTTGCATCTTAGAGCCGCATTTTCAGCTGGAAAACAGATTTGTTGCCACATGTTAGGACCAAACAATCTCAGGCTGGACACGGCCGCTTCTGGAAGGGGTGTTCTCTGTCCCGGGCTGCTGCCCACACCTGAGCCACTTACTTCAGCAACGCAAAGCCAGGCACTCAGAGCAAAGCAGAGGCAAATTAAAATTTAAACCACTGAAGGGCCTATCTGGGTACTTGATAAAGCACTGAGATCAGAGGTTAGTTACACCTAAGTAAGAAGTAATTAAGAACCTCACGGCACTGTGGCGTAGTGGGTTAAGGCTCCGCACACAGCACCAGTATCCCAAATAGGTGCCAGTTCAAGTCCCTGCTGCTCCTCGACTTCTGATCCAGCTCCCTGCTAGTGGCCTGGGAAAAGCAGCTGCAGACGGTCCAAGTCCTTGGGCCCCTGCACCCACGTGGGAGACCGGAAGAAGCTCCTGGTTCCTGGCCTTGCGGCCCTTTGGGGAGTGAACCAGCAGATGGAAGAATCTCTCTCTCTCTCCCTCTCACTCTGCCTTTCAAATAAATAAATAAATATTTAAAAAAAAAACCCAAACAAATAAACAAAATTATCATGTCCACCAGATCCACCATGTACAAAAGGCAGAAACCAACCCACCGAAAGGGGCCCACGGGCCACAGGCCGGAGGTGCCCAGGCCCTGCCACCATCAGTGCACACGAGCCTCCTCTGAGCCGCTGGGCACGCGGCCCTGCCACTCTGCTCGCTTCCAGAAGCACCATGGGGCTCCCAGACCTCCCACTCAGTCTGCGGCCAGGTGCTGGTAAGGCATCGCGGTGGGAAGGAAGCATCACACGGCAGTGCTGTACCTGGATGTCCCGGCTTCACTGGACGGCCAGACCACGGAGGTGCCAGCTGCTTCCTCTTCCTCTCCTCAGGGAGACCTGGAATGACACGGAGTGAGGCTATCCCAGCCAGTGCCACACACACAAGAGCCCACTCCCCGATGGAGCTTTGACAAATGGGGAAGCTCCCTGTGGTGCAGAGCGGGTGTCTGGAGGGCGGGGCAGAGCTCCTGGAATGAGCAGGTGCGAGAGCAGTCGGCAAAGGTCACTGAGCAAGGACGAGCTGAGCGCTGGAGGCAGCGACTGGAGACGTGGGGGAGAGGGAAGAGAGGCTGCGAGATGAGCTCTGAGCGGAATCCAGGAATCCGGCCGTGGCAGACCACTGACCGCAGAAGTTATGCCAAAACCAAGGACACAAACCTGTCACTGACAGAATTTATAACCTGAAGAAAACATTAAGCATTGATGAGGACCCTCCCAGCACTCAACAGAGGCCCAGAGGGGAACACTGATCAATAGAGGACCCAGAGGGGACCCAGACCCTCCCTGCACTCAACAGAGGACCCAGAGGGGAACACGAACCCTCCCTGCACTCAACAGAGGCCGAAGGGGGAACACAGACCCTCCCTGCACTCAATCGTGGCACCCGCATTCTGCCATGCCCTGCCATGCTACTCAGCCATCAAACACGCCCATATCTCCCCTCCCTGGTCCCTGCTTTCTGGAAGCTGTAGACGCACTGCAATGTCACTGCTGTCCCAACTCTCAGTCTTCACTCTGGCTTCCAGGCAAGCAGAGATCTTTCCAGACGGCGTTCTCAGCCCAGCAAGGAGCACGGTCAACAGACAGAGCCCACAACCCTCCACAAGGAACCCAGAGGCCTCCTGGTCTGCACTCACTGCGCCCCGCGGGCTGGGCACGCCAGGTGGTCAGACGTGGACCCCAAACTCACCTGCAGAGTCTACCGTCTGCTAGGACAAGCCGCGGAACTCAAGACCTCAGAGGCGGTGGCTCCCGAGAACTTCCCAGCCCGGCCTGCCGCCCCCGCCTGCACGGCAAGTGAGAGGCTGAGCTACTTTCCACACGGCTCACAGGACGTTACCTCCTCGAGAACAAACTGAGCTTGTCACACAGAGCAAACACGGATGTGTGAGCTCAGTGACTCACTCTTGTTCCGACAGGGCAAGGCACGCCCTTTCTGATCGCCCAGAACCAAGACAGAGGCTGGAGAGGCCCCAGGTGGGCTCCCTCGTTCCTCAAGAGCCCTCACATGGCGAACCAGTCAGGGGCTCCATGGCGTGTCCACGTGCAGCCCTCACATGGAGACCCTGTACGGGCTCCATGGCGTGTCCACGTGCAGCCCTCACACGGGGAACCTGTACAGGCTCCATGGCGTGTCCACGTCCAGCCCTCACATAGAGACCCTACACGGGCTCCATGGCGTGTCCACGTGCAGCCCTCACATGGAGACCCTGTACGGGCTCCATGGCGTGTCCACGTCCAGGCCTCACATAGAGACCCTGTACGGGCTCCATGGCGTGTCCACATCTGGCCCTCACACACTGACCCCGTCACAGGCTCCATGACACCCCCCCGCCCAGGGGCCCCACATTAGCCATCACCTGGCCACAGCTAAGGCAGCGTCCGTCTTTCTGAATCCACACTCATCTTCCTCTGAACACGGGTCTGACAAGAACATGAGATGCGCCACCCTGCAAGTGAGTCACCCCTTTCGTAACTCCCCCTTTCACCTCAAACACGTCTCGTGTCTCAGCGGTTCCGGGACAAATGAAACCAGCAGCGTTAGCACACTGGTACGCACTCAGAGCTTCAGGGTCATTTTGCCAGTTAGTTTCAGTTATTACAGACTTCTCGGGGCCAGCACTGTGGTGCACAGTGAGCCAAAGCCTGTGGCACCGGCATCCCACGTGGGCGCCTGGGAGTCCCGGCTGCTCCACGTCCAACCCAGCTCCCTGCTAAGGGCCTGGGAAGGCAGCAGGGGATGGCCCAGGCCCGGGGACAGGTGCCTGCCCGCACAGGGAGCTGCACGCGAGCGGAGCGATGCCGTGGGGGCCAGCACTGCAGGCGGACCGAGGCTTAGCTCCCGGCCACACGTCTCACGCAAGGACACGCTGCGGACATGGCAAGCAGCAGGGCTCCGGCATCTTTCCACAGCCCCGCACCAGGGCCCCACGCTCGCTCCCGCTCACTCGCGCTCAGGCACATTCGTACTCTCACTCACTCACCCTCATATCACACACACACTCGCTCACGCACTCACTGGCTCTCACTCATCACACTCGCTCACGCACTCATGGCGCTCACACTCACACTCGCCTGCTCTAGTGCGTGCACAGTGTGCAGGCGCTCTGGGGAGGGGCGGGGCCTGCGCCGAGGGTGGGCTCTGAATCCGTTCCCACAGCGAGTCCGTAACCAGAAGGGCAGCCCCATCAGGCTGGGGAGCCGAGCGAGCGGTCAAGCACGCACGAAGGGGTGGGGGGCGTCCGGTAAGTCTACGCCGGGCGAAATCCCTGGGTGCTGTGCGCGCCCCCGAACGCCGGGCAGAGACGGCCCCCGCCCCTGGCTCAGAGCCCGGGAGAGCCAGCCCCGCGCCGCGCACCCGGGGCCCCGACTTTGCCAAGTCAACAGGAGAGGAACCCCGAAACGTGCCCTAAGGCGGACGAGGACGCGACCGCGGGGGCCGTCTGAACGCCCTGGACGACGCCTGCGCCAGAAACGCCCCCGGCACGCACCGACTCCTCGCCCGCGCTCACCCGCGCCGGCCGCTGTCCATCGAGGCCAGCCCAACCAATCCCGCAGGGGCGACGCGGTCGGGTCCAGGGCCTCGGCCGGCGGGGGACGAAGGCTGCGGCCGCGCCCCGCGCCCACCGCGCCCAGGGCCCCGGCGGGCTCGCGCAGGCAAGTGCGGGATTAGCGCCGAGCGCCCCCACGCGCGCATCCAGCCGCACGCACCCGCGGGGCACGGTCCTGAAGCTCGGGTTGGTGACCCGACAGGCTGGCGGTGTAGACGGAGGGCGGGGCAGGGACGGGGACAAGCGCCGGGCGTCAGCGCAACACGGCGGACGCCCGAGACGCCACCAGGCCACCCGCGCCGGGAGGCTTTAGAACCGCAGAGCGCGCACAAGGACAGCAGGGACAGGACCGCCCTCGCGGGGCGCTCGCGGCCGTGGCCAGGGGCGTCCGTCTGTGACAGGAACCGGGGCCGCAGGCCGCCCGAGAGCCGGGGGAGGACCGCGCCGCCGTGCGCCCCGCAGCGCTCACCCGGGCGGAGGAGGTCGCGCCCTGCTCGTCCGGCCTGGCCTCGCCAGCCCCCGAGCCGGAGCGCAGTGCGCGCGGGCCGTCCCGCATCCCTTCCCGGGCGCCCAGGGCGTGACCCGCGGGGAGGACCGGGGCCGCCTCAGCCCCGCGCCGGCTCCGCGGACGCGCGTCCACTGCGGAGGGGTGTGCGGCCCCTTTAAGAAATCGAGTCGGGCCGTTCCCGTCGGCCCTCGGGCGGCGCTGTGTGCACCGGGAGTTGCAGTTCCCGGGACCGACCTGCTCCTCGTTCCCGGAGCACCTCGGCGGCAGAGGGGCTTCGGAGCGGCAGGCGGCGTCGGGCTTCGCCCCTGTCGGAGCGCGCGGCGCGTAGGCCCCGAGGACGCGGGACGCCGTGCACTCCCGGAAGCGGAGGAGGGGCGGAGCGAGATGGACGTCCCGTCGGCCCCTGCGTGGCGCCGTGCACGCCGGGAGTCGGGGCTCTCGACCCAGCTTTCGCCCGGGCCGGCTGCCGGCTGCCGGCTGCGCCTGCGCAGATCGCGGGTCCACAGACGCGCTGCCGCTGCCGAGGATGGTAGGTGCCGGCGTCGCCCTTGCGGGTCGGGGTCAGGGTCGGCGTTCGGCGGGGGCGCGAGGCGGGGGCACGGGACGGCGGCGAGGGCCCCGCGCCTGTGGCGGCCGCGGCGTCCCCTCCGAAGCGGGGAGGCGGCACGGACGCTGCGGGCCAGGCCGGGGAGGCCGCCCCGCCCTCCGCCTGGCGAGGGCAGCCCGAGAAGCCCCCTGGCGGGGCACTGAGAGGGTTGTCGGGGCTCTGGCGCGCGCGTGGGTGTCCGTGGCCGTCTCCTGCGCCGTGAACGTCCTGCAACTGCGTGCATTTTAGCAGAATACGGCGACGAAGCGAAGGCCCTTCCCCTCTACTCGCTGCCCTTAATTTCTGCACCTGCTGCCTCCGCGAGGGGTGGGTTTCGGCTCTGTCGCCTTCAGTCCCGCCTGGGTGGGCACGCGCCCCCGGCCCGTGCGACTGTCAGCCGCCTTTTCCCCAGGAGGCCGCGAGTTCCCCTGGGCAGGTGCACGGGCGGCCGGCGGTCACTGTTAGTTTCTGAGGAAATCTGCGCGGGACCTCTGCTGGCCGGGGTCGGGCGGTGTGGACAGCCTGGGGCGGGGACTCCTGGCCGGGGTCCTGCCGTGTGGACAGCCTGGGGTGGGGTCGGGCAGTGTAGGCAGCCTGGGGCGGGGTCAGGCAGTGTAGACAGCCTGGGGCGGGGGACGGGGTCGGGCGGTGTGGACAGCCTGGGGGTGGGGGCTGGTCCAGAGGCCTGGCTGCAGAGCGCTGGGTGTGATTACACTGGCCGGCTGGCCTCACTTCCTGCCATGTCTTTGTGGCTGGCCTGGCGCCTTCTCTGGACCCTGGCTAAAGCTCTCTGTCAATTTTGAAGTGAACTCCACGGCGGTCCACGCACTCACGGAGCTGTGTTAGCTCGGGGACGTCTAAATCTCCCCGGAGACCGCCGGTGCCTGTCAAAAGCCGCTCCTCTGCTCCTGCTCTCCGGAGTTGCTGGTTCTAGGTGTGCATAGAAGCGGGTCTTCCGGGCCGGCGCCGCGGCTCAACAGCTAATCCTCCGCCTGCGGCGCCGGCACACCAGGTTCTAGTCCCGGTCGCCCCTCTTCCAGGCCAGCTCTCTGCTGTGGCCCGGGAGTGCAGTGGAGGATGGCCCAGGTGCTTGGGCCCTGCACCCATGGGAGACCAGGAGAAGCACCTGGCTCCTGGCTTCAGATCAGCGCAGCGCACAGCCGCGGCGGCCATTGCAGGGTGAACCAACGGTAGAGGAAGACCTTTCTCCCTGTCTCTCTCTCTCTCTGTCCACTCTGCCTGTCAAAAAAAGAGAAGTGGGTCTTCAGAAAGTTCATGGAAGTGAATATCATGAAAACAACTGTGCACAGATTTCAAGCATTTCTTAATTAATTAATGTATTTATTTATTTTGAGAGACAGCTCCCAGCCTCTGGTTTCCTCCAGTGGACAGGGGCAGAGCCAGGAGCCAGAAACTGAACCCCGGCCTCCCACGTGGGTGGTGGGTACTTGAGCCGTCGCTCCATGTTGGCAGGCAGCTGGAGGCAGGCGAGGGCCACAGTGGGAAGCCAAGCTCAGCCTCTGAAGGGAGACGCAGGCATGTTGGCTCTTCGCCCACAGCTAAAATTGCCTTTTAATTCCATTGTTTTGTCAAGCTTTTGAGGTCCAATCACATGTGGCCTTTTTTTTTTAAAGTTTTTATTTATTTGATGGCAGAGTTACAGTGACAGGGAGAAAGGTCTTCCATCTGCTGGTCCACTCCCCAGATGGCCACGACGGCCACAGCTAGACCAATCCGAAGCCAGGAGCCAGGAAACTCCCCCCTGATCTCCCACGTGGGTGCAGGGGCCCAAGCACTTGAGCCATCCTTTACTGCTTTCCCAGGAGATAGCAGAGAGCTGGATCGGAAGAGGAGCAGTCGAGAATAGAACCAGTGCCCATATGGGATGCTGGCGCCACAGGCGGAGGATTAACCCACTGTACCACAACACCGGCCCCTACATGTGGCCTTTTGTGTCTGACATCATTCACTCAGCATAATGTTTTGTTTTTTCTTTAAAGGCATGATTTTTAAATTTTTTTATTTGGGAAACAAGGAGACACAGTCAGAGACAGATCTCCACCCAGGGGTTCGCTCCCCAGATGCGCGTAGCAGCCGAGGCTAAGCCAGGATCCGGGAACTCAGTCAGGTGTCCCGTGTGTGTGGCAGGGACCCCAGTGCTGGAGCGTCTGCGGTCTCAAGTTGGGCATTAGCAGAGGCTGGGATTAGAAGCAGAGCCAGGCCTTGAGCCCAGGCACGCCGGTAGAGGATGCAGCCCCCACTGGTGTCCCAGCTGCTGCACCAAACGGCCGTGCCGGCAGCATGTTGTCATGGTGTCTGTGGTTCATTCTTTGTGGCTTCGTGGAACTTTGTTTTATGGACATAGCAGATTTTGTCCCATCGCCATGGCAGGACTGATAACTGTCCCTTGATCACGACACTGCGGCTGCTCCTCTTGGGACCGTGTGACTATCTTTGTCCTAAGGTCGGAGGTGGCTGTTGGCGTGGGCGGGCTGCCCGCTTCCTCAGCAGATGCTGGCTCACTGCCCGAGCACAGCTCTGCCCTCACGTCACTCGTGTGATCTCACCAGAGGGCGGCCTAGAGTTCTTGCCTGGTGTTCTCAGAACCCGCCATCAGGAAGGTGTGTAGAGCATCTGTTCCTCGTGTTCAGCCTAGGGTCAGTCGGCAGCCACGGTCACGGGCGAGCTGCGGGTTCACACACCACCTTCCTTGCCATCTGGGCCTGCCGAAGCGGCCACGGGCAGACTGGAAAGTCAGGTCTGTGGCGGCTGGCTCTACGCGGATGGTCTTACGTTGCTGCGAGTGGTGTGATGAGTGTCCAGGTGTCCTTGCAGGAAACGGGTCCCCAGGCGTGTGTTCCAGCGCCTTTCTCACCTGGGTCTCGAAGAGAGGGTTTGCCTCTGCCACCCTCCCTGCCCCGGAGACTCCACAGGTGGGCTCACAATGGCTGTGGGACCCCCAGGTTTCATGCAAGACAGTACCGTGTATGTGTCCCCCCCGGGAGGACTCCTGATGCACATTATTCTGAATGGGACCCCAGACTCCCCGAACATGGAGGCATTGTCCCGATGGAGGACGTGTTAGTTCCCAGAGCCCGCCTCTGTCAGCCGCTCACAGACCGTTTCTCACAGAGCTTTTGCTTATGTTGGAAACAGTCATCAGTGTTTGGCCATGTTGGAAATTAAATACATTTTCTAAGTTAGCAGTGATAAATCCATTTCACAGCTGTATAAAAGTTCATTTCTCAAATCTCATGCATTCAGTCTGTCGTCATACCACGTGTCTCGCAGCCCCTGAGGCCTCTCCTGTGGCTTGTGAGACACTGAGAATTCCTGGGAAGACGGCTTTGGGGAGGCCAGCTGCAGAGCCTGCTGGGAGAGCCGTGGCCGAGGCTCCCCGTGCCACCTGCCGACGGCGTCCGGCGCTGGGTGTCAGCGAGCCCTAGGGAGGGAAAACGCCGACCGCTTGCCCCGCTGTTTGCTGTGAGCATCCCGGTGAGGACTCGGTGGCGAGACCACGTTCCGTGTGCACCTTTGGTGGGGGGCCGCAGGAGCCGGTCCCTCAGCTTTCAGCACAGGAGTAGAGCCACAGGTGAAGCACTGGAGGTGTTCACGTCTGAGTAGAAGCTGGGAGCCTGCCTTCAGCCCACTGCCCCGCCTGCATGGTGGGCCTGTTTCCCTTTCGTTCTTCCCTCTCAGGGTCTATCTGTTCTCCGTTTGTATGTCTCTGTCAGTTGTAATTACTCTGTGTTTCTGTAAATCGCCTCATCTTTATTCGAACAAGCTGGAGTGCAGTCCTTTAAGTGACGGTTGCTCCCTCATTCTCTAGAACGTTTGTGGCGGTCACATGCTGGCCACAGGCCAGAGAGCTGGCTGGCGTCTCTATCATGGGGTTTCCCGTCCTGTCTCTGGAAGCAGTGTGGTGTTACTCTGTTTCAGTAGTTACTATATATAGCACAGGTACTTGACAGTGATTTATCACCTACCATAGCCTCTGCCCTGTTTCATTTTATTTGTCTCACATACACAGACGTCCTTAGTATTTTCATTTTCATTTAACTGTAATTGGCTCCTTGTGCCTCCTTGTGGCACTTTAGTAGTTAGAACATTTTTGTTAGGGGTGCATGTATGTTTTCATCAATGTGATCCAGTTGAATGTAAAGTGAGGAAAATCTTAAAACGTTCCTAAGCTGTGAAGCATCCTCCCACGGCTCGCAGCCTGAATTTAAATACCGAGAGCGCGCAGATGTGTCCCAGGGTGACAGCAGGTGCCTCGCATCAGGGGGCTGAGTGGACGCTGCAGACATTGTGCCGAGACTTAGAACAATGCTGATCTGCCTCGTGCAGAGTCAGCTGGGGAGGATCAGAGTGTGTGTTGTACAAATTCCGTTTTCATAAGACTGTACAGTCTTAATTGAAGAACAAGGCTTTTCTCTCCCTCTCCGAAATGGAGTCACCCAACAAAACAAAGTCCAGTTAAAACACAGGCCTTGGGGCCATCGTCGTGGCTCGGGGGTTAAGCGGCCATCTGCAGCATGGCATCCCAGGAGACCCAGATGGCGGTCCAGGCCATGGGTTCCACCTGGCCCAGCTCTGCTGTAGCTGTTGCAGCCATCTAGGGAGTGAACCAACAGCAGGTCTCTCTCCCTCTTGCTCTGTAACTGCGCCTTTCAAATAAAATTTTTTAAAGATTTATTTATTTGAAAGGCGGAGTTACAGAGAGAGAGAAATAGAGAAAAAGTCCTCCCATTTGCTGCTCCGCTCCCCAAATGGCCGCAGTGGCCAGAGCTGGGCCAGTCAAAAGCCAGGAGCTTCTTCAGGTCTCCCTCGTGGGTGCAGGGGCCCAAGGACTTGGGCCATCTTCCACTGCTTTCCCAGACCATAGCAGAGAGCTGGATCGGAAGTGGAGCAGCCAGGACCCGAACTGGTGCCCTTATGGGATGTCAGCACTGCATGTTGCCTGCTACATCGACAGCACTGGTCACTCAAATAAATAAATCTCTAAAAATTATATATATAGGCCTTAGGAGTAGAGACAGAGCAGCCCTGCAGTGTCTCACTGGCTTTGCGGTGTCCCCCATGTCCCACAGCATAAGCTGAAGTCATCTCAGAAGGACAAAGTCCGCCAGTTTATGGCGTGTACTCAGGCTAGCGAAACAACCGCCATCTACTGCTTGACGCAGAATGAGTGGAAACTGGATGAGGCCACGGACAGCTTCTTCCAGAACCCAGACTCGTTTCACAGGGAGTCCCTGCGGAGCAGCGTGGACCAGAGGAAGCTAGAACAGCTGTACGGCAGGTACAAAGGTAAGCGGTGTCATGGCAGCAGAGCTGGACGGAATGCGTGTCTAGCATGCTGGGTGCATGGTATGTGTCTCAAATATCTGGTCCAGGTTCCCTTCCTCAGCGGCAGGACCCACTTCCTTCAGTCTGAATGAGACTGGACCGTGACTCAGGGTAGACTGGGGAGGCAGGGAGGAGGGGGATGCCAGGGTTGAGCAAGCCCTCGCCCAACTTCTATGCAGTGAGAGTGGCGTCATGGCAGCCAGTCTGAGGCTAATAAAATCACCGAGTGCCCTGGCAATGGGTATGCCTATAAATACAATGTTTTTTTCCTTTCTTTTTTTAAAAAAATTTATTTATTTATTTGAAAGTCAGAGTTACACAGAGAGAAGAGAGGAAGAGAGAGAGAGGTCTTCCATCCGATGGTTCACTCCCCAATTGGCTGCAGCCGCCAAAGCTGGGCCGATCTGAAGCCAGGAGCCTCTTCCAGGTCTCCCACATGGGTGCAGGGGCCCAAGCACTTGGGCCATCCTCCACTGCTTTCCCAGGCCACAGCAGAGAGCTGGATCGGAAGTGGAGCAGCCAGGAATAGAATGGCATCCGTATGAGATACCAGCACTGCAGCCAGCCCCTAGGGTTACTTTGAAAAATAGTGTAACTTCTTTCTCTCTTCATGTTGACTGCAGACCCACAAGATGAAAACAAAATCGGAGTCGATGGAATTCAACAGTTCTGTGATGATTTAAGCTTGGATCCTGCCAGTATCAGCGTCTTGGTCATAGCATGGAAATTCAGGGCAGCAACTCAGTGTGAATTTAGCAAAAAAGAATTTATAGAGGGAATGACGGAGCTTGGGTAAGTAAATTGGTTTCAGTTAAATTTTTTCAGAAAGGAAGATACTGTCAGCATTAATTCTTTTTCACCGTCCCGTGAATACAGGTTTCATATCTGTCTTTTTCCTTTGTGTATCTTAGAATTTCTTAGTATGTTTGCACTACTAAGCCTTTGGCTTACCTTTAGGTTCCAGTGTAAAGTTTTATTTACTATTTTTATTTCCTTTAATCACTTTTGTAACTAATTTTTTAAAAAAAAATTTTCCCTCTCTGTCCACTCTGCTTGTCAAAAAAAAGAAAAGAAAAAAAATTTTCCCTTCCAATTTTGAATTAACAGTAAAAACAGGATTATTTTCAGCCTTTCATTTATTTTATAATGTTATGTACCCAATGTATAATTCATTACATTGCTATATTAAACGTTAATAAAATATTTTGGTTTTTGCTTGTAACGTTTGTCTATCTACGGTCAGGGTTGGGGTGAAAGGCTAATTTATTAAGTCGATTTGTAATGTAGCATGTTTCTCGCCTGTCCGGTAAGTCATGGAAGCAGTGAGAGCCCCGGTGGGAAGCTGATTGAACTGTTCCGTGGGGTGGTGTGCGCCCAGGCACTTGCTGACACGTCAGGCGGCTCAGTGCCACACCGTGGAAGAGCTCGTCTCCAGCTGCCGAGAAGAACTCAGGCTTTAAAGCCGGGTGGGGACGTCAGCCGTGGTCTGTGGGAGCCCGCGGGGTCGTCTGGTCTGCTCCAGCCTGCCAGGGCAGCCACAGGCAGGACTCCAGATCCAATAAGGTTGTTGCAGGCTGGTGTGTTTTCAAGATGTACATGTTTGTTTGAATGGTAGAGTTACACAGCGAGAAGAAGACAGAGAGGTCTCCCATACATTGGTTCACTCCCCAAGGGGCCAATGGCTAGGGCTGTGCCAGGAACAAAGCCAGGAGCTTCTTCCGGGTCTCCCACACAGGTGCAGGGCCCAAGGACACGGGCCACCTTCGGATCGCAAGTGGAGCAGCCAGCGCTTGAACTCGTGCCCGTGTGAGATGCTAACACTGCAGGCCTCAGCTTAGCCATCTGTGCCACAGTACCGGCCTCTGCAGGCTAATATTTCAGTTGATAAATTTGTGTGGCCTGAGAATGATGTTATAAATATCCAACTAGCCCCTGGCAGAGAAAAGTCTCCCCACCCTGTGTCTTCAGGTAAACAAACGTTCTCACAGCCAGGAAGGGGAAGAGGCAGCAGTGCTTGTTTTGTGCTACCTAGTGAGTGCCCTGTGCAGGCGTGCAGCCTGGGAGACTTCTGGTGAGTGTCCCACGCTCCTGCTGGTTGCCGAGGACCAGCAGAAGCCCGAGCCTGCAGTGCTGTGACAGCTGTGGCTTCGCAAGTCTGAAGGCCTGGGTGGATGGCTGCTGGTTTGGGAGTGGAAGACACTGCTGGAAGCAGTGCCCGTCGGTGTCCTCTGCGCCATGTCCCCAGCTCAAGCCTCCGCAGGAGGGGCAGTCCGGGCACGGGTGCTTCCTGCAGCAGCACTTGCCTGTGTCCTGGTCATTGTCTACAAACACGTTGCAAAGGAAAGTTCCTAAAGTTTCCGTTAGCCTATTACGCGACATGACCAATTTTAGAGATTTTTTGTGTGAATCTTCCCCAAATGGGACAGTTTCTTGCCTTCTTGTCCCAGGTGAATGATCTAGGGTTATAAGGTTTATGTTGGGTAGTAACACCACTCTGCGTATCTGACACTGTGAGCCTCATGCATAGCAAACTTCTCCATGGATTACTGATGCCCCGTGCTTCCAGAACTGCTTCTTTAATTTAAGTAGCACTGACTTTTAAAAGCATTTTAGCTCTTTTGTTTGCACTATTTTTCATACTTTTTCCTATCAACTCTCCTGACTGAAGTTAGAAAACCTCCTTTTTTTTTTTTTTTTTTTTGACAGGCAGAGTGGACAGAGAGAGACAGAGAGAAAGGTCTTCCTTTTCCATTGGTTCACACCCCCCCCCCCCCCAATGGCTGCTGCGGCTGGCGTGCTACAGCCAGCGCACCGTGCTGATCCGGAGCCAGGAGCCAGGTGCTTCCTCCTGGTCTCCCATGGGGTGCAGGGCTCAAGGCCTTGGGCCATCCTCCATTGCTCTCCCGGGCCACAGCAGAGAGCTGGCCTGGAAGAGGAGCAACTGGGACAGAATCTGACACCCCAAACTGGGACTATAACCCAGTGTGCCGGCACTACAGGCGGAGGATTAGCCTAGTGAGCCATGGCGCCTTACTTTGTTGGGGACTTGAGGATTGTTAAATAAACCAGGTGAAATTTCTGAGTGTGGCGTGTAGCAGTGGTGTTCGAGAGATTCACATGACTTGGACCACAGGGATAGCTAGAACACTGCGAACATTTTTTTTTTAATCTGCTTGAAGGGATTAAAGGGCTAAGAAGGTGGTGAAGACTTGGGGAGACCCAGAGAGGTGGGCACAGCAGCGGGCCTGCTTTTCCCTCGGGTGCTTGCCAGCTGACCGCCTTTTCTCGGTGTGGAGACGGGAACGGAACTGAAGGTGCAGGGACAGGCTGGAGTCCTCTCCGGAGCTGCTGTCACCCAGGCCATCTGAGCCTAGAAAGTAACGACCTCTGAATTCTGCATGGCTGAGGCTCAGCGATTGCTGCCAGAGGAAACTGAAATACTATTTGGAAAAAGATCTTATTTCTACAAACAAGTCTTTCTAATGCAGTGTCCACCACAGTACCAGAAATAAGCAGAAATGGGAGAAATAGGATTATGTGAAAAGAGCCAGCAGGAACGCCAGACGGTAGAAATGGGCCCGGTGGTTCCAGGTGATAGGATGTTTAAACAGACTTTAAAGAACTCGGCTCGCTTTGCTCAGCGGATGGAAGACAGCAGAGTTACCAGTGAGCTAGACGTTAAAGTCTCGAGCAGAACTTGGGACAGGCAAATACAGGTGACATCACGCTGCCTGACGTCACGACAGCTGGGATAACGCTCGGCCGGCTGCAGGACAAAGCGGCCCAGGGCCGGTTTCCCTCTGAGGAGCCAGGGCGTTTCGGTGAGGTGGGGGCCTCTGAGCAGGGGAGGGAAGACTCCAGCTCGGTCTCTGCCTCCTGGTGTGCGTCAGGGTCAGCCCGACTGCAGAGCCAGGCAGAAATGCAAGCTGTGAAGTTTTCACACACCAAAAAAATATTTTTGTGACCTTGAGCTAAATAGCACTTTCTTAGAAAAGATATAAAGACAATCATAAAAGAAAAGTTAGTAAGTGGGACTTGATCTGACTTCACAGCTTCTGCTTATCACAGGTGTCAAGGGAATAGAAAAGGCATAGGTCTTGGGAGGAAATGTTTGTGTAAATATCTCGTGAATATCAAGTATCTTAGAAATACAAACACCAAATACCTCAAATATCAAGTATCTCACCACATAAATATCAGATACCTCCTGTTCCCTATAACTGTATAAGTATCTCAAATACCTCATAAATATAAACATCAAATACCTCAAATCTCAAATACCTTAAGTAGCTCAAATATTAAAATCATAAATACCTCAAATTAAATATCAGATATTTCAAATGTTATAATACTTCATAAATAGAAGTATCAAATATCTGGAATCTCATAAATATCTCAAATATCTCACAAATACTTGTAAATACATCGAATATCAGATATCAAATACCTCAAAAATATCTTACAGGTATCTCGTAAGTACATCATAGACAAATAGCAAATATGTCAAATGTTATAGGACCTCACAAATAGACATATCAAATATCTGGAATCCCTTATAAACACCTCATAAATACTAATATTAAATACCTCATAAGTACTCATAAATATCAAATACCTCGTAAATATAAATCATTGTAAATACCTCATCAAATATCTGACATAAGATACCACACACCTCAAAAACATCTTACAGGTATCTCATAAGTACATCGTAGACAAATAGCAAATATCACGCAGTGCATGCAGATGCGTGTCCCAGACGTACTTCACGTATCTCACGTGCGTGTGATCGGTATCCCACAGGCTCCTCACGGTTGCTGGTGCATGCAGACGCGTGTCCTAGAAGTGCTTCACGTATCTCACATGCGTGTGATCGGTATCCCACAGGCTCCTCACGGTTGCTGGTGCAGACAGGAGTCCAGCCACTGGTGTCGGCGCAGCAGTTAGTGTCTGTGTCCTTACCAAAGGCCTGGGTTTGGTACCCGGCTCTCTCTGACTGTCTTCCTGCTAATGGACCCTGGGAGACAGCAGTGATGCCCAAGTAGCTGAACCCCTGCCACCTACAAAGAGACCTCGACTGAATTCCTGCCTCCTGGCATCTACCCCTGGCTCATGGCTACAGGGAGCATTTGAGTGAGAAGTGAGCGTATCGGACTGTTCTGTATCTTTCTATCTGCTAAATAAATAATACAGTCAAAAGAATGCAAGGAAATTAGGCAGGCAATGGATGATTTAAAATCAAATGTCAGTAACTACATAGTTGTATGGAGCTACATGCAAAATAGATCTTTTTTTTAAATCAACTAACCAGCTATTATGTATACCGCTAACAATAGATTTAAAACATGGGGCAGAGAAAAATTAATGTATCATGATGAAGATATGGTCACTTCAAAAATATTCTAGAAACCTGGTAAAAATGGATGATACTGGCCATCAAGTGAATTGGAACAGTTATCCAGGTATGTTTTCTGGCCATAGTACAAGATAGCCAGACAGCTTAAAATATATGTGGATATTGTATACCTCTAACCCTTGGATTGAAAATAAAGGCTACAATGGAAATTAGAAAATATTTTGAATTGAATGATGAAGAAAAGTCTGATATGAAAACTTGCAGAATTCAGCTTAAATGCGTATTTTAGAAGAAAAGACAGTAAGTGTCATGTTACCAGTGAGTAAGACATCCTGTCAAGGAGCAGGAAATTAAAGATGGTGGAAGGAGGGAACTCATTCTTTAAAACTGATTTAATAGAATAATAGTTAAATAGAAACAAGTTGTCAGCAGAGAAGTCAGTGAAACCAGAGGCTTGTTATTTGAAAAGGCTTCTAGAAGTAGTAACAACCAATAGAGAATAAAAAGAACATCTCTGTCAACTTATATATTAGAAAATAAGTATTGTGAACAACTTAATGCCAATAAATTGATGACCTCTGTGAAATAGAGAAATTCTTTTAAAGAAACAACTATTTTTTATTTAGGATTTATTCTGTTTCTTTTGAAGGGTATAGTTAGGGGGAGAGACAGAGGTCCTCCATCCATTGGTTCACTCTCCAAATGGCTGGGGCTGGGTCAGGCCAGATCCAGGGGCCAGCAGCCTCTCCCAGTCTTCCCTGTGGGTGCAGGGGCCACTGGGGTCGTCTTCTTCCACTGTTTCCCAGGTGCATCAGCAGGAGCCAGACTGGAAGCGGAGCACCCACGTGGGACA
>CM027393.1:117614376-117641868 GCA_015711505.1 Sylvilagus bachmani | reverse complement strand
CTTGTTGGATAATCTTTAGGGATTTGAGCCTGTATCTTAGAATCTCAAGGAAAAACTACGGGGTGGGATGGCTTCACTAGCACATCCTTCCAAACTTATCGGGGGGGGGGGGGGGGAATGTCACCAATGTTATAAACTTCCGGGAGAGAATAGCAGAGGAGGAAGATGCCCCATCTTAAGGCAGTGCAGCCCAATGACAAGCGCTGGTAAGGAGGGGAGACTTGCAGGCTGCCCTCAGTGAGGAGACTCCAGAAGGAAGACAAAGAAGCTGCGGTGCCCTGAGCGTGCGGACAACAGGCGGAGTCAAGCTCAGGAGACACATTGGCCGAGCGGCCGGGAGAACTCGGGACTTGTCATGTCCAGGAATGCGGGATTGTTCAACTTTCCCTATCACAGGAAGAAACACCCCCTAATATTCTTCAGGTAAAATTCAGCATCCATTGAAGACTTTTTAAAAAACAGAAAACTAAACCGGGGCTGTGGCATTGGGGTTAGACCACCGCCTGCAGTGCCAGCATCCCATGTGGGCGCCGGTTCTCGGCTGCTCCACTTCTATCCAGCTCCCTGCTAACAGCCTGGGAAGGCAGTGGAGGATGACCCAAGTGCTTGGGCCCCTGCACCCATGTGGGAGACCAGGAGGAAGCTCCTTGCTCCTGGCTTCCCCCTGGCCCAGCCCCAGCTGTTGGGGCCACTTGGGAAATGGAAGATTTCTCTCTTAACTCTGCCTATCAGGTAAGTAAAATCTTAAAAACTGATAGAAAACTAATCTGGCCAGAAAAAAAAATAACCCCACAGCAAACATTACACTCATTCAAGTTGTAAGCTACTTGTTCCTTGAGGGAACCAAAGCTCATGCCTACTTCTCACCGGCTGGACAGGAGACCTTGGCTAGTGCTATGAGAAGGACCAGCACTGGCGGTGAGGTGCCCAGGCCACAAGACCCACAGCGAGCAAACAGCAGTCTCATATTTCAGACGCCATATGAATTTTAGATGTACCATTTTCAGTATCAAAAAATGCAAAACCTTGAGGGTAAGTGTGGTTAAAGATGTAGGGAAGGCAGTGATTGAGAGGAGAAAAGAGCTGAATGAGTTCTACTGAGAAGTAGCAGCACTCAGTATCTTGTCCCTATGTTTATCTGTACATGTAGTACAGGTGCAGTCAAAAACCCCGAGACCATGGATTTATGTGTAATTTGACAAGATGACTTGAAATTTTTGTGAAAATGCAGTAAAAAATAACCAACAGAGGAAAATGAAGGCGTTGGGAAGATTTTTCTCTGTCAGATACTAGGTTTGGAAGCTACAGTAATACAACTACATGGTGGGGTGGGCATTGGGCGCAGTGGTTCCACGGCTCGGAACACCCGCGTGCCATGTCAGAGTGCTTGGGTTCAAGACCCAGCACCACATCTGATCAGCTTCCAGCTGATGGCAGCAGGTGATGGCCCAAGTACTTGGGTCCCTGCCACCCACATGGGAGACCCAGATGGAGTTCCAGGCTCCTGGCTTCCGCCTGGCCCAGCGCTGGCTGTTGTAGGTGTTTGAGGAGTGAACCAGCAGATGAAAGATTGTGTGTGTGTGTGTGTGTACCTGTGTGGCTTTTCCCCTTTCAAATATTTTTTTTTGAGAAAATGCTCCATGGTACTGAGTGTCAGTGCAGCAGAGTGGAGAGCTCAGAAGCCAGCCTGTGTGTGGTATGTTCCAGAGGTGTTAGCTGGGAGAAGAGCAGGAAAGACATGCTTGATAAGCAGTCCTGGGAGAGCTGGCTAGTCACGGGAAAACTGGTCTTGCTCTCGACCTCGCAGCGTGTGTGAAGGGCAGTGGTGGTCAGTAGACTGTGGATTTCACTACAAAAGGCTAAATGGCCAAGTCAGAAAGCCCCTGGAGGGGCTGTGTTGTAGCACAGCAGGTCAGGTTGTCACTTGTGATGAGCAGCCGGCATGGGTGCCACTTCGGGTCCTGGCTGCTCCACTTCTGAGGCAGGTCCCTGCTGATGGGCCTGGGGAGCAGAAGATGGTCCAAGTGCTTGGGTCCCGCCACCCATGCAGGAGACCCAGATGGAGTCCCAGGCTCCTGGCTTCGACCTGGCCCAGTTCCGGCCATTGCGGCCGTTTGAGGAGTGAAGCAATGGAAGGAAGATCTCTCCCTTTTTGGTTCTCCCTCTCTCTGTGACTCTGCTTTTCAAATAAATCTCTTTTAAAAGCCGCTAGAAGATAACATGAAACTATGATAAGCAGTAAGGATGGTTTAAAACGTGTCACCAAGAACATGCCAAGGGAAAGACAGAGTGCACTGTGCTGTAAACACGTGATCCTCGGGAAGTGGGAAGGCAACCAGCATACAGAGACTCCTACAGGTCAGTCAGAAAAAGGCAGCCGGATGGAAAAGTGAGCAAGAAATGTGAACAGACGCTTAGCGAAAGAGGTCACCCTAACAGCCAGTGGACATGTGAGACGCCACCCTGCCACACTCAGACCGATGACAGCCACAGGGAACAGATGCCTTCCTCAGCAGCACGTCGTGGAGGTGTGGGCCACGGGGAGATGCCATAAGTTTGCAGAGCTCAAGACCCAGCTGTGCCGCTCTGGGACGCACAGCTATGGAATGAGTTCTCTGTGTGCCAGGATCTGCATGCTCGTAACCAGGAAACTAGAAACAGCAGGAAGCTTCACACTCAGTAGGAGCTGCGAGTTACAAGATACGGAGTTAACAGAAGTTCACGAGGCAGACAAAAGGAGAAACTGTGCATGCCCAGAGATGGAGCTCAGGCCCGAGTACCACACCTGGGAGATCCCTTTCTGTGGGCTCAGAGACACCGGGGGGGGGGGGGGGGAGGGGTGCTCCTGCACGGGGTGCAGCTAGAAGAGCAAGGAGCACCCAACACAGGAGTCCCCTGCCCCCTGTGCCGGAGCAGAGGCTGTTTCCAGGGCCTGGTGGCTGTGAGCTCCTGTGTGTTTCCTGTGTGCTCATGGCTACTCTGTGTGTCTCTGTGTGGGCTCGTGGCTACTCTGTGTGTCTCTGTGTGGGCTCGTGGCTGCTCTGTGTGTGTTTCTGCGTGTGCTCATGGCTGATGGCTGCTCTGTGTGTGTTTCTGCGTGTGCTCATGGGCCATCCCATGTGTTCCAGGGGTGCTGTCTGAGGCTTTCTCTCGT
Organism: Sylvilagus bachmani; assembly: GCA_015711505.1. Taxonomy (NCBI): domain Eukaryota; kingdom Metazoa; phylum Chordata; class Mammalia; order Lagomorpha; family Leporidae; genus Sylvilagus; species Sylvilagus bachmani. The sequence continues at coordinate 117,638,714 of CM027393.1, read as the reverse complement.
CTTTCCTTAGCTCTGCTCTGATTGGATAAGTGGATAAGCGAAGCGTTGCTTTTTCTAGTCCTCGCAGTTCAGTTGGAATAAAATAGGCTTTATTTCCTTTTCCAGGTTTTGCCTTACAGGTCATTTAGAGGTGGGCCATGGGTACAGTGCTTGAGACCTCACTGGGGACACCTCCCCCGTCAGAGGGGCTGACCTTGCACCCCAGCTTCCTGCTGTGCGCCCTGGCAGTAACATGGTGGTTTAAGCAGCTGGATCCCCGCCGTGCCCGTGAGAAACCCTGGTTGTGTTCTTAGCCCTGGCGGTTGCCGGCGTTTGAGGAGTGAACGAGCAGATGAAAGGTCTCTCTGTCTTCGAGTTTCTGTCGCTGCCTTCCAAATAAAATTAAAACAAAAATTTTTTTAAATTGATTTTAAATGGCTATTTTATATTTCTAACGATTATTTGACTTTTTTGGAAGAAAATTTAATTTTAAAACTTGAGATTTTGTAATACTCAGTTTTTTTAAAAAAAAGATTTATTTACTTAAGGGCAGAATGACAGGAGGAACAGAGAGAGAGCTCTTCATCTACTTGTTCACTCCCCAAGTGCCACAGTAGCCAGGGCGGGGCCAAGCCAAAGCCGGGTACTGGGACCCCATCTGGGTCTCCTGTGGGGGGGGCAGGGCCCAAGGACGTGGGCTACCGTCCTCTGCTTCCCAGGGGCGTTGTCGCAGCTGGATCTGAAGCAGAGCAGCTGGTCTTGAGCCGGCACTCCTATATGGTTAACCAGTGTGCCACAGATGCCAGCTCCTGTACATGGCTACCTTAACCAGCTGCAATGAAGAGTCCTGAAACACAGCATCTTCATGATACAGGTTTACTTTTGCCTTGCTCGATAGCACAGAGAGGCAGTAGTGCTGTCCAACGGCCTGGCTACCCCGTCATTGTGCTGTCTTCAGTGCCTTGGCCTGGGCACGGTGGAAGCTGCAGCTAACCCTTGCCCTTACTCAGGTTTACAGGAAGAAGTGGTTCTGTTTGGACAGCAGCTTTGCTGAGACTTAACGCACAGGTTGTATTTTCTCCCCTTTGAAGTTCACAGCCCGGGGCCAGTGGCATGATGCAGCCCCCGTGATGCCTGCGTTCCAGATCAGAGCACCTGTTTGCATCCTGTCCAGCTCTCTGCTGAGTGTGTGACAGAAGATGACCGAGTGCCCGGGTTCCTCGCCACCCGTGAGGGAGACCTGGATGGAGTTCTGGGCTCCTGGCTTCAGCCTGGCCAGGCTTCGGGGCTATTTAGGGATTGAGCCAGCAATGGAAGATGTGTCTATCTCTGTTTCTGGCTCTCTTTCTCCCTTTCTCCCCCTTCTCACCTTCCTCCCTATCTCTCCCCTCTCTGTCTTTCAAATAAATAAATCTTAAAAGTTAGAAAGTTCACCCTCCATGGCTCAGCGTATGCACAGAGCTGTCCAGCCGTCAGCACCTGCAGCCCAGAGCCTCTCAGCTCCCTCTGGGCAGGAGGGTGGGCCCTGTGACTCCCCTGGGCCCAGCACTCAAAACAGTGTCCATGAGCCGCATTGCAGGGGCCACTGGGCAATGGGTGCCCTGTAGCCACAGCACTACAGCACAGAGCAGGAGGACCGGCTGGGGAGACGTGTCTGCCCTGAGCCACAGCTGTCTCTCTTGCAGGTGTGACAGCACCGAGAAGCTGAAAGCGCTTCTGCCGAGACTGGAGCAGGAACTCAAGGACGCCACGAAGTTCAAGGATTTTTATCAGTTTACTTTTACCTTTGCTAAGAACCCTGGGCAGAAAGGCTTAGGTGAGTGTAATGTGCAGCCCTGTGAGAGGCCCGGCCTCAGCGGGACTGTAAGTGGAGATGCTCCCATGACCTTGGCATAGCAAATGGTGATGGTGAGTTTTCAATGCTGGCTGATTGTGCGCGTTCCGTGTCCCCTGCACCTCGCTGACCGGTTGGGATGGCCGGCAGTAGGCAGTGGTGGTCGGAGCGTGGTGGCAGCTGGGCAGACCGGCCGGGTGACCTGTAGGTGGCTCGGCGGGTCGTGCTGTGGCTGAGTGACCGCTGTGACTTGTGCTTTACTATGTGTTGTTCACGGGAAAACTTAATTTCCCAGTTTGAGATCCTGCTCATCCTGCTCTGTTCTCTTCCTTCATTTCTGGCTCACCGCTGTCTGAAAGCCAGCCTAAGCTGATCATGCTTGTGGTCTTGCACCGTTCAGAGAAACCTCCTGCCGCTTTGGAGGGGCGGTCATGAGGCCCCTGAAGTAAGGATCAGACTCCAACAGAAAGTGCTCAGAGAGAGACTCCCGTCGATAAACAGTGTTCTCAGATGAGAGGCGTCGCAGGGGGAGCCAGGGAGGAGCTGGAACCCCCAGGTGGAAACTGCCAGGGTTTCTGTCCTGATGCCCACCCCTCTGCATGCAGGGGCTGCCCACAGTGGTCACGCCCTCCTTAAGAAGGCGGGGCTGTTATAGCCAGCGCCAGGTGCACCCACAGGAGTGAGAGCAGCTGTGAGCCCCTTCGCTGCTCTCCCTGTCTCCAGGAGACCCTGGTCTGCCCAGGGGAGTCACAGCTGCGGGACGGCCCAGCTTCCAGGCTGACACTCAGCCCCAGGGACAGAGAGCAGGCGGGAGCTGCACCGCCGATGTTACAGCCCACAGTGAGTCCCTTCCTTGTACAGCCTCCACCAAGATCTATTTCTAGGACGCACACAGCCTGGGCCACCTCACACTGGAGCCCCGTCTCCCTCCTCCTGCTCGGTCTGGGTGGGTCTGCCTCCTCCAGGCACCTGCCCGGTTCATTTCACGCCGTGTGGCGTCCCCAAGGTCGTTCCTCCATTCTTCCACCCAGTGTCCTCCTTTGCTGTAAACACAGGGCCACAGACGTCCATTCAGATCACTGCTTTGAAGTCGGTGGGGCTGCTGGGCGGGCACCGCCCTCCTGGCCTGCGCCCTCTGCCGCGTCTCCCATCCCCACACCCGGACAGCACCTGATCCACTGTTTCTGAAGTGGCATCCTCATGGCTGTGCTCAAAGCTGCTCTTTGAGCAGCTGGTTTCTTTCCGTGGGGACTAACACACTCCTTTTTTTCTGTTCTCTATCCCACACTGTTCTGTGGCAGAATTCAAACTGTGACCCAGTGACAGTGCCGTCATCGGTGTTCTCTAGAGCTCATTGCCAAGCTTGTCAAGAAGTGGACAAGCAAGCAGTAGAGGCGCCTGCTGTGCCAAGGGCCGTCCGGGCAGGATGGCGCCTACTCCTGTGTGCCCTGGCTGTCCAGGCAGGATGGCGCCTGCTCCTGTGTGCCCCTGGGCCGACCATGTAGGATGGCGCCTGTTCCTGTGTGCCCCTGGGCCATCTGAGCAGGATGGCGCCTGCTCTTGTGTGCCCTGGCTGTCCGGGCAGGATGGTGCCTGATCCTGTGTGCCCTGGCTGTCCGGGCAGGATGGCACCTGCTCCTGTGTGCCCTGGGCCATCTGGGCAGGATGGCGCCTGCTCCTGCCGGGAGGCCGTTTCTCCTTACACTCCAGGCCTCTACATCTGTGTCTCCTGGGTCACTCACTCCAACAGGAGGGGCGCCTGCCCTCTTTACTGAACTAGGGCCTCTTCTGGGCTGTGGCCCGCCCTGGTTTTCGAGGGGCTTCAGAGGCCCGTTGCTGCTGAGTTTGTTCCGGGAGGCGTTCCTGGCTTTGTGACATTAGCCTGATCTGAACTGTGGCAGCAGCGCTTGCGCCGTGTCGCTTGCTGGTTCTCAGGAGGAAGCCCCTGGTGTCTCAGCGTGTGGCGCTCCTCACTGCTCCGTGCCTCTTCAGCGTTTCCAGAGTAGCCTCCTCTTCCTCATGTGTACTGCTTGCCGTGTGCGAGCTCGGCACCCTTCCTTTCAGGCTTGAGAGGGAAAGTGCTTACATGGTTGGCATTTCCTGCGACTTCCAGGGGCATTGTGTTTGAGATGCAGCAAGGGACGCTGGGAGCTGGGTTGCAGGCAGCGCCCACAGCACCGCTGGTTGGTCGGCACCTGCCGCACAAGCAGCCGCCTCGGAAGCAAGGCGCTGCAGACGAGGGCTTGTTCCGTAGCTCACGCTCCCGCGGGCCAGGTAGACATGCCAGGGAGCCCTTGCCCCCCCCCCCCCCGGGCTGTCCCTCCCAGGACAGCGCCACAGTAATTCCCAGCAGGTGGAAATCAGGCTCGGCACTGCCTGATTTAAAGTGGCAACGCTAAGGACACGCAGTGTCTGAAACCTTGTCTGCAACACCAGACCTGATGCATTTTTGCACGAGGCAGCAGAACCAGCTGGCAAAAGCCAGAGCAGTCTAGAGTGTGGCCCTCAGCTCCTTACTGACAGCAGAAGATCGTCTTCCTACTCCTGAGACACTTAAATGTTTACCAGGCGCCCACCAGGGACTTACAAGACACTGATTTTGTTTCTTTGCTTCATGGGAGTAATTGAAGAAAAATGAAATTACATTCAAACCATAGTCTGTTCAGAATTCTGGGATTGTGTGGCTGTTTCATATAGATTACACACTGTTTTAGAAAATTTAAGAGCGCTTTAAAAAAAATAAAGCAAGAAGAATATTTTGTGATCGTAAACTGAAACCAGAGTGGCCTATTTAAACCATTTCAAATCTGACTATCACGAGGTCTCTGTCCCCGGGAGCTGGAACGCAGGGGCTAAAGGGGGCAGGGGAGGCGTGCTCAGCGCCCTAAGCGTTTCACGCTCAGGAGAGAGGGCCCAGGTCCTTGGGGAGAGAGCGGCCGCTATGGAACTCTGGCCCCCGTGCTGGCCACCTGCGGTCTCTGCTCTGTTTGACTCTTGTTACTGTGGTGGTTTTGCACATGGCTCCATGTGGAACTGTGTTAAATGCCGTGTGCAGACGGCAGCCGTGGGAGACTCGCACCGTGCCCAGATAGCAGCCGTGGGAGACTCACACCGTGCAGACGGCAGCCGTGGGAGACTCGCACCGTGCAGACAGCAGCCGTGGGAGACTCGCACCGTGCCCAGACGGCAGCCGTGGAGACTCTCACACTTTCTCTGATTCATGCTGTTGTCAAGCATGCAGGTCAGGTACTTTGTAAGGAAGGTCTCTAGGACCAAACTGGCCCGGAAGTAAGCAGGTTAAATGTTTGCCGTGAACTTTATTTCTCTTTCCTCCCCAGGTCCACCTCCATCTCTCAGTGTCAGAGCTTTACACCATTAAGATGAGCTGAATGTAGATTGCAGTTAATGTTGCTCCTAAGGGATAAGGATGTAGCCTTATAAGCAGGACAAGAGTAACCTCCTTAGCATTGCACTGCGGGCCCAATAGGTAAGGCCTAGAGAGCTGCCCACGCGCCCGTTCCGGGACGTCTGACTCCTCTCTTTCTGATCAAGACCCAGGGTGTCTGCTGCTCAGGAGGCCTCCGCAGGCCCTTCAGACACAGAAACAAGTTCTTCTTTCAGGGGCTGCTGCTTGACCCCCTCCGTGTCCCCTCTAACAGGGATCGGCCCTGGCAACCTCCGCGCTCCGGCTTAGTCGCCGTTGAACCCACATGGGACTACAGCAGGCTCAGCGGGAGATCTTTGGAAAAGTGTTTAATTGGGTATTTTGCCCTAAACGAATGTAGTCCCTTGACATCTTTATCTTTTTATTTTATTTTACCTTATGTTTTATTTATTTGACAGGTAGAGTTACAGACAGTGAGAGGGAGAGACAGAGAGAAAGGTCTTCCTTCCGTTGGTTCACCCCCCAAATGGCCGCCACAGCCAGCACACCACGCTGATCTGAAGGCAGGAGCCAGGTGCTTCTCCTGGTCTCCCATGGGGTGCAGGGCCCAAGCACCTGGGCCATCCTCCACTGCACTCCCTGGCCACAGCAGAGAGCTGGACTGGAAGAGGGGCAACCGGGACTAGAACCTGGTGCCCATATGGGATTCCAGCACCGCAGGCAGAGGATTAACCAAGTGAGCCACAGTGCCGGCCCCCTTTGACATCTTTATTAATCTGCTTTTCACATTAGTTTATCTGGTGTGATCAGGAAATTATTTCAGTGTAACTGCTCTGTTGCCTACAAGCGGTACCCACTGTTCAACACCCTAGAGGTGATTGGTTTAAGAATAAACCTCCTACCCTGTGAATGTACTTGGTCTGTCAAGCACACAACAGCAAACAGGAACCTTGCAGTGAGAGGACAAGTCAGTGTTCCAAAGCCTATGGATGGGGATCCTGCGACCACGCATCCCGTCAGCCACCTGCCAGAGACGGGGCCGGGGCATGGAGGTGTATCACTGCCCTGCGGGCGGGACACAGCACGCTGGCCGGACTGGCAGCAGTCGTGACCTGGAAGGCTCCTCACCTCAGCGGCAGTGGGCGCTCTTCCTTGCGCTGCTCACACGTCCGGCCCCGTCTGGGAGTCGGCAGTTCTCAGAGCTGTTCTTGCTGGTGAGGGCCAGGGTAGACCTGTGTGGAGGGCGGCGTGTCGCTCCTGGACAAGACGTGCACTGCAGCTTCCCGTGGAGAACAGGCAGCGGCCTGTGTTTAGAAATGCACGCGTTACCAGGGATCAGGTCAGGGTCAAAGAACGTGCGCCCGTCTCCCGCGCTGACCGCTGAGGGGCAGTCACCTCCCAGTCCAGGCAGTGCAGCGCACAGGTCCTCTCTCCCACATCTGCAGAGCCCAGGGACACGCAGCTGTCAGCCCTCCCGTGACGCCTGGGTGTTAGCCTGCGGGGAAGCTCATTTCCTTGGGCGATAGAGAGACTGCGTTTACTAACTGCTCTTTCTCTTTTTTTGCCAGATTTAGAAATGGCTGTTGCCTATTGGAAACTGGTACTATCTGGGAGGTTTAAGTTTTTAGATCTCTGGAACACATTCTTACTGGTAAGTAGCACCCATTTCTTGCTGTGTGTGCCCAGCTTGAAGGTGGGGTTGTCGGGTGTGCGGCTGTGCGCAGTCCTATGACTGGAGCTGACGCGGGGCAGTTCTGGGCGAGGGGATGTCCCACACAGAGTCCCTCAGGTTCCAGGCAAGCCGGTGCACGGCCTTGGCACCGCATGGAAGGCGCGGCGGTGAGCCCAGGTAGGGACTGCCCTGAGGAGGTCCCAGAGAGCAGCTCACGGCGCCCCACAGGCACCCTCTCCACGGGTTCTGCAAGATCTGCCAGCCCCAGCAGCCCTCCGCCTGTCGCCGTCTCAACCCCTTGAGCTAAATCAGTGCCTCCCAGCAGGAAGCTTCTGGTCCTGAAGGAAGAAGCTGGGTGCAGCCACAGGGCTGTGCCTGGTCTCCAGCTGCCCACGGCTCCCAGGCCAACGGCGCTGTAACGTGTGTGCAGAGTGGGTTTGTTGGCTGAGAGACGGTGGGGTGGGACCTGCAGCCACATCGGGCCCTGTCTGGTGGGGTGGCCAGCCCGGAGGGTGGCAGACCCACACGGCTTTTCCTCCCCATGGAGATCAGAGGAAGTGTCCTCACAGCACAGCCCATGGCCTGGCCGAGCACCAGCGCCTCCACCCTCGGTTTATGGTGCCAGGTGGTGTGTGTACTTTGCCCTGCCACAGGATGAGCTGTGTGTGCCTGAGTCTCCTCACGTAGGCACAGTACTCGCAGACGGCGCGGGGACGGTGGGAGCTGACTGAGAGGTGTGTTGAGAAATCCCGCCCCATCCCGTCTGGCAACGTCTGTCCAGAGGGTGGAGGAAACCTTGCCCGTGACCCCTTACTCCACCTGGGGTCAAACCCGAATTGTAGACATTCCCAGTGCACAGGGTCAGGGTGAACGTGCCCCTGGCCTTGTGACCGCAAAACCCTGGAGCAGCCCAGTGTCCATGGGTGGGGAACTAGTTAAACCTCAGCCCTGGTTACAGAGCCGCAGAGTGCATAAGCTCGGGTGTGCGGCGTCGGCCACAGGCTCCATCCCGACGTATGCTGAGTGGAAAAGACGGTGGCAGAAAACCAGGTATAACTTGGTAGGAGTTAGTGTTTTAGTGGTAAACAGCTTATATAAGCTCTTGAGGAGTTTACGTATGGACGTAATTAACACGCAAGGACAGGCATGAGAGATGAGTGCTGACTTTGGGAGACCGCGCACTTCCTTGAATCGGGGCAGGGAGGACACAGCTCTTACATTACCTGTAGTGTCGAGCCACAGGTTGCGTATTTATCTATTCACTTACTTACTGATTTGAAAGATCAAGGGAGAGCTCTTCATCCTCTGGTTCACTCCCCAAACGCCCACACGTCCAGGGCGGAGCCAGGCCAAGGCCAGGAGCTGGGAACACTCCTAGTCTCCCACAAGGTGGCAGCGACCCACGTCCTTGAACTCTCACCACGGCCTCCGAGGGGCAGGTGAGCGGAATCAGAAGCAGAGCCCGTGCCTCACGCCCACCCCACGGTGCTCTTGGAGAGGTGTCACGTCCCAGTGGAAGACCTGCCTGGTGTATAACGAGATGAGTGTTTATAGTCACTTGCACTCGTTCTGAACTGGCCTGCGGGAGGCAGAGGGCACGGTGCGGCCTGGTGTCTGAGCAGCGGCAGTCTCTGGCCTGGAGTGTGAGGTGTTCGTCGGGGTCAAGTGCGCCCGTTCCCTGTCTGGACGTGGCATTGTTGCTCTTAGCCTGGGTGCTGCTGTTACTGTGACCTGTAGCGCTTCTGCTGCCGGGCTTGCTCCTGACCCCTCAGCAGGTGTGGATCCCGGCCTGAACATCTGAGAGCTAAACTTGGTGTCAACCCGGGGGTTTTTCTCTCGCATATTAGGAACATCACAAAAGATCCATTCCCAGGGACACCTGGAACCTCCTGCTAGATTTTGGAAACATGATTGCAGACGATATGTCCAACTACGATGAAGAAGGTACTGGAGGTTGTGGGAGATGCTGTGTCGGATGGGACTGTCACCTCTCCCTGCCTCCAGAGGGCTGAGGGCACAGGGGCCTGGAGGAGGAGGGGGTTGATGGATTCAGACCCAGCAGTCAGGCAGGTCCCGTTCGTCTCCCGAGACGCGGGGGACGGAGCGGCGCCCGCTGCCTCCTGCTTCTCAGAGGTCACAGACAGCAGCACGCGGTTCCGGCTTATGTGGTTTCCGTTTCTGTCCACTTACCCGAGTGGTCCCGGGATTTCAGGACCCTGCGTGTGTGCCACACTGGGAAGGCAGCAGAGCCTCTGGGCTGCAGGGTCCCTGAGGCCCCCCTCACGTCTTCCTCGTGGCCACGCCTCTGGCCAGGGTGTGCTCTGGGGCAGCCTCGTCCCACACCTTCAGCCAGGGCACTGGGTGACTGGTGTGCGGGTCATTATAGTTCATCCATCTCTGTCCTCAGCACCTCCCTTTCCCCATCCCTCACAGGCAGCGAATCAGCTCTGGGAAGTCCCAAAGGCTCAGCTTGCGGGAGCTGCAGGATGCCCTGGGCCCTGTGGGGGGGCTCCCCTGGGGGGATCTGGCCAGCCACCTGGGGTCAGGAGCACCACTGACCGGAAGAGAGCTGCCCCTCATGGCTGCCTCATAGGACAAGTGGGCCTGGCTGCTGGGAGCCGTGTGTGGGCTGCCCTCACAGAGCCCAAGTTAGCGCGCACCTGGTCTCCTCGAGCGAAAGGATTGTGGGACCTCAGCCGGCTTAGTCCATGAGCACGGCACGGGATTCTTGAAATGCAGGTGTTTTGTGCGAAAAACCTTGTCTGACTGACTTAACCTTCTATGTTTCCCTAGGCGCATGGCCAGTCCTGATAGACGACTTTGTCGAGTACGCCCGGCCAGTGGTCTCGGGTGAGCCCCGCCCTTGCTAGGAGGAGAGTGGCGATGGGGCCGGGTTGTGAGATGACCGCATCCCGCGCGGCCACGCTCTGGTCAGTCACTGCACGCCTGCCACCTTCAGAGGCCATCCGCGACCAGGGGTGAGGCTGGCCTAGCCACCTCTGTCCACCCCACGGTGGCGGCCGACTCAGGAGACATGTCCTCACGCTGCTGCTTCCGGAGACTGCTGCATGGTTTTACTAGTTACAAAGAAACGGCCCACGGCCATGGTCAGGGCTGCAGGGGCGCTTAGCTCAGGGTCCGAGGTGACGCCAGCGGTCACCAGAACTCTGCACTGTGCTGTGATCGCCCTGAGGAGCCGCGCTGTGTCCTCGGGGAGTGCGGCGCCTCCAGACAAGTCGGAGCTGTTGAAGATGCACTCAAAGAAGGTGATCCTCCGCACAGCGTCATTTTCTAAATTTGTGCCAGAAATTCAAGAGTTATATTTTTTTGAATTATCGAATGTCTAGATTTGCCAGATCTATTTTTGTTTGCACTTTCAGTAGTGTTTATCTAGAAATCACTTTCTGGTTTCTAAGACACCGTTGCAGTTTGCACGCGGGCGGGCACAGGCAGCGTGTCCCCAGTGAAGCTTTGCTTAGCCGCGTGCCGGAGGAGCCCGCGCCGCTTCTGGCGATGCTGCTGGACTTCCTGGGACGTCCCGGAGTGTTTGAATATATTATTACATTCAATAAGGAGTTTTTACATGAGAAAGATTTCTGTTGAGTGACGAGTTAGATGTGAAAACCAGACGCACTGGTTCCTGTCGCCCATGAGTGACACCTGCGCTGTCCAGCCATCGCATGGTCATGCACACTTGATGCCGGCCCCAGGCCCTCGTCTCACCTGTGGGCCACAGCCCACCCCTGCGCTGGGCACCTGGCCGGGCGTCTGTACTCCTCCTGCCTCAGAGGGTCTGGACGCCCCGCCCCTCTGGTGCTGAGCTGTGACCATCGCTCTGTGGCCACACCTCGCTTGCCACGTTTGGCATCCTAGGCCTGCCTTGCTGCCTGCCTGCAACTGGGCCATGAAACAGGTGGGCTGGGGTCGCTCTGTGGGGGAGGGCGACCCCCTCCAGACACCACAGAGAGCACCCGCACCCAAGTGCCCTCTGCACTCCAGGGAATGCTCTCTATTGCCCTCAGTGTGTGTGCCCTGCCCCAGGTAGGACGAGCCGCCCTTTCCCAGTCACGCGGCGATGTAACCAGTCACGTGGAGACATAACTAGGCCTGTGAGGACAGAACTGGGGTGTAGGGACAGAACTAGTTGTGTGAAGACATAACCAGTCACAGGGATATAACTAGTCGCGTGAGGGCATAACCAGTCACATGGGGACATAACTAGTTGTGTGAAGATGTAACTAGTCATGTGGGGACATAACTAGTCATATGAAGACATAACCAGTCACGGGTATATAACTAGTCACATGGGGTCATAGCTAGTTGTGTGAGAACGTAACTAGTCCTGGGACATAACCAGTCACATGGGGACATAACTAGTGTGAAGACATAACGAGTTGTGTGAGGATGTCAGCAGTCATGTGGGGACGTACCTAGTCGTGTGAAGACGTGACTAGTAGAGTCTAGAGCGTGCCACGTGCCCTTTCTCGCCTCTGCTCCCCTCTTCATGAGTGGGCGCTGGGCCGTCTCTATTATACGACCTCAGGCATGTTGGGTTCCTTCCAGGCTTCCCGTGTGCTCGACCTGCAGCCTGGGTTCAGAGAAGTCCCCAGAACTCAGCCCCATGGCAGCCGCGGGACTGTGCACCCCTCTGAGACTTAAACCCTGTGGGCTGTGCACGCATGACAGAGAGGCTCGTCGTTCTGTCACGTGCTGTGTGCAGTGCTGAGATCTGCAGAAACATTAAAGGTGACTGTTCTCTGGCCGTGTGGCGTCTGCTTCTGTTCTGGGTTGTGCCAGCTCCCGCCACTGGAGGGCAGGCTCCTGCGGCTGGCCTGGGCCCCTCCCGGTGCGCACTCCCATCAGCTGCGTCACAGGGGTTTTCTTCTCCAGCGTCTGGTGGTGTGCTTCCGTGGGAGCAGAATTCACAGAGAACTGAGGGGAATTTTATATCAGCACGAACCCCGGACTTGTTAAAAGTGGTGTAAGGTCGCCTGTGCCCTCGGAGTGCCTGGTGTGGACGCTGTCCTGTCTCAGTGACGTAGCGCATGCTGTGTGTAACAGCTCCTTCAAGCTCACGGGCAACATGTGTGTTCTCTGCCCCACGGGCCGGAGCGAACTTTACGCCACAGCCGGGGTTCTTGGGCCCGAACGAGGAAGCCAGTGAGCTCATCTCAGTGTTGCTGCTGGAGCACAGGCCGTGGGAATTGTTCCAGAGTGTTCTCCGTGAAGGCCGGCAGGAGACCTGGCCTGGGACGGGGGCTGCCCTGGGGCGTGCTGGGCGCCTGACTCCCGCTCCAGAACCCGGCCTCCCAAGCGCTGACACCGCGCCACGTGTTTCAGGGCAGCTTGCGCTCTTGCTATAACCAAGAAGTTTTATTTTCACAGTGTATTTCCTTCTGCTCTGGAACTGAGATCGGATCCCCAGGGAGGTGGGAGGGCGGCGCGGCCCCCTCCGGGGCTGGGGTGGGGTGATGACCCTGCTGCACCCGCCGCCTCCTCACAGCCTGGCAGGGCTCCGTGCATGAGGCCCTGAGGTGACCAGAGCCACCGCCGCCTCCCAGCCACAGCCTTGTGTGGAGGACACTTCGCTTCTGCCACCTTTTTACAAGTTTTCTGTCCCCAACGTGAAAAGAAAACAAGCTTCCTAAGAGGAAACCAGAGGTGGGCGGAGCCTCGCCGTGACAGAGCACACTGTCTCTCGCTGTGACAGGCCACTCGGCGGTTCTAGCAATTTCTGGAAAATCTAGTCTGTGGCAAGGTAGATGCATTTGTTTGCAGTTTCTGGGAAAGGCGAAAGCCAGAGGCAACGGGTGAGCGGGGCAGGGGGCGCGGACCTCGTGCAGCGAAAGGCCCGCTGCCCACATGTGCACACGCCTCCTGCTGCGAGGGACGGCTCAGCTCGCAGAGGAGCCCGGCAGCTGCTTTCCCGGACACCAGGGAACCTGACACCTCCCACGTGGTGGGATCCACGCTCATTGGTGGCACCAGCACACAAGAAAGGAACGTCCAGCCACTTAGCGGACGCGTTGACAGCAGAGTGACAGCATAAATGTCAGCGTCGCTGGCCGAAGGCAGCAGAGGCAGGGACAAAGGCCGCAGCCGCAGCTGCCGTGCCCGGCCCCAGCGATGGAGAAGTTCAAGGCTGCAATGCTGCTGGGGGCTGCTGGCGACGCCCTGGGCTACAGCAACTTCTGCAGGGAGAACAGCACCGCGGGCTCCGTGCAGAGCGAGCTGCAGCGGAGCGGGGGGCTGGACCACCTCGTGCTCTCCCCAGAGCAGTGGCCAGTAAGCGACAACACCATCATGCACATGGCCACTGCGGAGGCCCTCACCACAGGTAGGCCGGGCACAGGCGGGGCGCGGCTGTGCAGAGCTGCCAGCGTGCGGTCAGTGAGGGAGCCGGTTCAAGTCCGACACTCAGATAGCGTGGCTGGGCACCCTGAGCCTGGTGCATCGGGCGTCAGCGCCGCCAGCCGGGGCAGCTCGTATGTGAACGGCCTCTCGAAAATGGTACGAGGTTGATGGAGTTGGGGCGGAGGGTGGGGGGAACAAAGTTTCTTCAGGTGTGCTGTGGAAGTGGATGCGAGTTTCGGGAAACAGCAGGTGTCACGCCCCGCTCTCCCTCCCCGCACTGCAGGGTGAGCCCCGAGGGCAGCCGCTAAGTGAATGGGACTCGCTCGCCTGCTGTGGACAGCTCAGTTTAGTTCTGTGGTCATTCTGCAGGAATGCCGTCGGCTTTGCGTCCCTAAATAGCTAGGAGAGCTGGGGCGTGCCGATGGGGTGAGGCACCCAGCTGGGAGGCGGCAATGAGGCCACCCTCTCGTCCTCCCGAGGATGTCCACAATCTCAGGGCCACAGTGGTCCCCCAAGGTCCCCCCGGCCTTGGTGGTCACGCACACCCCCCAAGCAGAGCCGGTGCAGAACAGGAAGGCCTGTGGATCAAGCTGCTGCACATGGCCACCGTCATCGGTCCTGCAGCACACTCCCCCCACAACCCCCGCTCCCTGCATCTGGCGCTGGGCCTGGCGATCCCACATGTGTGCTGGCCCCGCGCATCCTGTTCTCTGTCAGTGCCTGGTGAGTGTCACAGCCTACAGCCCTGCGTCTGGGCCTGCTGGGGACCTGCTGAGCCCCGAGGCTGGGTCAGTAGCACTCACAGCGGGGGAGGGGGGTGCACTGAGCTTCTGAGGAGAATCAGTCCCCACGCGAGGGCGTCACAGCGTGGCCAGGGCAGGCGGTCATGGCGGAGCCTGAGTAGGCCAGCACTCACCAGGGCCCCCGAATCCCTCGCTCCTCTGCGGGGTAAGCAATTCTCCCAACTCGCTGAAAATCAAGTTGACATTTCATTGAAATTCACTTTCCAAGCAGTCCAGTGTTTTTAACAAATCCTAGCCCCCGGAAGAGGGTGGCAGGAGCTGGGCCAGTGTGGCAGGAGCCGACTCCCACGGTGCTGCGTGTCCAGGCACTGGCTGACGGCCGCGTGTCCTGCAAGCCATCCCCTACCCCCCCAGGTGGGCTGGAGGCCAACTTGGTCACCATCCGACAGAAGGAGCTGACGCACACAGGCAGCTACCGGAGGACGGTGTTGGGAGCACCCAGGGCCTGGCGCCTCGCCGCCGTGTTCTTGAGCTTTCTCCCCACCCCGGGGCCCCCCAGGGCCATGCACATGTGCAGTGGTTTTCCGTTTTCCAAAGCCAGGCATTCACGCGGGCAGCTACATCTTGGGGTTGCTGCCTAAGTTCCACTTGTGCCTCCCCGGGGAAGGCAGCCCGTGTGGCCTCCCGTGTGGGGCGTGTCGCTGAGCAGGGCAGGGAGCAGAGCCAGCAGGGAGGATCAGCATCCCGCCCCGGCCCGGCAGGCTGCGTCGGGGCAGGTGCATACAACGCGGAACACGATGCTCATGGCACCGAGGCGCCTGAATCTCAGGGCAGGTGTCCTGTGAGCTTGTGTCCCCTGAGGGCAAGCTCTGGGGCCCGGGCTTGGCGCCACCGACTGGCTGAACACGGCCTCTGCCCAGGGCTGTGGGGGCTGGCGGAGGGCGGGGGATGCCAAAGGCAGTCTCGGGAACTGAGTATGTGTTAAAGCGACCGAGAGGTGACACGGAGAAGCGTAAGGTGGCTGCGTCACAAAACAGAAGCGCTCCTTATTTATTGATTTATTTATTGGAAAGTCAGAGTTACGGGGAGAAAGAAAGGTCTTCTCTCTGATGGCTTACTCCCCAAACAGCCACAATGGACAGGGCTGACTAGAACTAAGCCAGGAGCCAGGAGCTTCCTCTGGGTCTCCCACATGTGTGTGGGGGCCCAAACGCTTGGGGTATCCTCCGCTACTTTCCCAGGCGCATTAGCAGGGATTTGAATTGGAAGAGGAGCATCTGGGACTTGAAACAGCGCCCATATGGGATGCTGGTACCGAGACGGCAGCTTTATCCTCTGTGCCACAACGCCAGCCCCAGGCACAGCAACTTCGCACACGTGTTTCTAGTTCAATCCTAACTGCCAAGACCATGCTTTCTGTTGATATACTTAATGGGCTTTTTTTTTTTTGCTTTAAAACTACTAAATTCAGTTCAGTACAGACATTTTTTAAAAATATGTATTTATTTTATTTGAAAGGCAGAGTTAGACAAAGGGAAAGACAGGGAGAGGTCTTCCATCTGCTCGTTTGCTCCCCAGATGGCTGCAATGGCCAGAGCTGGGCTGATCTGAAGCCAGGAGCCAGGAGCTTCCTCTGGGTCTCCCATGTGGGTGCAGGGGCCCAAGGACTTGGGCCATCTTCTACTGCTTTCCCAGGCCATGGCAGAGAGCTGGATCGGACATGGAGAAGTCAGGACTCGAGCAAGTGCCCACATGGGATGCCGGCACTGCAGGCTGCGGCTTTACCTGCTACACCAGCGCCAGTCCCCAATACATTCTATGTATCTGATTCCAGAATAAAAGGAATTGGGTGAGGGCCTTCAGAAGGGTCAACCCAGGACACAGTGGAGAGAGGCTGCTTGTGTGCAGATCACACTGCTGCCGAGAGCCACAGCCCGTGGGCTGCAGAGTGGACGGGCCCAGCGCAGGCTGCCGGCACAGGGCTCGTGTGCACTCAGAGCTGATCTCACTCCTGCAGGGCCACAGTCCGCCCTCCCATGTGGCCTGCAGCCCTCGTTCCTCCCAGCCTGTCTCCAGCCCGGCTCTGCCACGGGAAGCTCTGGGCGAGGCCCGCCTCCCTGGTCTCTAGCTTTTTTCCACCCTGAGACAAGGTGCCCACCAGCACAGGAAGACACGGCTGCTTCCTAGAGTCAGCCCCAAAGCCCTGAGTGTGAGCTCACTCAGAATGCAAGTGCGTGGCTGCTCTCAGGGGACAGCGGCAGGTGCACCCTGCTCCTGCGTCACCAGCCATGGCCTGTTCCCTGGTGCGCTAGAGGATGCGTGGCCCTCTCTCCGCCATGCTGGGGACCGACAGGGCCAAGATCACACACACAGCTTGGCAATCAGCATCCACTGGCAGGCAGGCACTCAGCCTGGCAGTCCAGACGCCCACGTCCCCCGTCTGAGCCTGGCTGCAACCCTTCTCCACTCCGGCTCCCGGCTTCCTGCAGGTGTGCACCCAGAGAGGCCACAGTGGGGGCTCCCCTGTGGGTCACTTCACCCACAGGGACACCCAGGTGGAATCCCAGTCTGGCAGCCGTGAGCATTTAGGGAGTGAACCAGCAGACGAGCGCTCTTTCTGTTTCTCTGCCACACAAAAAAACAAGTGTTTAAACCCATTGATGAGCTCCACCTTGGGTGGGACGCAGCACGTCCCGGAGCATGGCAGGCGAGGACCTGCACCTGTGAGGAGGGGCTGGGGCCGTATTTGTCCCCAGGGTGGCTCTTGTGGGCTGGGGATCTGGTTTTGCAGGAGCTGGCTGTGCAGGGCACAGGGTGTCCAGGGAGACAGGGAGCTGGCCCCCACCCCAGACACCGCTTCATCACCCGAGAGCAGGCGGAATGCGGCTCCCCCCGCCCCCGCCAGGACGGGGCCAGCAGCGCAGACACAGGGTCTTGAGTTCTGCTGCAGGTGCTCACGTATGTCTGATGCGCGCAGCAGCCACCCATAACGTCGGGAACCCAGGGGAGCCGGGGCTGCTGCGCAGAGGGCCAAGCCTTCCCCTGCAGTGCTGTCATCCTGTGTGGGCCCCAATTTAAGCCCCGGCTGCTCCTCCCATCCAGCTCCCTGCTAATGTGCCTGGCAAAGCAATGGAAGGTGGCCCAAGTGCCTGGGCCCCTGCACCCACGTGAGAGACTGGAGAAAGCTCCTGGCTCCTGGCTGCAGCCTGGCCCAGCCCTGGCTGTCCTGGCCATCTGGGGCATGAACCAGCGGATGGAAGATCACCCCGCCAGCACCTGTCCTTCTGCCCTTCAAATAAATAAAACAAGTCTTCAGAAATAAAAAGGACATCTAGAGTGATTGTCTCCCAGCTGAATTTCCCCAGGGAGCAGGCTGTGACAGGTCCCTAGAACCTCCCGCGTCTCCCTGCAGCTGGGAGGGAGGCCGGGGTCCCCGCAGAGCCTGCTCCACCCCACGGGAGGCGGGGCAGGTGGTACTCCTCCGCAGCTCTGCACCTGACACGCTGCTCTCCACTCCCCTCAGACTATTGGTGCCTGGACGACCTGTACCGCGAGATGGTGAGGTGCTACGTGGAGGTCATCGACAAGCTCCCAGAACGGCGGCCAGACCCAGCCACGATTGAAGG
This sequence comes from Sylvilagus bachmani, assembly GCA_015711505.1. Lineage (NCBI taxonomy): Eukaryota > Metazoa > Chordata > Mammalia > Lagomorpha > Leporidae > Sylvilagus > Sylvilagus bachmani. Next base: position 117,621,121 of record CM027393.1, on the reverse strand, counting down.
CTGCTCGCAGCTGAAGCCAGATAACTACCTCCTGGCCTGGCACACACCTTTCAACGAAAAGGGTCAGCTCGTGTGCGGGGACGCTGCACTAACCTGCCGCCCGCGCTAGCCCCAACGCTGCAGTCTGCCTCCACGCAGAGCTGGCCAGGGCCCTAGGGCAGGGCGGGGGACGCTGCACTAACCTGCCGCCTGCGCTAGCCCAGACACCGCAGTCTGCCTCCATGCAGAGGTTGGCCAGGACCCTAGGGCAGGGCGGGGGACCCTGGACTAACCTTCCAATGGAGCTGACCCCAACACTGCAGCCTGCTTCTGCTCAGAGGTTGGCCAGGGCCCCTTGTGCAGGGCAGGGACCCTCAGTGGGTCTAGGTGTGGCCTTCCCATGGGCACCAGACTGCCCACTAACACCACAGGAACAGCAGTGTGGGCAGCGTAGCCTGGACACAGGGAGGCTATGTGAGCAGTGTAGACTGGACACAGCGAGTCAGGCTGGGCAGTATAGACTGGATACAGGGAGTCAGGCTGGGCAGTGTAGACTGGACACAGGGAGGCTGTGTGAGCAGTGTAGACTGGACACAGGGAGGCAGAGTGGGCAGTGTGGACTGGACACAGAGAGGCTATGTGATCAGTGTAGACTGGACACACGGAGGCAGAGTGGGCAGTGTGGACTGGACACAGAGAGGCTATGTGATCAGTGTAGACTGGACACACGGAGGCAGAGTGGGCAGTGTGGACTGGACACAGAGAGGCTATGTGATCAGTGTAGACTGGACACATGGAGGCAGAGTGGGCAGTGTAGATTGGACATAGAGAGTCAGAGTGGGTAGTGTAGACTGGACATAGAGAGCCAGAATGGGCAGTGTAGACAACACAGGGAGGCAGAGTGTGCAGTGTGGACTGGACATGGGGAGTCAGGGTGGGCAGTGTAGACTGGATACAGGAAGGCAGAGTGGGCAGTGTGGGATGGACACAAGGAGTCAGGGTGGGCAGTGTAGACTGGACACAGGGAGACAGAGTGAGCACTATAGACTGGACACAGGCAGAGTGTACAGTGTGGACTGGACACAGGGAGGCAGAGTGTGCAGTGTGGACTGGATACAGGGAGGCAGAGTGGGCAGTGTAGACTGGACACAGGGAGTCAGGGTGGGCAGTATAGACTGGACACAGGGAGTCAGGGTGGGCAGTGTAGACTGGACACGGAGGCAGAGTGGACAGGTGCACAGCACAGGAAGGCATCGCTGTCCCTGCTGGCTGAGCCCAGGGCCCTCTCCAGGGCACAATTAAGGTGCAAGCAACTTCCCTGCCTGGGGGCAGTGCCAGCCTGAGAGGGAAGCCCGGGCCCCCATCAGCGCTGGGCGGACGCGGGCAGGGGTCTGGCGGTTTTCCTTAAGACAGCTGGGATGTTCCTGATGAGGTAAGGCTGCAGCAGTGAGGGTGCTGCGTGTGCCAGGGCGCTGCGTGTGCCAGGGCGCTGCGTGTGCCAGGCGATGTGTGTGTGCCAGGGTGCTGTGTGTGCACTGTCATTTATACCTGCCCCTCCCGGTACAGCATCTACTCCCTAAGATGCTGGTGAGGTTGCCCGTGCTGGCTGCACACAGTGCATCTGACCCAACCCCAGCTCTGTCACCAAAGGATGCACAAGGAGGGAGAGTTGTACACACACGTGTGCACACAGACTGTGTTTGTACAAATGTGTGCATGCACAGACTGCATGTTTTGCACATGTGTGTGCATATGTGTGCATACTCGTGCGTTCTGCACATGTACACACAGACCGCATGTTCGGCACATCTGCACATATGGACTTGAATGTACTGCACACATGTGCCACCGCAGACTTCTGTATTCTGCACACACATGCACACAATCACAGATCTGCATCACTGCACACACATGCAATCACAGACTTGTGTGTTCCACACAATGCACACAACCACAGACTCACATATTCTGCACACACATACTATCATAAACTCATGTTCTGTACACACATGTACATAGACGTGCATGCCCTACACACACATGCATACACTTGTGTGTTCTGCATATGCGTGCACAGATTGACATGTTCCATACACATGTGCTCACTCTCATAGACCCATGTGCTGCACACACATGTGAACACTATCAGACTCACATGTTCTGCACACATGTGCGCAGATTCACATGTTCCACACGTGAGCACACTATCATAGACCCACATTGCTGCATATACATGCAGACTTGCATGCTGTGCACACGCGTGCACACAGTCATAGACACGTGTGTTCTTAGAGCCGTTCTCTAAGGGTAATCGAGACTTCACAGAGGAGGCTGGAACTGTGGAAGCAGTGGAGTTCTTGCTTTTTAAAACTCTTTCAGTTTTCAATTGTTTTTTCATTTTATTTGAAAGGCAGAGACACACAGAAGACCGCAGCAGCTGCGGTTCACCAGGCCAAAAATCAGGAGCCCAGAACTCCATCCAGGTCTCTCCCGTGGGCGCCAGTACCTGAGCCATCAGCTGCTGCCTCCCCCGTCCATGAGCCGGGAGCTGGGCTGGATCACGGGAACTGGGCAGTGGAGCAGGCGCTCCGTGGGCTGCGTGTGTCACAGCGGCTGTGACAGATGCTTATCCCTGCTTTTGTTCTTGATTAGGGTTAGTTTCAGACCCTCATTCTGTATCTTCACCATGCACGTGTATAATCTTATTATAAAAGCCTAGTTTAAATACTGCCCATTTTAAGAACACAGCCTGGAATCAGAAGACTTGGCCTCCAACCTTGGCTCCATGCCCGGGGGGCCTCGTGCTCACGGGGTGGTGCCCCACACAGTCCCCAGCCTCAGCCTCCTCAGAAGCCACCATGGGCCTGGAAGTAGGCTCAGAGAATCCAGGGGGGACAGAAAGGCGAAACGTAGACTGAAATAGCGCAGCTTGCACGGCCACACGCCAGTGTTTCTTTTTCAGATTGATTATTTATTTACTTATTTATTTAATAGGTGGAGTTACAGAGGCAGAGGCAGAGAGAGAGGGCTCTTCATCTGCTTGTTTACTCCCCAAGTGGCCACCGTAGCCAGGGTTGAGCCAGGCTGAAGCCAGGAGCTTCTTCCAGGTCTCCCACGCGGGTGCAGGGGTCCACGCGCTTGGGCCATCTTCCTCTGCCTTCCCAGGCCATCCAGGCCATTAGCAGGGAGCTGGATCGGAAGTGGCACAGGCGTGGCTAGAACCGGTGCCGGTATGGGATGCTGGTGCTGTAGGAGCTGGCTTACCCCGCTGTGCCACAGCACCGGCCTCAATGTACCACCTTTTAACACAGTTGATTTTTCCACTCTTACACTTTCATCCACACAGCAATGGTGCGAACAGCTGCACGGGTGTTACTATCCCTGTGAGTTGGGTGTCCTGGGAGAGGAAGCTGTTCACACTCCCACTGCTACCCTGTGCCCAGATGCCCGCAGCCCTAAAGTGGGGCTGGGAGGGAGCCCTACCCCGCCCCTCGTGGCCTGGGCCTTCTCTGCTCTCCCACCAGGGAAGACCTGGGCTGAAAGCCATTGGCTCAAACAAGATTCTTCAGCCTGTGAGGGCGAAGACGCTGCCTTGGACCCTGGGTGGTAAGGGCCGGTCATTTTCACTTGTGTTTTTATATGTATTTAAAGGCAGAGAGGGCCGGCGCCATGGCTCTCTTGGCTAATCCTCCACCTGTGGTGCCGGCACCCTGGGTTCTAGTCCTGGTCGGGGCACCGGATACTAGTCCCGGCTGCTCCTCTTCCAGTCCAGCTCTCTGCTGTGGCCGGGAAGGCAGTGGAGGATGGCCCAAGTGCTTGGGCCCTGCACCCGCATAGGAGACCGGGAGGAAGCACCTGGGTCCTGGCTTTGGATTGGCACAGCGCCGGCCGCAGCGTCCATTAGGGGAGTGAACCAGCGGAAGGAAGACCTTTCTCTCTGTCTCTTTCTATCTCTCACTGTCTAACTCTGCCTGTCAAATAAGTAAATAAATAAATAAAGGCAGAGAGACAGAGAGCTCCCACCTGCCAGTCACCCCACTGATGCCCCTTAACGGCCAGGCCAAAGCTGGGCTCTAAGGACTCCATCCCATCCCCCACATGGTGGCAGGGACACAGCCTGGGCCCTCATTGCCACCTCCCAGTGTGCACGCTCCCAGGAAGCTGGGGTCAGGAGCAGAGCTGGGACTTGAACCCAGGCACGTTAGCTGCCACGTCCAACTTCCTCACGAGGGTCAGAATCACTGTATACCTGCACAGCTTCTAGAAGATTCCAGAGCAATCTGCATGCATCGTCTCATTCAAGGCAAGCGAGGCGGGCACCGCCCCACCCCCAGCCAGCCCCATGACTCAGGGCGGTGCTGGCTCTGCCTGGTCTGTTCCTCCTGTGCAACGCCTGGATTTATGGGGCCTTCAAACTCTGCAGAAAATGCGTGTTACGAAAAACAAGTGCACAGTTTTTTAGGTTTCACAACCAAACATTTTAATTCCACTTTTCCATGAACATTTTTTAAGATTTATTTATTTGCCAGGCAGAGTTGCAATGGCGGGTGGGGCAGGGGGGCGGAAGTTGTCCATCTCTGGTTCACTCCCTAAGTGGCTGCAGTGGCCAGGGCTGGGCCAGGCTGAAGCCAGGAGCCTCTTCCAGGTCTCCCATGTGTGCGGCAGGGCTTCTGCGGCTTTTCCCAGGCCAGCGGCAAGGAGCCGGGACATGAGCCGGCACCCATAGGGATGCTGGTGTCTGTGGCTGTACCGCTGGGCCACGACGCTGGCCCCTTCCCTGAACATATGAAGCCCCCTCGTGAGAATGGTGATGGAGGGAATGCTGCTTCAGGAAGTGATCTCTCTCCTGCACCAGGAGTCCTGGGTCCTCTGCCGCTGCTCCAGCTCCTACCAACGCACACCCAGGGCACAGCGGTGAGGGCAAGAGCTCAGGTCCCTGCCGCACACATGGGAGACCCAGCCTGGGTTCTGGGCCCCTGCATTCAGCCTGGTCCAACCTTGGCCGGTGCAGGCTTCTGGGGAGGGGGTCAGCAGGTGGAGATCTCTGTCTTTCAGACAAAGTGAAAACCCAGCCAGCAGGCAGCAGGACCCAGATCTGCCCGTCCTCCCCATGGGCCACTTCAGCAGCTCTGCATCTGCGGGGCCTCTCGAGCCACAGCCCAAGTGGCTCATGGGAGAAAGGGAGTGATCACAGCCTCTGTTGCCAGAGCACTTTCTAGAACATTACTGCCATTATAAAAATAGGCCCACTTCACCTTTAGAAAGTACAGGGGTTGTGAGGGAGTGCACGGCCGTGGGCTCCTGAGTGTGTGTTCCTCCAGTCCTGGGCACCACCGTGCCTGAGTGTGCAAATAAGCACACCCCTACGTCTGCCAAAATGAATGACGAGACCCAGATACACCCTCTGTCTGGAGCAACCAGAGAATCAGGCTTTGGGACACATTGGTTCCCTGGATGCTGGAATCAGTCCATGAATGGCACAGATCCCGGGATGGGACGTGAGGCCAGCCATGGCCGGGGTCACCACCGGGGTCTCCAAGCCACAGTGCGGGGAAGGGCTCTGAGGCAGAGCCTGCTGAGCCCACTCAGTGGATCCTGCTGAGTGGCCCTTGGGCAGCTGGCCGGGCACTGGTCAACCCGAGCCAGTCAGGAGGAACTCCCAGGGTTCTTCACCAGCAAAGCCGCCCGGTTCACAGGGCGCTGTAGGGATGCTGCTCTGGTCCTCAGAGTGAGACCCAACTCGTCTTTTTTTTAAAGATTTATTTTTATTATTTTGAAAGGCAGAGTTACAAAGAGACGTAGAGACACAGAGAGAGAGGTCTTCCATCCGCTGGTTCACTCCCCAATTGGCCATAGTGGCTGGAGCTGTGCTGATCTGAAGCCAGGAGCCAGAGCTTCTTCCAGGTCTCCCATGTGGGTGCAGGGGCCCAAGGACTTGGACCATCTTCTGCTATCCCAGGCCATTAGAAAGGAGCTGGATTGGAAGTGGAGCAGCCAGGACTCAAACCAGTGCCCATATGGGATGTCGGTGCTGCAGGCCGGGGCCTTAACCCACTGGGCCACAGCGCCAGCCCCGAGACCCAACTCTTAGAAAGCAAGACTTGAAAAGGTCAATTATTTCCAAGAAATTAACTACGCCCCAAGACAAAGCTCAAACATATCTGTAGGGATACGAAAATCTCAGGACTCCCAAAGGAAAATTCACCACAGCCGGCGTTCGGTTGAGATCTCTTGGGCGTGCAAAGAACGGGAACACAACCCAGAATAAAGAGAAGAGTCAGTAGCACCTACCGTGAGCTGACACGGGGGCTAGGAGGGTCAGGCGTGGACCGCACAGGGGCTGCCCCCGCCGGCTCTGAAAGCTACGTGGAGACGTGGGCGGCGCAGAGACCGGAACCACACTCCTTGAGATGAGAACTCTGACGTCTGAGCTGACACAGAGCAGCCGAGGAGCCATCTCGAAGAACAGATCGGTGCCCTTGGGGGGCGGCAGCAGAGCTGCCTGGCGTGGCCCACGCAGAGAGCGCACAAGTGCCTGCCGCAGCACAGCACGGCCCCAGAAACGTCTGGACACTGCGGTCAAACAGCGAAAGCCCCGGCGCGAGGAACACGAGGGGAACCACACCAGGCACAGAGCAGTCAAACGCTCCGAGCAGCTGGCACGGAGGCGGCAGAGGGACAGCACGGGGAGTACAGAGTGGCCACTCATCCGGGGCTGGCCGTGAACGACTCGAGGCAGGAGTCAGGAACGAAGGCGAGCGGCCTT
>CM027393.1:117586527-117605608 GCA_015711505.1 Sylvilagus bachmani | reverse complement strand
GGCAGAGACCACACAGGCCCACACAGTTCCGCACAGAGCGTGGCTAGCTGGGAGCCGCAGATGTGCCACGTGCTGCCACATCAGAGGGCAGGTCCCAAGGGACGGGAGCTGAGTGACCCTGAGAGGCACTGCTGAGGAGAGCGGGAGGTGGACCTCACGGGGGAGCCAGGAGGGCACTGGAACGGTGGCCATGGCCGAGCTTCTGGCAGTGGAGGCCTCGGGGCGAGCAGAGGCCCTGGAAGAGGAGGATCGGGGGTCCCGGGGGCCCCGTGGCCGTCAGGAGCCGGACCCCACCCTGAAACAGTGGGCAGCCCCTGCTGGAGCAGGCCTCCTTGCTGGGCCCGTGGCACAGAGCTGGGGTCCGCAGGTCAGCGTGGAGGTGGAGACTGGGGACACAGTCTGCTAGCTGGAGGTGGCACTGGGTGGGAGCAGCCGACAGAGGACGGTTGAGGCCTGGGGACTCTACCTACCCAGGCAGGGGACATGAGGTGAGGGTAGCTAGGTTCGGTCACGTGACTTGATGCCTTTAAGACCCCAGATGTCCTGCCAGACACTCTGATCTGGGCAGCGGAGGGGCAGTCCCGCACTTCTGAACTGAGCGGCCATCAGCTGAGAGGTGCCCGTGGTCACTCACAGTCCCGAGGCTGAGGCCAAGTGGCCGCCCCACTGCTGCAGAGACCGCATGGGAACTTCAGGCTGGGGGAGGGGCACAGGGAACCCCTAACTGAGGCGCAGGGGAGGAGGGTTGGGGGTGGTGCAGGTGCCCACAGTGCCCTCCCGGCCTGGAGACCCTGAGGGACGCCCTGCGGACCACGTCCTGGGAAGTGAAGCCCCCGGGGCCCAGCTCCGTGTAGCCTCCGCGGCCGACCTGGCCCTCATGGAGGGGATGGGTTGGCAAATGGCCCAGGAGGCAAGGGAGGCAGCCGATGGCCGTGGAGGCGTGGCCTGAGTGGGCACTGCATGACCCTGAGAGCTTCCCTTCTGGTCCCCGAGATGTGGGGTGGGCGTCTGGGCCCAGGGGCGTGTGGCTGACAGCTGTGAGGAGAAGGGCGGTGCCTCCGGGGCAGCAGAGCCCCCACGTGCTGTGCAGCTGCCGTGGGATCACTCTGCAGCCCCGCTGTGCGGCGAGCGAGCTCACACCACTGTGGCCGTGCACGCATCCGGGCTTGGTGTGTGTCTGTCCGTGTCTGTCCGTAAATCCACGGCTGTCCTTGGTACGGGCTGGTCCCGCTCTCTCCGTGGGCTCAGGACGGGGCCCTGGACCAGCAGTGTCGGCTCTGCCACTCCCCTTAGGGATGCGGGTTCCCAGGCCCTGCCCAGAGCTGGGTCACGGGGGCTGTGCCGTCCGGTCAGGGCCCCACAAGCCTGCAAAGAATGGGCACGCAGGGACTAAGACCACCTGGGAGGTGAGGGCAGGCCCGGGGGCGCTGAGGTGTGAGCGCGTACCCACAGGCTTCTGGTTCCTTTACCTGTCTACGTGAGCATGATGTGCCCATTTCCGTGTTCCACACGCCTCACCCAGGCGAAATGGTCTGCCCCTGCTTTCCCGAAGCCGGGTTCAAGACTGACTCACCGATGAGGAGGCAGAGTGAAGGGAGCGCCTCATCCACTGGTTCACTCCCCCACCGCCCACAGCAGCCAAAGGTCTCCCAGGGCTGCGGGGACCCAAGCGCTTGGACCCGCCCCCCCGCTGCCTTCCCAGGGCACCGGCAGGGAGCTGGATGGGGAGCGGAGGGGCCGAGACTTGAATTTCGCTCCAATATGGACTCAGGCATCCCAGGCCGCAGCTTAACCCGCCGCTCCACAGCACACGCACACACACATGCATGCACACACCTCGCAAACACACAAACACCGAGTGTGAGCTTTCAGACGCCAGGAGGAGGGTGGGAGAAGCCACGGCGGCTTCGCAGGGAGTGGGCCCTGAGCATCTGCGGCGCCCTTGGCTGCGGTAGCCCCCCCGCCCCAGCTTCGCTCTTCCTCCTGCACCCCTGGGCACCCAGGAGTGGGACCCCCCTTAGAAACGTTCCGTAGCCCCTTGGAGGAGGTGGTGACGAGCATGTGACCGTGTTTCTTTCCACAGCCCACAGAGCCGGGAGCCCGGCGGCAGGGCGGCACCGGCGCACACGCAGCAGGGTCTGAGGAAGAGGGTCAGCAGGACCTGGGACCCCACGGCCCGCGCCCTGCTCGGCAGCCTCCTGCTGTACCTCGCCGGCCGCGCAGACGGGCCCCTGGCAGCCGAAGGCCCGGGGCACAGAGCCGGCCGCCCGCCAGGGCCCCAGGACGCCCGGCGACGGCCCACACACTTCCAGCTCCTGCAGGCCAAGTTCATGGGCTCCGGCCGAGAGCCCCACCTCAAGAGGACGCGGGAGGTGGGCCGGCTCATCTCCAGGGACAAGCAGGGGCCGGGCAGGAGCCTGGTGAACGCCACTATCAGTCGTCTCCAGGAAGGGACCGGCCAGAGGCCCCTCCCCAGAGAGAAGCCCCGCTGGGGCCCCCCGGCCGGGAAGAGCTTCGTGAAAAACATCCTGAAGAAGTTCCTGGCGGTGGAGGAGAAGGAGGCCGGCGAGAGGCCCCCCGTGGACCGGCCCAAGGCCCCCGGCAGGAGCTCGGCCCTGTGCCGCCTGCGGGAGCGGTTCGAGCAGAGCAGCTGCCTGTGCTCCGAGGCCGGCCTGCTGCCCCTGCGCAAGGACTCGGCCAAGAGGAAGCAGCTGCAGCGCAGGAGGATGCACAGGCCCCAGGTGCGCGTGCTGCACACAGCCACCATGGCCAGCACCTGCCTCAGGACGCCGCCCGCCCGCTTCCTGGCCTGCGCGGCCGAGCCGCTGCCCGCCCTCAGCATCGCCACCGTGGTCTGTGGCCCCAGGAGCTGGCTGGCTCACTGCGCCAGAATCAGCCACGCGGAGTCCCGGCGCCGGCCCGCCCAGCACCCCACGCTGCCACTGATGGCCCATGGGGACGGCCGCCTGGCTCTGAGCACAGAGCATGCTTCCCACGAAGGCCACGCCCTCCCCGGCCTCATGCCTGTGCCATCCCCAGAGGGCACCAGGTCAGCCGCAGGAGACAGGGCAGTGGAGCCCAGGGCGGGGGGCAGCGCAGGCGCCATCTGGGAGGTGAGGGCCGGCCCAGGGGGAGCCCCTGAAGTCACCATGACGGTGTGCAGTTCTGACGAGGAGGCCGAGGAGGCAGGCCCCGCCTGGGAAGGAGACCCTGTCTTTGCCACCCAAAAGCATCTCCCAGAAGAGAAAGTGCTAGAACTTATCCCCCCGCTCCAGCCGCTGGCCGTGCAGGCCGCTCGGCGGACACAGTGTGCCATGGAGCCCCCCCAGGTGACTGTGCGCCTTCCCGTCGTCCACGAGATGCCCCCCGCACCCCCGCAGAGCGTGGCGAGCACCCCCGGGGGCGGGCATGTGGCCGACAGCACCCAGGCCGTGTTGCCCACCATGGCTGAGGATAGGACAGGTACCCAGACTGCTGGGAGACCAGCTCCCAAGCGGGGGTCACAGGCACAGCCGGCAGGCACGGCTGGTGCCGGTCCTGAGTGCCCAGGGGCAGTGCTGGGGCCAAAGGATGCTCCCCGCAGAGGGCAGGACGGCAGGTGCAGCTGCCAGGGCCCAGACGCACTCGGAGGTCCTGAGTGCGCCCCCAGAGAGGGTGCTCCCGAGCTCCGCTGTGAGAAGCATCGGTTCCCGGCACCAGAGGAAAACCCCACAGGCAGCCAGGGTGCAGCCTCGCATTCTCCCAGGGCCGCAAAAAGCCACCCAGGAAAAAGCACCTGGCCGAGCCCCCGCAGTCAGCATGGAGATGCCGGGGGAGGCTCCGCGGCCCAGGACGGCCGGGGGCCGGAGGGTTTCACCACGGCCGGCAGCTGTGCCCTGTGGGAGCAGGAAGAAGGCAAAAGGCCCCCAGAGACAGAATCTGCTCAGCCCCTGGGGGCTGCCCAGAGAGACGCCGGCCGTTCTGCCCGGAACAGGCTGCCCTCCTCGGACGAAGCCACGCCAGGCCGCAAAGGCTCTGGACAGACGGCGGCCATGGGGAACCCCGAGCCTCCTGCGGTGCGGTCGCCCGGCAGCACCCAGAGCCTCGAGACCAAGACAGCAGGAGAGTGGGTGACTTCGGACAAGGAGGAAGGTGGAGCCAGGCCGGCAGGCCGTGCAATCGGGGAGGGAAGTCGTCTGCCCCGGGGTCTCGCCCCAGAACCAGGCGGCCGCCTCCCAGCGCTGTGTGCAGCTGAAGAGGGCAGCGCCCTGGAAGGCACAGGGCAGCGCCATCCCCCAGGGCCGGCACCTGCTGAGCCCCAGCTGTGTCTTTCCAATGGGTGGGCAGCCAGCAAGAGCAGCAGAGCGTTAGGAAGCAGAAGCGAGGCCATGGGGGAAGACTCTCTGGGTGACGGCGGCCAGCCCCAGACAGCAGCTGCCAGTCACCCTGAGCCCCAGGGAGAGCACACAGCACACAGCCTGGGTGGGCCGCGGGGACCCTTGGTGGCTGTGCAGGCCCAGGGTAGACAGCAGCCCCCTTCTGCCGCCGGGCCCTCCCATGCACGTCTCACAGTGCCAGTCAAGGGGGCAGCCAGGCAGGCAGAGGGGGCCCAGGGCCTACAGGTGGAGGGGGCCCAGGCTGTGTTAGGGGAGGGGGTCCAGGCTGTGCCGGTAGAGGGGACCCAGGGTCTGCGGGTGGAGGGGGCCCAGGGTCTGCAGGTGGAGGGGACCCAGGCTGTGTTAGGGGAGGGGGCCCAGGCTGTGCAGGCAGAGGGGGCCCAGGCTCTGCCAGTGGAGGGGGCCCAGGCTGTGCAGGTATGGAGAACCCGGGGTCAGGAGCCCCCAGCCCCCCAGGCACACCTGACACCTGTAGCAAGCCTGGAGGCAGAGTGCTCGGGGAGCACAGCCCAGACCCGGCTAGCACGGGCAGGCGTGGGGAGGCAGGAAGGTGCCCACGGGCCAGACGTGCGGTCGCAGGAGCCCCGGCAGCCCCGTGGTTCTGGAAAGGTGAGGGCAGCCCCGGGGGGCCAGGAGGCTGAGCCTCAGGCACCGTCAGCTCCGGGCAGGCAGGTGAGGAGCCCAGCCCAGAGAGATGACACCCAGCGTGCAGATGAGCCCAGAGGCCAGGCAGCTTGGGAGCAGGCCCAGGCCAGCGGGACAGCAGCGCAGGCCCGGGAGCCACCTGTCAGCATGGTAGAAGGGGCACCCACTGCTGGCCGGCGTGAGGAAGCCCCCAGAGACAGCGGCCTTGGGGGCAAGAGCACCACGGCCTGTTCCCCAGAGCTCGATGCTGGAGGCCACCCAGGTCCCCAGCCCCCAGCATCGGAGGGAGCCCCCGGTGCCCAGGGGCCAGAGAGGGCCGCGAGGGCCTCGGTGGAGGGGACGCTGGGAGACGAGCATCGGAGGTCGGTGCGCCTGGCAAAGTACAGGGCCCAGAGCTTCGGGGACCAGAGGTCCTTCGATTTGTCTTTCAGAACCACGGTCAGGGCCCACAAGGTGTGTGAGCTCCCAAAGTGAGACCAGCTCTGGGCCCGCAGTGTCCACCCCCAGCCCCGATGCCCCAGGCAGCCACGTCCTCCTCCGCCGCCCTTCCCCTCCCCTGCACCCGCGCTGGCGTGGACAGAGGTGACTGGCGCGGGGCCTGGAGATCTCTCCCTGCCAGGCCCAGGTTGGTCCACCTGGGGGCGTCAGCCTCACTGCCCCATCTGCACCCGCAGAGCTCAGCAGGAGCCTGGGGCCTCCCACTGGGGCTCCCGCTGCCCCCCCCCCCGTGGCCAACACGTAGCCGTGACACACCTGGAGAGGACGGCCCCACATTGGAGTGCGTGGGTTCGAGTCCTGGCTCTGCCGCTGACACAGTCCCTGGGAGGCATCGGTGAGGGCTCTGTGGCCGGGCCCCTGCCATCCACATGGGAGACCCCGCTGGAGTTCCTGGCCCCTGACTTTGGCCTGGCCCAGCCCCAGGTGTTTTACATATTCGGGGAGTAAACCAGCGGACAGGATGTCTCTATCTGCCATTCAAATAAAAACAGATTATTAACACTTGGAGGGACTGGGGCCTCCCGTGCTGCAGGGGCCCCGGTGGGCCACATGGCACCAGGACCCTGGGCCTTGGGTCTGGAAACTCCACGCTGAGGTCCAGAGGGTGACCGCGTGGGGCTGAGAGGTCTCCTCTGTGCCAGGGATTTTAGCTGCATGACTCCAGGAAGTCTCCGTGCAGAGCCCGCATGGGAGGAGAGCGCCGGCGTTGTCACTGCAGCCCCCGCCGCGGCCACCAACCATCCCCACTGCGCCCCGACTCTTCCACGTGGGCATCTCGTGTAGAAGAGAGAAAACACAGTCCACCGAGAATGTTCCTGTGAGCAGTCGGCAGTGTTCCCCGCGTTAAGTCCCAGCCGCCCGCCATGCAGCGCCGCGTGCCCACACGCCCACACGCTTGGGCGGCCGCACACCTCCCGGCACACGGGGGCTGCTGTGGCCACAGCCTGCACCCTGGCCCTCCCGGCTTGCTCACGGCCCTCTTTGCAGAAAGTTGACTTCGGCTTTTCAACGGCTTCCCGGCCTTTGGGGCCTTGGCTCTGCCTCCAACGTCCAGCAGGGGGTGGGCGGTGGGGGTCGGGGGTGGGGACGTCGGCCCCTGGGCCGCAGAAGGCCAGCAGAATCATGGTCTGGCCCGCGGATGATGTCACAAATGCCCACTCGGTCCTGGTCAGCGGAAGCTGCTTTCTGACCTCAGCTTTGGGGAGGCCGCCCCAAGCCCATTCCACCTGTGGTGAGCCTGGGGCCACCGGGTCCCTGCTGCCGGCCGCCCGGTGCTCAGGGAGCGCAGAGCTGCGCCCCGTCCGGCCTCTGCCATGGGGCCATTCCCTCGAAATCCTGCAAAGTTCTGTTGTCCTCCCCGCGGGGCCACACTGGCTCCCCTCGGCACGTGGGGCCCCCTCCCTGCGGGGCCACTCCCCTGCCCCCCCGGGGGGTGCTTGCTTTGCTGGGTTCTTGGCTGGGCCCCATGTGCCTAAGAGTGGGGACAGTGTCAGGGACGAGACAACCCCCACCGGGACTTGAGGGCCTGTGGACTTGGCTCGGGGGGTTTTGCTGGGCATCTGGGGAGAGTGGGGGTCCTTTCTCTGGGTTGGAGGCTGCAGGGCCGTGGTGACCCAGCCTGAGGAGGCAGAGGCGCCTGGCCTGGGGGTGGGGGCGTAGGCAGGGCCCGTGGGGTGGGCGTATGCGGGGGGGGGGGGGGGTTGAGGCCCCGCCCAACCGCGCGCTCTCTTGCTGGAGGTGTGGTCCCCCAGAGGGCTGGCTGGATGACAGGCAGGGCAGATAAAGATATCACACTCTCCCGCGGAAGCAAGCAGCCCAGGGCCTGGCTCTATTTTTACACAGCGCTCGAGAACGCGTTGAGTGGAATTATTTTAAGTGGTGGAAAAAACGACCAGAATCTCGTGCAGGTGACAGGGAAGAAAGGCACGCGGGGGACGGGCTCAATGTCACAGCGCCCTCGGCTCTGCTCCTGAACCCCGCAGCGGCTCTGTGTGGGAACGGCGCCCCACGGCGCCCTGCGGCGGTGAGCCAGGACCAGCTAGGTCAGCTAGGTCGGAAGGCAGCCCAGCGGGGTGCTGGCTCCGCAGGAGGGCCCCCCCCCCCCGCCCCGCCCCTGGCTGCGGCAACTGCTGCAGGCCCCGCCCAGCGCTGACAGTTTGCTCTATTGGACAAATTTTTCCTTCAATTTCTATTTACTCAGTTTTGTTTTCACTTTATCTGAAAGGCAGAGAGAGAGAGAGAGAGAGAGAGAGAGAGAGAGAGAATCTCATCCACTGGTTAATTCCCCGATTGGCTGAAACCAGCTGTGGCCGGGGCGGGCCCAGGCAAGGAGCCAGGCGCTCTGTGCAGGGCTCCTGCGTGGGTGGCAGGGACCCAGGTACTTGAATCACTGCGTGTCACCTCCCAGGGGGCGTGTCCGCTGGGAGCTGGACTCAGAAGCAGTGCCGAGACTCAAACCCGGGCACAGCAGCGTCCCAACCACTGAACCAAATGCCGCCTCCAGCAGACATCTCAACTAAAAGCCAGGGAAAGAAAAACCGCGTGTGTGTTCCAGCCTCCAGTCTGGCAGCCTTGTCTGCAGAGCTGACTGGCTCACAGTTCACGGCACGCCTGTGGGGTTCTTAGTGTTGCCATGCACCGCTGTGAGCCTGCACCGCCTGTGACCTGTGACCTGTGGCCCACCTGTGAGCCTGCACCGCCTGTGAGCCGTGGAGAGCTGGTGCCCTGGGTGCAGCAGGCTCTGCCAGGAGTGACCTCCGAGGGCAGCCACAGTCGGACGCTCCGCCCGGAGCACATTCAGCATCGCTGATTCTTCCTAGGGTGCCGTGGCCGTGTGCACTGGTCTGTAGCGATAGATTGAATTTCCCTTCTGTGCCCGTCTCCAAAACGGACTTGTTAGGAAAAGCTACTGAATATATTCTGTTTATTCTCTCCTTTGAAGATTTGCTAACTTTATTTCTTTTCAAAAGAAAGAGAGAGAGAGAGAGAGAGAGAGGAAAAGAAAAGAGAAGAAAAGAAAAGAAGAGAAGAGAAAAGAAAAGAAAAGAAAAGAAAAGAAAAGAAAAGAAAAGAAAAGAAAAGAAAAGAAAAGAAAAGAAAAGAAAAGAAAAGAAAAGAAGAAAGCCTATTTCCCTTCAGGATGGAACAGAGAGAGGGCGGGCAGAGGGCGCCATGGAGGGCAGCGGGCCGGCAGCCAGGGTCTCGCCGGTCCAGGCGTGGCGCGGGGCTTCCTTATGACTTAGAATTCTTATTTAAAAGCTCTGGCAGGGAGCAGGTGTCTGTTGCAGGGGTTACGATGCCTCTTGGGACATGGCGTCCCATACCAGGGCTGGGGGGAGTCCCGCCTCCACTCCCACACAGCTGCCTGCTGGTGCAGACCCCGGGGGCAGCAGGGATGGCCAAGCACCTGGGTCCCTGGGAGCCCCAGACGGAGTCCTCAGCTGCTGGCCTTGGCCTGGCCAGCCCGGCCGCTGCTGGCGTCTGGGAAGAGATCCCGCCCCGCTCCCTTTCTCCCTCCGCCTCTTTAAATGCTCGCACTGCAAGGGCCCTTGATCTGACAACCTGCAAATTTGATCGCCTTCGTGGCAAACCTTGACGAGCCTGCGTTTCCTGCACGGGGCAGCAAAGTCCGGTCACCACGGAGAGCGTTCGTGACTCGCACTTCTGGTTCGTGACTCGCACTTCTGGTTCGTGACTCGCACTTCTGGTTCGTGACTCGCACTTCTGGCACACTTGTCAACTCCTTCCTCATGGTCACGGTGTTTCTGATGGGGTGTTCCCTGCCTGGGAGCACCCGGCTCAGCTGCCAGTCTCTCCCCAGGAGAGGCCTTGTTCGAGCCTGGCTCTGGGTCTGCACACCCTCGTCCCCTCCAGCAGCGCCCGTCTTGACCTAAGCGCAGCAGGCTCTAGTGGCCATGTTCTGAAAACAGCCCCGCAATGCTCTCCCCTCCCCGCGCCCGCCCTTCCCACCCACGCCTGCTGGCCAAGGGACGTTGGCTGTCCTGGACACGTGGTTCTGTGTCTCCCGGCCCAGGCCCCTCCAGCAGCCTCCGTCCATGGGCAGGAGGCCTGCAGGGTGTGCAGCTGGAGAAGCGCCCCTGAAACACCTGGAGCCCAGGGTGGCGGCCAGGGACAGGGCTTGGCAGTCAGGATGCTGAGTGGCCGGCCATTGGGGTGCGGTCACGTGGCCGCACCCCAAACACACAGCACAGAGGCCGCATGGCGCAGAGGCCCAGTTCCTGTGTCCCCGACCAGAGGGGCTGGGGGCTGACAGGCGACTGCTGTGGCCCACACGGGGGCACGTCGTGGGTGGGCCATGCCTAGCTCAGGTCCGGCTGACCCAGCCACTCCCCAAAAGGCCACAGCAGCCGAGCTACGCTTTTCTGAAGCCAGGAGCTTCTTCCGGGTCTCTCACGTGGGTGCAGGGGCCCAAGGACTTGGGCCAGCTTCTACTGTTTTCCCAGGCCACAGCAGAGAGCTGGATCGGAAGAGGAGCAGCCAGGCCTCGAACCGGCACCCATATGGGGTGCTGGTGCCTCAGGCACAGGTTTAGCCCACGCCACAGCGGTGGCCCAACAACTGACCTTCAGGGCTGACTCCAGACCTTGGCTTGGGTGAAAGGACATGGTTGGAGGCCAGGGCAAGTTCCAGGGGACAGCTCCGTTGGCTCTGCCTTGGGCCAGGGATGTGCCCAGCAGGTGCTGAAAACATGGGCGCGAGGCCCAGCAGATAAGACCCTGGCATCCCACATCCTCTGGGCAGAGCACTATTTCCAGGCACCACGGTGCCTCCACCGCCCATCCACGCCCCTGCTGGCGGAGTCTTGAGGGGCAGCCGGTGGTGGTGCCGGTGCTGGGGTCCCTGCCCCTCACGTGGGAGCCCCGGATGGAGTTCCCGGCCCCTGGCTTCGGCCAGACCCCAGCCCTGGAGGTTGCAGGCGTTTGGGGAGTTAAGCAGTGGATGGAGGGTCACTCTCTCTCTCTCTGTCTCCATTTCAAGTAAAATGAAAATAAATATTTTAAAAGGACTCAGCGGAGGGCGGGAGGGGGTTGAAGCTCTGGCCTTCTGCACAGGCGGGGGTGGGACTTCAGGCGGGCATAGGCTCTGCCCCACCCCCGCCCCCGTGTCAGTCTCCCGGGACATCAGGGGGTTCCAGTGGGCAGCGGTTGAGAAAGCACAGATGAAGCCAAGAGCCCCTCCCCACCCAGGAGCCTGTGCACAGTTGCTGACCCAGGACGCTGCTGGAGGGACACAGACGCATGAGCCCATGCCGCCGGCCCTGGGGTGGCAGGCTCGCAGGAGCCCAGGCGCTGCACACACCCACAGGGGAAGAGCGGGAGTGACAACCCCTCCCCGCCACCCACAGGGGAAGACCCGGCCTCTGCACCCACCACGGAGGCCGCGCTCAGGGTCCCTCCCGACCCGGTGGGTGGATCTGCTGTATCAGAGGTGCCTGGAGGCCTCACTGGAACCCAGGGCCTGGGGCCAAGCACCTGCGTCCTGGCGAGCTCCCCGGTGCCCCGGCTGAGGGCAGGACGGACTCAGGCTTGGGGAAGAGACAAGCAGGTGGGTGGGCTTCGCCCACGGTGTCTGTGTCCACTGAAACACGGCGCACGCCTGTACGCTCCCGGGCTTCTCATGAAGAGTGGTCCATTTGCAGCAGACAAGGGAGCGCACACGCACTGACACGCTCAGTCACACGCACTGACACACTCAGTCACACTCACTGACACGCTCAGTCACACGCACTGACACGCTCACACCCACACTGACACGCTCAGTCACACGCACTGACACGCTCAGTCACACACTCACACACTGACATGCACTGACACACTCATACACACACTGATGCACTCATACACACATTCATACACACACTGACACGCTCAGTCACACTGACACGCTCAGTCACACGCACTGACACACTCAGTCACACACTGACCTGCTCAGTCACACACACTGACACACTCACACACATACACTCACACACTGACACGCTCACACCCACTGACACGCTCACACACACACACACACTGACATACTCATACACACATACACTCACACACTGACACGCTCACACCCACTGACACGCTCAGTCACGCACACTGACACACTCATACACATACACTCACACACTGACACGCTCACACACGTGGACATGCTCACACACACGCACTGACATACTCATACACACATACACTCACACACTGACACGCACTCATACACACGCACTCACATTACACAAATGTACACATACACTAACATACTCACACTCACATGTACACAAACGTACACACTGACAGTAACACACATTGACACTCATTCACACACACTCACATACACATATGCACACACACACACACACAAGCCCCACCCCCTTTGGGTATTCAGTTAGGCTCCACCCCTATCTCACAAGAGCCTGATAACATGGGAGAGGCCCTTTTCACTCTTTTTTTATGGATTTATTTATTTGAAAATCAGAGTTAGAGAGAGAGAGAGAGAGAGAGAGAGAAAGAGATCTTTCATCCGCTGGTCACTCCCCAGACTGCCGCAGGAGCCGGGTGCAGGGGACCCCTTTCCTGGGCTGCATTCCAGGCTGCTCTGGGCAGCAAGTGTTTGTCCTGGAGAAGACAGTGGGGGGCCCCAGCCAGAGCCGCCCTGAGCCCCAGGCCCGCAGTGTGGGGTCCCCCGGGCTGTGCTGGCCGTGGCCCGGGGGCAGGAGGGCGGCATTCTCGGGACAAAGCTTCAGGTCCCCAGCGCGGGTCGATCCCTGGGCCCACGACCCGCTGACCCGCGAAGCGCAGAATAAAGGCCGTTGTTTTGGACGCGGCTTCAGCACAGCCCAGGCAAAAAATCCGACCGAGTCCCAGATGCCAAAGTCGCGAGCCACTGAGCTGAAACCTGAGCTGCTTCTGTGACCTTCCGAGAACCGGGAACCAGGAGTAAGCTGAGCAGGCCAGTCCCTGCCTCACCGCTTCTGGCTGCTCTGCTGAGAGCCCGAGAGCGCCCCCTGCTGCATGGCAGGTGGCGTTGCTGCTGGACGTGGTAACCCCTGGGACGGGGCTGCCAGAATTAGCAACTGAATAACCCCACACAGGACAGCTGGTGGACGGTCGTCCGCGGGCAGGGGCAGCGAGGGTGCCGGGTTCCTGTGGATTTAAGGACAGGACACGGCCCAGGGCCAGGGGCAGGTTCTGTAGGAAGGCAGGCCTCAGCCTGTGTGTGTGAGACGGGCTTGGGACAGAAACGGGACGTCCCCGGGGCGGAATGAGGGCAGACGCGCAGCGTGTCACCCAGGTCTCCTCCTCGTCCCAAAGCTCGCAGGCGGGCCCAGCCCTCCCAGCCACATCCGGTGGAATCTTCCGTACCCTGTGCCGATGCGCGCCCCTCCCCAGAAGAATTTCACACATTCCACACCCAGCAAAGTCCAGGAGGGGGAGGAGAAACCACAGGCCCCTTCCCACAAGAGCCCAGGGCTGCCCACCAGCCGCAGTCTCTCCATCAACCTCGCCAGCCTGCTGGCTGCCCGGCTCCGTTCAGATCTGAGGTGCTCGCCTCGCGGGAAGACGAGGCCCCGGGCCCGGAGGACTGCACCTGTGGACAGAGCCAACATGCACACCCACGGCAGGTGCAGCTCCTGGGGAGTCCCTGCCGTGCCCAGGGCCCCGGGGACGCCTGTCTCCAGGTTCACGGTGGGACAGGGCCTTGTTTCTGTGGCACAGCTGGTTAGGCCGCCGCCTGCGATGCCGGCATCCCATATGAGTGCCGGTTCATGTCCCGGCTGCTCCGCTTCCGATGCAGCTCCCTGCTAATGCGCCTGGGAAAGCCGAGGAGGATGACCCAAGTCCTTGCTCGGGTCCCTGCCTCTCACGTGAGAGAACCCGATGACTGAAGCCTCTGGCGTCAACCTGGCCCAGCCTTGGCTGTTGTGGCCATTTGGGGAGCGAACCAGCAGATGGAAGATCTCTCTCTCTCTCTCTCTCTCTCTCTCTCTCTCTCTCTCTCCCTCTCCTGATGTGCAGCTCTAGAGCTGCCTGCACTGGTGGGGGCACGACCCCGGAGAGGCTGAGGAAGCTCCCTGGGCGGTCTGCTCCACGGACACACAGCAGGGCCACGGCTCTGGGTTCAGCTCCTGGGGACACACCCACTGGCCGTCGCGGCGGACATGGCTTTGGACTAAGCACCCAGAGCCCTCCCTGGTGTGAGTCAGGGACTCCCGGTGGGGCCTGGCGTCCAGGGGCATTGGTGCGCAGGTGTGGGCTGCAGCTCCCGGTGTCCCGGGGACACTCCTGTCACTGTCCCGCGGCCCTGTCTGTGAACGGCCTCGTTTCCTCTAACGGAGAGCCCGGCTCCCCGCATCAGACAAACCCCAGGTGGGCACCTCCTGCTTAGGCTTCTGGGCTTTGGGGAGACTTCATACCCGGCTCCCCTCAGAGATGAGAACCTCAGTAGTGTTTCCACCTGGGTCCTCCTCCAAGGGGCTGCGCCCCAGCGAACGGCCGCAGCCTTGACTCTGCCCACCCAGGTCTCCAGCGAGGCCAGCACTGCCCCAGTGCACTCTGCAGCTGCCTGCCCGGCGGCTCTGAGCTCCGAGCACGGGGAACACGTGTGGGACAGGCCTGGGGGTCGGGGCTGGAGGAGTGGAGGAGGGGGTGACAGCCCCCATGCAGCCCCGGGACCACGAGCCACACGATGTTCTCTGTGGGCCCAGGACCGGAACGGGCCTGCCGCGGTGCTGACCCACATGGAGCCCTGTCTGGTTTCAGGCTCTAAGGGGCACTCGTCATGAGGACAGGGGAGGGGGCCAGAGCAGGACCCCCAAGCACGGTCAAGCGGAAAAGCGGGTCTGTGATGCCAGCATCCCAAGTGGGCGCCGGTTCAAGTCCTGGCTGCTCCACTTCCCAGCAGCTCCCTGCTAAGGCACTTGGGAAAGCAGCAGAAGACGGCCCAAGTGCGTGGGATACCTGGAAGAAGTTCCTGGCTCCTGGCTTTACAGTGAGCCAGGGGATGGAAGACCTCTTTCTCTCTGCCTCTCCTTCTCTCTCTGAGTAACTCTTTCAAGTAAATAAATAAATCTTTAAAAAAAAGATTTATGTTTTATTTGAAAGACTTTGAAGCAGCCTCTGTGGCCAGGCTGGGCAGCAGGTGGGGAGCTCCATGCTTGTCTCCCACGTGGGTGCAGGGCCTGAGCATTCGCCCGCTCCTTGGGGCTTTCCTGGGGACCCCGGGCCGGGAACCAGAGGAGCCCAGACTCCAGCCTGCGGGAGCAGGTGTGGTGGGCGCAGCTTATCCCGCGACAGCACCGCACTGGCCGAGACACTTGATGCGTTGGCCCCACCCTCCCCCCCACGTGGCCCCGCCCCTCCTGGGACACCTGACAAGTGGCCCTGCCCCCGCCCGGAACACCTGATGCGTTGGCCTCACTCCCGCCCAGACACCGGACGCATGGCTCCGCCCCCTCCCGGGGCAGCGCGGGGCATCCAGACAGGCCTTCGAGTTCGCGGACGAAAGGGGTCTCCGGGCAGGAGGTGTCCAGGCGGGCAGGGGGCGCGGCGGGGCGGAGAACGCGGGGTCTGCGGAAGCTCCGGGTCTTCGAGGGGCGGGGCTAGGTCGCTGACCAGCGCTGTCCGGGTCCGAGCCGAGCCTGGGTTTCATTGCTGGTGCGACACCGCAGTCAGCGTCCAGGCCTGGCCGTCTCCGGCCCAGCCCGGGCTGCTTGTGGGCCCGTGGGGAGTGGGCCAGCCACTGAGAGCTCGCCCCTCTCCCTCTCACCTGTGTGTCCGCCTCTGTCTCTGCCTTTCAAACACATGAATAACAACAGGAATAAACAATAGCACATTCAGGACCACCACGGGGACGCAGCAGGTACCACCCCTGACCACGGGGCCTTGCACGGCTTCTGGGGGCCGGGCAGCCGGCTGGAAAGCTCGCTCTGCCACTACGCATGGCTCAGGGCGGCGGCCTGCACGGCTGGTGCCTGTGCTGCACGTGGTGGAGCATCCAGCAGAGGACACAGAGGACACGAGCGCTGGCCGGGAGCAGGCAAGCCTGCTGAGGGGAAGTCGCAGGGGCCCCAGGGCCAGGGGAGGGGCGAGTGGGCGGTGACTGCAGGCCACTGTGGCTGTGCTCAGCACCCCTGCCCTGGGCAGTGCACCCAGCACGGTCAGGACACAGATGGGAAAAAAAAAAAAAAACCGAGGTAGACAAGGGTGCTGGACAAGCCGGGGCCCATCCCTCCCCACCACCATGGCCGCAGCCGTGGGTGCCATGGGCCAGCCGCTCCGAGAGGTGTGGCCCAGGCAGGAGAAGCCACAGGCCAGCATGGAGGGAGCAAGGCCGGGAGACCCAGGAGGAAAGGGAGGAGGTGTTAGGTAGGAAGTCAGATATGAGCTTCTGTGTGTGCGCGACAAAGGCCTAGAGAAAAGACCTCAATGTCCGGCATCCTCAAAGTCATCCGATAACGTTTCAGGGGCAGCCCAGTGTTCACATCCTACCCTGCCCCCTCCTACCCCATAACCTGCCAGGTGGGGGTCCCTGCCCCTTCTGCCTGACAAATCTTCCACCATCTCCCAGATGCAGCCCAGTATCTGCATTTCAAACACCCTGCTCTGGATCCCCATTCTCTAGGGGGCCCTGCTCACCCTTCCTCTGAACCCAGGATGGTGCCAGCTAGGCGTCCTCCTGTCTGATACCCTCAGGGGAAAACTCAGATAGGAGCTTCTTAGTATTTACAGCCATAAAATCCTTTGTTTCAGGAGGAGATGTGTGAAGACAGAGACCCATCTCCTTAAAAACCCCCGGCCTCAACCAGACTGTGTGCGCTCTGCCCTCTGCTGAGCCGCCCACCTGCCTGGCCGGGTGTACTCTCTCCACTCAACATGTAACCCCGCTCTCCCCCAGTCCGAGCGACTGGGCACTCTCTCTCAGGTTCTGTCTGGGGAGGTGCCCATCTGTTCTTATGGATGTCCCTTCCCTAATAAACCTTGCTACTTTTACTTTCCACGACTCTGTCTCACGCCTGAATTCTTTCTTGCGCGAAGACAAGAACCCCGCCATTCACCATAACAGAGGGAGTCCCCGCTCTGATGCCTGGGCTGCAGCCTCCCTGCCCACGCGGCCTGACCACAGGCCTCTGTCCACTGCGGTGATGAGTGGCTGTGTCCTGCAGAACAGCTCAGCAGATCCAGGGAGCGTGGGGACACCTCATCTGAGAGCCTGCGCAGGCCCCGGGCTGTCAGAGCCCGTGCTGCCCTCATGGCCTCTTCAGAACACACCAGCAGTGACTGCTGGTCATGGCCCCAGGGGACACCCAGGGTTCCGACTCCCAGTACCCAGAATGCAAGTTTGGAGACCGGGTCTTCATAGGGGGTGATGAGGCAGAATGAGGACACCTGGTGGGCCTCTGACTGGCGAGCTCACAAGGAGAGGAGGGGGCGGGGGTCCTGGTCCAGCAGGTGGAGACTCGGAATCCAGTCCTGCCCGCTCCCATCCAGCTCCCTGCCGATGCACCGGGAAGGCAACAGTGAGAGCTCACGCATGTGGGACCCGGGTGGAGCTCCTGGCTCCTGGCTTCAGCCTGGCCCAGTCCCGTTGCTGTGGCCATCAGGGGAGTGAACCAGGGGACAGAAGACTCTCTCTCTCTCTCTCTCTCTCTCTCTCTCTCTCTCTCTGTCTCCACCTCCCCAATTCTGTACTCTGTTTCACACACACACACACACACACACACACAAATAAAGAGAACTCTTAAGAGAAGATGAGGACAGAGACATGGAGAGACGGCCACCTGGGGGCCGGAGACACAGGAGACGGTGGCATCTGCAGTCGAGGGGAGAGGCCCGGGTGCACCCCAACAACCCCCAAACTCGTTGGAGGCATCACTGCACCCCCACGCTGGGTCCGCTTGCCCAAGGCCAAGGCCAATCTCTGATGGGGGTGGGGTGGGGAGTGGGTGTTGATGGCAATGCACAGAGCAAGGAGCCGGGCAGCGGTCGCCTCATTCCCAGGCTCCCGAGCAGGGGCGGGGAGGGGTGAAGGCTCCCGGAGACAGAAGCTGGGGCTGAGAGCTGTGTGTGCAGCTCGCGTCCAGCTTCCCGGCCGGCTAGCGATGCCCATGGTCAGCGGCGCCCTGCTTTTCAGGGAATGTGTGGTGGCCAGGTGCGCTCCGCTGGTCCGGGGGCTCTGTGCAGGTGGCAGCTACAGTCCGCTCAGACCTGGAATTCCCCTGCACAAACCGCCCGGGACAGCACTGCCCAGCCAGGTTCTGATCCACCGAGAAGCAATCACTCCTTCGTCCGGTGATGAGAACCCGCGCCAGCTGCGTGCGAGCTCCGTCTGCTGAAGGAGAGGCCGGGAGAGGCGGGGCTGACTTTACTGTAGGGCTTCCATGTGTGAGAAGGAGGCCCTGAGCACACACCCGCCCCGCCTGTGAGAAGCAGCCTCTGGCTAAGCTGCCCAGCCTGGCACTGACCCACACTACAGCACAGGGTCCCAGGTCCCTGCCCCGCACCCCCAGGCTCTGCAGGGCAGACTCGGAGCTGTCCATCAAGGCGCAGGCACAGCCCTGGCTCCCTCGCCCTCCTCGGGGTACTTGCACAGAACTTCTGGCAGTGTTTACACAGTGCCACGTTGCACGGCAGCATCTTTGCTAAAAATCCTCATAAAGGTTGCACGACTCGTGAGGCTCTCAGCATTTCCTCCCAAAGCAAGTCATAACTGCCCACAGTGTCCACAGGCAAAATGTCCCACTGTCAGCACTAGTGTCACTAGTGTCACTATGAGTATCAGCATCGGTGTGGTACTGGTACTGGTGTTAGTACTACTGCTAGTACTGGAAAGTGCCACTGCGGAGCTTGGCCAGGGCCCTGGGACCCTGGGAAATAGAGGTAAAGTAACTTCCCTCATTCTTGTTCCAGGAATTGGCGCTGCCAGTGTCCCCCACCCCTCAAGGCTGGGTGAAAACGGGTGAGGTCCCTTGTCCTCTGGGCCAAGCATAGACCCCACAGCCCAGCCTTTGGCTGGGGACCCTGGACTTGCATCCCCTCTGAGCAGGGGCAGACGTCCTGAGGAGCAGCTCTGGGGGCTTCTGAGCAGGGCCCCTCCCAAGGTCCGGTTCTCTGACATGGCCCCGGGCCAGCGCCAGCCCAGTCACCTGTGTCCCTGACCGCGGGAGCCTAACCAGACCACAGCGCCAGAATGGCCTCGGTGCAGCCACTGACGACGCACCTGGTGCTCGCTGCCCCTCACGCCCCTCACGCCCGGTGGCCAAATTCTCACCAGCTGTTTGCTGCCCTGGCAACCACCCCATCAACCGCCTGCCTCTGTGGATTGGCCGATCTAGTTTTGTCCAGAAAGAGAACAGTGCTGAGGGGTAAAATGAGGGAGTCTGGAGCTGGTGCTTAACGGCACAGAAATGAAAGGAAAAGGCAGAAGCCGGGGGTGGGCAGAATGGTGGACACTTCAGTCTGCAGGGCCAGGCACCCCCAGGGCCTGTGTGCCAGTGTTAACCCCATCACCCCCAGGGCCTGTGCCCAGTGTTAACCCCGTCACCCCCAGGGCCTGTG
>CM027393.1:117532068-117586427 GCA_015711505.1 Sylvilagus bachmani | reverse complement strand
TCCAGGGCCTGTGCCAATGTTAACCCCGTCACCCCCAGGGCCTGTGCCCAGTGTTAACCCCGTCACCCCCAGGGCCTGTGCCCAGTGTTAACCCCGTCACCCCCAGGGCCTGTGCCCAGTGTTAACCCAGTGTTGGATTTTCCTTGATGATTGGTTGAAAACTGTGGGTGGCAATGCTCCCTGCTCAGCTGGTGACAAGAACTGATACAATCACGAATAGGGTACCAGCACTCACGCTGACGCCAGTACTAACGCTGACCCCAGCACTAATGCTGGTGCCACTGGTACTAACGACCAGACCAGCACTGACGCGGTACCAGCACTCACGCTGACGCCAGTACTGACACTAGTACTAATACTGGTACCAGCACTGACACCGGTACCAGCACTCACACTGACACCAGTACTAACGCTGACCCCAGCACTAATGCTGCTAGCATTACTGATAGTGACACTGGTACTAACGACCAGACCAGCACTGACACTGGTACCAGCACTCACGCTGATGCCAGTACTGACACTAGTACTAATGCTGCTACCAGTACTAATACTGCTACCAGCACTGACACCGACCCCAGCACTGACACTGGATTCAGCACTGACACCGATGCTGTGGCGCTCCACTCATCAACTCCAGGAGGCAGTGCGACTGTCCTGTGGCTAGCTCAGGGTGCCCGTCTGTGTCCGTCCGAGGAGCAGTCACTCCCTCTGCTCCGAGAGCGCTGATGAGAAGTTCCGGGCAGAACCCCTGGCTGCAGCCTTACATTCATGTGCACCGCCGGTCTTTACCCAGATGTCTCCAGCAGGGCCAAGCTCTCACCCTAGAGACTCACGCCCAGTGTTCTTAGACCCAGACAGACTGGAGTCTACCCGCTGGCCCCATCAGGACCAGGCAGAGGAAGGCCGGGGCGCACCCTCAACTTTGGACCCTGACTCACTCTTACTGCCCGACACGTTTGTTCCCAAGGCTGGACACACAGCCGCAGGAACGCGGTGGGGGTGGGGCGGTCAGGCCCACCCGGTCCTGGCTAATTTCCGGAGCAACAGTGAGGTCCTCGGGCCAAGGAGAGACTCAGGCCGGGGAGGCTGGGGGCCACCGGAGGCAGGCGCAGGGCCTCGGCCTGAGATGCGGGAGCCCCTCATTTGCTGCATAAAAACTTAAAAGCAGGCGTCAGATGGCAGGTGTCAAGGCGCGAGGGTCGCGGGGGCCTGAGGAGCCAGACCTCCCAGCTTCCCCGGCGCGGCCCCCGCCGGGGCGCAGCAGCAGGTGCAGCAGGGACTGAGCGCCCGGCTCCCCGCGCCCCGCCTCTCCTCCAGCCCTCCCTGCTCCGCGTCCCCTGCCCCTCCAGAGGTCCCCTCCCCCTGCTCCCTATTGGCCCCACCCCGCCCCGCCCCTGTCGGGTCCCTCCCTGCTCCGGCGTTCCCCGCCCCTTCCCAAGTCACCCACCCCCACACCCGGCTCTCCACCCGGCGCCAGCCCCGCCCCCGTCCCGCTCCACCGGAAGGACGCGTCCCTGGCTCCTTGCGCGGACTTGGGACCCGCTGTCCCCGCTCCAAGGCCCTCGCGGCTCCGGGCGGGGCCCTGGCCCCGCTCCCGATGGAGCCGACCAAGTACTCGCAGGACGCGCGCGCCCGGGTGCCCAGGTGGGTAGGGAGTGTCCAGGGTCCCAGGTGGGTGGCGATGATAGGGGCGCGGGGTCCGGACGCTCCCGCCAGCGTGGGGTCCCCAGCCCGGCCACTCCTGCGTGCGGGGCCCTGCGCGGGCCCGCGTCCTCCCCACGACGCGCGCGGGACGCAGGTGCACGCGGAGCACGGCGCGCGTGCTAAGTTGACCCGCAGCCCCTGCCCCTTGCTGCGCAGGATTGACCCGTACGGATTCGAGAGGCCGGAGGACTTCGACTACGCCGCCTACGAGGAGTTCTTCTCCTCCTACCTCGTGGTTCTCACCAGGAGGGCGGCCAAGTGGTCCCGGCTGCTCAGGCGCAGCCGCGGCGTCCGCAGGAGCGGCACAGGTGGGCGCAGCTCCCCTGCACGCGCAGCGCTGGGCGGGCAAGAGGAGCCCGGGGCCCACCCTGCCGGGCAGGAGGAGGCTCGAAGGCCAGGGTCGCCGCGGGTCCGAGGAAAGCAGCGTCTTCCTTGTCTGGACCGGATCGGGCCTGGGACAAAACCACCCTCGCAGGACCCGCGTCGGCCTGCCGTCCCTCCTCTTTCCCCCTCACCTCTCTGGGTCGCGCCTGACCCGTGCCAGCCCCTCTTGAGGGGGTCCACCAGCCGGCCGCCCCCAGGCGCCCACCGGTCCCTGCCTGCCTTTCTCAGCCCTGTGCCAGCGGCACAGGTCCCGGTGGGTTCTCTTCTGCTCGGGATCCGGCACCCTACCTGCTCCGGCCGCCAGACCCTCAGTACCTGGAGCAGTGCTCGGTGGAACAGGACTCCCGTGTTGGCCAAAGCAGTGGCTGCAGAGACAGGACGGGCTCAGGGGACAGAGTGGGGTGTTGGGGCTCCCAGTGAGAGGGGCAGCCGGGACCAGATGTGGGGGAGCATAGGAGATGACATGGGGTCCTCGCACCAGGGCCGGGGGCTGGAGCTGTGTGGTCAGCCAGAAGCCAGCAGAGGGAGGTGGCGACTAAAGGACTTGAGGTTAGTGGGGGGTCCAGAGTTGCCGTCCATGGAGGTCCTGGGAGGTTAGTGGGGGTCCAGAGTGGTGGTCCAAGACAGGTCCCGGGAAATGCTGCCTGGCTGGAAGGAAGGGTGGGGGAGGCGGCCCATCCTCTGCGGCTGTCCATGGTGGACTGCAGCCCAGTAGAGGCAGGAACTGGGCTGGCAGAGTGACAAGGAGGACGAGAGAGAGAGAGAGAGAGAGAGCGAGCGAGAGAGAGAGAGAGAGAGAGAGAGACCTTCCATCTGCTGGTTCACTCCCCAGATGGGAGCAAAGCCAGGAGGCAGGGAACTCCATCTGTGTCTCCCATGTGGGTGGCAGAGACCCGACCGAGAACTTGGGCTGCCACCTGCTGCCTTCCCAGACGCATTAGCCCAAAGCTGGAATGGAAGTGGAGAAATGGAGTGTCTGGACGCAGGAAGCCAACGCGGCAGGTAGCGGCTCAACCTGCCGCTCCACGGCGCTGGCCCCGAGCGAGCCAGCTGTGCACACGGTCAGCACTGTACTCAGCTGCAGGATGTGCACACAGGTGCACCCAGGTGCTGCGGGCGGGTGCAGAAGGCCGCCTGTCTTGCAGCCTTGACCGGGGCCATGTCCGGGGCAGCTCCAGGTCACTTAGAGCTGGGGTCACCCCTGTGCACCAGCCTGCTGTCTTCACGGGACAGATGCACACAGCCACTGCTCCTCAGTTCCATCCTCTCATTCTGGCCTGTCTCTCTTCTTCCTTTTTTTCTTTTTAAAGATTATTTATTGGAGAGGCAGAGAGGTCTTCCATCTGCTGTTTCACTCCCCAAATGACCACAACAGCCAGAGTTAGGCTGATCTGAAGCAGGAGCCAGGAGCTTCTTCCGGGTCTCCCACATGGGTGCAGGGGTCCAAGGACTTGGGCCGTCTTCTACTGCTTTCCCAGGCCATAGCAGAGAGCTGGATTGGAAGTGGAGCAACTGGGAGTCGAATTGGCGTCCGTATGGGATGCCAGCGCTGCAGATGGAGGCTTTACCTACTACACCGTGGCGCAGACCCCTGTCTGCTTTTCTGGGGTGAGGGTGGGTCTCCGGTTTCCAGCCAGGGTGGTTGGGGCTGACTCCTCCCAGGTTCTCACCCCCACCCACAGGCCAAACTCAGCAGTTGGTTTTTGCTTTACCTGGGCGTGTGGCTCGTCGGCTCCTTCCGAGAGTGTAAGTCGGGTTTTATTGAAGCTGCAGCGTGTTCGTTTGCCCTTGGATGTGTGGGGGTGAGTCCGGCTGTCATTTTGATACGGTGACCCGGCCCCTGGGGCCCTCAGTGCTGGGGGCAGAGCTGCTGGGGGGGGGCCTGCAGGACCTCGCCTTAGCCCCCCAAGCATGTTTGGGGTCTCACTGGCTTTCCCCCTGCTTTGAGGGGGAGGGTTTTCCTGTGTCCTTTCTGTCTTAATGCCCCCTAGTGACAGAATGGGGTCCAGGCTTGGCGTTTGGTGTCTTAGGAGACAGCTTCCTAAGGTGGTGTTTTCTGCTTCTTGGGCCCCGCGAACCCTAAATTCTCTCTTCTATAGCAAGTGTGGCTTCTCTCATGTCTCCTCAGTTCCTTAGAAATCAAACTAAACCATGCAAACTGAAATTGCATTGCAGACACATGTTCTCACAGACACTGAAAGCCCAGGGCCCGTGCTGTGGGCAGCAGGTTAAGCCTCCTATGCCGGCTCGAGTCCCGGCTGCTCTGCTTCCAACCCAGCTCCCTGCTGGTGCACCTGGGAAGGCAGCAGAGGATGGCCCAGTACCCAGGTACCCAGGATAGCCCCTGGGCTCTGTGTGGGAGTCCTGGGTGGAGTTCCAGGCTCCTGGCTTTGGCCCTGGAGTGACCCAGCAGACAGGAGCTCCCCGTTGCCCCTGCGTTTGCTCTTTCCGTGTCTCTCCAGTAAATAAACCAAGCAAGTTTGTAAGAGTGTCCCCGGGGTGGTCCCGAGGGAGGGGCCTCAGGTTGCAGGTGTCAGAGCCGCGCCTGCGATCGCCGGGCCGGCCCTGCTGACCAGGGTGCACTGTGGTGTCCAGTTTAGGCCGGCGTCATGCATGTTCACGCCCTGGTTTTTGTGTGAGCTTAGTTTTCATTTCTCTTGAGCAGATGCTGTGGAGGGGGTTCTGGCGTGTGTTTGGCGGGAAGGGAGTCGCACGTCGTGTTCCGAGGCCCGAGGCCCGGGCGCCTTGGCTCTGTGTGTGGCTGCCTTCCTCCCGGCCCCTCCCTGCGCGCACACCTCTCCCTCCCACCGTGTCAGAGCGGCTGATTTGGGTGTGGTTTGTGTCGGGGTTCTTTATCACTCCCCTTTATTCCTGCCTGAGGGCTCCCCGTCGCCACGTTTCCTTTAGCACTGTGGCTTCACGATGCGCCTGACATCAGGCAGAGTGGCTGCTGCGGCCTCTTTTCCGAGTGGATTTGGTCCTTCCTGGTTTCTAGGTGAGGCTGGGACCCTGTGGCCATTTGGGAAGAGCCGAGTCTTGGGGGAGCCTGCCGCTGAGAACCTGCCGTCTCCTCTGACTTCTTGTGCGGAGTTCAGCGTTCGCATTCTGCAGATGTTGTGTTAGATTTCTTTGTCCTTTGAGTTCTTGGTGGTGTTGTAAATGATGCTGTTTTATTGATTTTTAAGGATTTATTTGACAGGCAGGACAGAGACAGAGAGGAACCTTCCGTCCACTGGTTCACGCCCCAGATGCCTGCACAGCCAGTGTTAGCTGGCACCTGGTGTTTCATCCGTGTCTCCCCTGGGGGCAGGAACCCGAGAACGTGGGCCATCGTCAGCCTTCCTAAGGCCAGCAGCGTGAAGGGGGGCAGAGGCAGAGCTGGCCCCGAGGCAGGGTTGGGCATTCCAGGCAGCGGCTAGCCTGCTGCCCCACAGTGCCCACCCTGGGACCATCCCGGAGTGTTTGGCTTCCAGTTACTCATTGTTAGTTTGCAGAAATGCCAGTGACTGCGGCCGGTCCTTTCCTTTCTACACTGTCCTGAGATCGGACTACCCCTGCCTGTTGTTCTGGGTGGCCCAGGCACTGTCTGACTGTGCTAGGTTCTGGATGGGCCAGGTGCTCTCTGAGTGTGCTGGATCCTGGGTGGGCCGGGTGCTGTCTGGCTGTGCTGGGACCTGGGTGGGCCGGGTGCTGTCTGACTGTGCTGGGTCCTGGGTGGGCCGGGTGCTGTCTGACTGTGCTGGGTCCTGGGTGGGCTGGGTGCTGTCTGACTGCTGGGTTCTGGGCAGGAAGGCAGAGTTTGTGGAGAGCGTGCATCAGTTTGGGTGGCGATGGATGAGGTTCTGATCTGTGTGTGTGTGTGTGTACGTGTGCGTGTGGAGTGGCAGCCACGGGTCTGGGAGTGAGGGGTGGGATCTTTGTGTGCCTGGGTGTGTGCTCACATGTGCATATGTGCGTGTGTGCATGCGTGTGTGGGCGTGTGGAGTGGCAGCACGGGTTTGGGAGTGAGGGGCTGCTGCAGCTGCCGCCCGCGTCTGCTGTGTCTTGCAGTGAAGCGCTATGTCAGGAAGGGGGTCCCGCTGCAGCACCGCGCCCACGTCTGGATGGCCGTGAGCGGAGCGCAGGCCCAGATGGACCAGAACCCTGGCTACTACCAGCGCCTTGTCCAGGGAGGCGGCAACCCCGGCCTGCAGGAGGCCATCCGCACAGGTGGGAGCGTGCGCTGGCCTGGGCGTGGGGTGCCAAGAGTCCCGGGCTGGGGGGAGACTGGCGGTAGGCGCGGGAGAATCCCTGGGGGAGCACGGTCTCCGGGCAGCCAGGAGCGAACCTGTGGTGAGCACACTGATTTCTCAAGGCGGCCCCTGAACAGCGGCCCCAGGAGCCCGAGGGGAAGCGGGACGCGCACCCCACCCGCAGCCAGCGCCCCCGCCCCGCCCCGGCCTGGCTGTTTTCTTCTGGGCCGTGGGCGCTGCGAGGGGCAAACACCAGGGCAGTTTCACCTGAACTCCGTAGGTTTTTTGGCAAATAATCTTCTTTTCTGATTTTCATGGTCTTGGGGAAATTTAAATACAAAACGTGGGATTTTTGAAAGCCCTACTACTTTAGAGAGCTGAGAGGTTGAGGAAGCGCTGCCCCAGCGTGGGCGGTGGTCGGGCACAGCGGACGGCCCTGGGAGGCCCCACCAGTGTGTTCTGGACACGTGCTCTCTGATGGTTTCGTCTTCCTGCTGGACACTGCCGCAGCCCTGCCCAGCCCGTGACCCTGACCACCCCGGGGGCCTGCAGGTGTGGGCCTCCCTCCTCCCCAGGCAGAGGCCAAAGCCTCGGGGACTGCTGGGTAACGGGCGTGCGCGTCCTCCTGACGGACGCGGTGTCAGGAACGTTCAGAATTCCAGAACAGCCTCCTGGCGAGGACGGACGGGGCCCCGCGAGCTGGAGGCCCGGGCTTACTGCCCTGCCCATCTGTGTTCTTACACGGGAGGCTGAGGCCAGAGGCTGCGGAGCCTCGGACCACGCGGAGTCCCTGTGGCCGTGTTCGGTACAGGAGCAAGCCAGGCTCCGTGGAGTTGGACGAAAGGGCTGATCTGGGGCCACATGTCCTCACCCGCCGGTGGCAGGGTGGACCTGAGGGTGACCCGTGGCAGGCAGCGTGTGGCCATACAGCGTGTGGAGCCCAGGGCGGCTTCGCTCAGCTGCTGCTGGGACGGCGGGGCCGTGTCCCGAGGCAGCAAGGGGCCAGCAGGGGGCTCAGCCCCAGTGTCCCGCTTTGTTCATGCCCGCCAGGGGCCTGCATGTCCTCCGCCCCCTAAGAGCTCACGGATCATGGAGCTTCCTCAGGTTCTGGTTTATTTTTAATTTTAATTTTAATTTTAATTTTTTTTTAGTTTACTTCTTTCCTTTTTTAATTTGAAAGGGAGAGAGACTGATGGAGATCTTCCATCCCCCTGGTTCGCTCCCCAGACAGCCATAACAGCCAGGGCTGGGCCAGGCCAGTCAGGAGCCAGGAGCTCCGTCTGGATCCTCCACGTGGGGGGCGGGGGCCCAAGCACTGCTGCCCCCAGGAAGCTGGACGTGGAAGCAGGCAGGGGCCGCAGCCAGGCAGTGCAAGGTGGGACCCGGGCATCCCCAGCAGCAGCCCCGCTGTGCCTCACGCTGGCCCCCCGTGACCCTGGGCCCTGGGGGCAGTGGCCAGTGAGGAGGGGGCGGGGAGCCGGGTCAGCAGCCGCCTGGGCCTGCAGGAGCCCTGAACCCGAGCAGAAGGCTGGCTGGGAGCACATCTGCGGTGTGCCCAGGGCGGCGGCTGGGCCTTTCTTGGGGACTCAAGGGCGGCAGGGTGGGGACCACGGCTGAGACCCCGGGGTGGGGCCTGGACGAGGGTCCTGAGTGCCCTTTGCTGTGATTCCTGAGCAGATCTGAACCGGACCTTCCCGGACAACGTGAGATTCCGGAAGACTGCGGAGCCCTGCCTGCAGCAGGCCCTGTACAACGTGCTGCTGGCGTACGGGAGCCACAACCGGGGTGTGGGGTACTGCCAGGTGAGTGTCAGCCGGGCCGCGAACTCCCGCCGTCAGGCCTCGCCAGGGCAGGTGAGGGTGGGAGTCCAGAGGAGGGGTGACGGGGACACAGAGCAGGCACGCCCCGCTGTGGACTGCCCGTGTGCTGTGGGGACGGTGTGTCCTGGAGGCCACTCCCAGAAGTCCTGGCCACACCTATTTCAGTGCCGTGTGCATCAGCAGGGCTGGCTGTATGCAGCGTCCCTACCTGCAGGCCAGCAGAGCCAGGGCCCGGGGTAGGTCCTTCGCTGAGCTTGCCCCGGGCTGGGTGGGTGGCCCGTGCCCGGCCTCGCCCAGCACGGCACTCAGCAGGAGCCCGAGCTGGCTGTCCCCGGGAGCAGAGGGGCCTCCCCTGCGTTGGGCGCATGAGCTCCTGGAGGCCGGGGCCTGGGGACCGTGAGCAGCAGCGCTGGGAGCTTCCGGAGGGGAGGAGGAGCGGGTTTAGCAGGTGCCTAGGGGCAGGCACTGAGGCCACTCTCGGGACGCCCGCACCCAGCTCCTGTCCAGCGCCCGCTCACCTACACCTGGGAGGCGGCAGTGACGGCTCAAGTGCTGGGGTTGCTGCCACCTCCGTGGGTGACCAGATGGAGCGCCAGGCTCCCGACTTTGGCCTGGCCCAGCCCTGGCTGTTGCAGGCATTAGATGGGAGTGGTCTCTCTCTCTCTCTTCTCTCTGTTGCCCTGCCTTTCAAATAAATGAATCATTTTCTATAAGGACCATTTGCAGTAACACCAGCAAATCAATGCACGAAAGGGCATAAATCTAACAGAGTGCAGGCTTGAAAGGTCCAGGAGCTTCTCACAGTTTCTGGCAACTTCCACCCTTGGCCCCCTGTGCACTGGGAGCCCCCACCCAGTCTCCAGCACAAATTGCGCTCCTGTGGTTCTGTCCAGGCGTGAGTGTCTGTGGTGGCCCTGAGGTAGGCAGTAGGTGTCGGACTGAGCTTTCTAGAAGGCGGTGGTGAGCCTTGATTTCGGTGCCCCCCCAGGGGGCGGGGCCTCCCTGAGCCATGCCCTCGCTCTCTGGATTCGCACTGGAACACAGCCCTTCCCATCTCCTGGTTTCCGCTGGGAAGAGCAGAAGAGGGGCCCCAGCGGTGAGCGGCCCCCATGACTTGGCGTTCACGCCTCTCATCTTTCCAATTTCAGGGGATGAACTTTATAGCGGGCTATTTGATTCTTATCACGAAGAATGAGGAAGAATCTTTCTGGCTGTTGGACGCGCTTGTTGGAAGAATACTGCCCGGTACGTGTGCCCGCCGTGTGCCCACTGTGTGCCTGCCGTGTGCCCGCCGTGCCTCGGCTGTGGCTGTTGCTGGCAAGTGCAGGGCTGTCTGGGAGCTGAGTGCAAGATCTCACCTTCGGCTTAGCGGAGAGGTGGTCCTAACCGGTGGGCGCCGACTCAGGCTTGGTGTCGGCTGTGGTCGTGTTTGCCCCGGGTCTGTGTGCTGAGGCCTGACTGTGGGTGACGGGGCTCACGGGGGGCCCTGCCCTCAGAGGCACTGAGGTCCTGGGGGCCCCATATTCCCGCTGGAGCAAGTTGTCCTCAGGAGCAAGCCGGCCCCGCCCCTCTGGCCCTGAGACCCTCCCTGGAGGCTCGCCTTGGCTCGTGCCCTGAGACACCCCCCACCCCAGACTGCACCTGGGCCTCGGGGCCTGGAAGCCCCCAGCAGGGAGCTGGCTCGCCCTGGCTCGGGCGTTTCACGGCTGCACTAACAACAGCCCTTCAGCCCGGCAGTCCCCTGTGGGCTCTGCTCCATGGAGGCGTTGGGACCTCCCTGACGTTTGTGTGGACTCAACTCTGGGAGCCAGTGTGACCTCACACGTGTGCATGTGTGGGACTGTGGGGGCAGGTGGGGACACAGGTGTGTGTGTGTGAGAGGTCAGGTGACCTCACATGTGTTTGTGCATGTCTGAGGGGTCAGGTGAGGTCACAGGTGTGTGTGTGTGTGTGTGTGTGTGAGAGAGAGAGAGGTCAGGTGGGGTCACAGGTGTGTGTGTGTGTGTGTGAGAGGTCAGGTGGGGTCAGGTGGTGTCATAGGGGTGTGTGTGAGGTCAGGTGACCTCATGTGTGTGTGTGCATGTGAGAGGTCAGATGGCCTCATATGTGTGTGTGCATGTGTGAGAGGTCAGATGGGGTCACAGGTGTGTGCGTGAGAGGTCTGGTGGTGTCAGGTGTGTGTGTGTGTATGAGAGGTCAGGTCATCTCACACGTGTGTGTGCATGTTGAGGGGTCAGGTGGTCTCACACGTGTGTGTGTGAGGTCAGGTGACCTCACGTGTGTGCATGTGTGAGGGGTCAGGTGGCCTCACATGTGTATGTGTGTGCATGAGAGGTCAGGTGGGGTCACACATATTTGTGTATGTGTGAAGGGTCGGGGGGGTCACAGGTGTGTGTGTGCGTGTGAGGGGTCAGCTGGCCTCACGTGTGTGTGTGCGTGTGTGAGAGAGGCAGGTCTTGGATCAAAAGCCGTGTTACAGAAGGCCCTGTGGACTCGGCTGAGGGCCGGGGCAGGGGCGGGCTCAGCGCAGGTCCTGCTCTCAGGCAGCTGTCATGGGGTCTGCTGGCTGAGCTGCATGATGGGAGCGGTGTGCCAAGGCCCAGCCCTGTTGCTTCGGCATGGAGGGTGACAGGGCCGGGGTGGTGCACAGCCCTGGGTGCTGGCCGCCCCTGCCCGGCTCCTCAGCCCTCACCGACTCCCTGCCTGCCCACGTCCATGTCAGTGCCGCGGTTACCCTGCCCTTAACTGTACAAGGCACGTGAGGAGCTGGTCTCGCCGCAGAAGCTCAGCGGCCACAGCGCTGAGGACAGAAGAGGTGGCTGCTGACACACCTGTCTCTCTGCCACGCAGGTGTTTTGGGAAACACAGCCTAACACAGCTGCCCGTGGCACACAGATTTCCACGCCTCTCCAAGCCC
Organism: Sylvilagus bachmani; assembly: GCA_015711505.1. NCBI lineage: Eukaryota > Metazoa > Chordata > Mammalia > Lagomorpha > Leporidae > Sylvilagus > Sylvilagus bachmani. The sequence continues at coordinate 117,575,370 of CM027393.1, read as the reverse complement.
CGGAGCAGGCAGCTCCTCTGTTTCCAACAAGTCCTGCAGGAGACAGGAGAGCTGCTGACCAGCTCCGGGTCGCGGACACCTGGCGCACGCAGGCTGAGCCAGGGTGACCGACAGGCTGGCTGCCGAGTCTGTCCCACAGTCACCCCTGGAATGCAGCGATGGCTCCATCCCGGGAGAAGTCCAGGGCAGAGCAAAGCCAGGCAGCCAGGGTGCCACGGTGGTTACGAGGCGGCGTTGGGGCGGACGGGCAAGAGCCGGTGGCAGCATCGAGGTCGCTGCCCCGAGCCCCGCCCGTGGGTCAGAGACTCCAACGTGAGAAGGCGAAACTTCGAATCCCTGAGAACGAGGCGGGTGGTCCAGGACTGAACATCCTTCAGAAGTATGAAAATACGATTACATAAAAATCGATAATGACTTTGAGACAGGCTACTGGCCTGGAGTTATAAGGATCAGCGGTGCCCAGGGCGGGAGCGTGGGCCCAGCGCCCAGGTGGTTCCCTGCTGCAGTCGCTGCCCCGAGCCCTCCCCTGTGGCCGGTCACCCTGGATCCCCAGCGTGGGTGGCCGAGGGACTGGGCTGGAATCGCCTTTCGTCCGTGGCCCCAGCCTGCACACGGCCAGCAGGGTTTGCAGGCCCACAGATGCCAAGGCCACAGCCCTCCGTCTCCAGTATGGTTACAGGCGGCTCGCGACGGTGGAGACCCTGGGGGCGGGCAGCCTGCGCGGGTGTGTGCTGGGCACCCGGGAGTTCACCAGCGGGGCCCGTGGCAGTGCATGAGTGGGAGCACGTGTCGATTACGGAAGGAAGCTGGGGGTGCCGACGCCAAGGGCTGGGGTGGATCACTGTGGGGGGTGTGTGGCGGCTGGCAAAGGTGCCAGCGTCCCCAGGGGGGCAAGGACAGGCCAGGGTGGCCCTCTGTGCGTGGCCAGCTGAGGGCTGTCCTTGCTGCTCAGGAGGTGCGGCAGGAGCTGCCTGGCTTAAGGTAATCCCGGCACCGGCTCAGCTGTGCCGCCCCGGGCGGGGGGTGAGGTGAGCGCCTCTATTTCTGGAAGCTGCTCTGACCTGGCCAAGGTCACGCTGGGCCTCGGCCGGGATTCCTGGCACTGGCCTCCTCCCTGGCACCACGTGGGGCTGGGGGTCAACGCTGACCGCCCCCTCGCCTCCCTGGCTGGGTGGAAAGGGGAGGACTGATCATTGCTTGCTCCTTTGTGGCTGAGGTGGCTTTTGTGGCTCTCAGTGGCCCCTGGCCGGACGTGAGCTTCCTCCCTGCCTGAGGCTGTGCCGTGGCCCGGTCTGTGGGTTCACGTCGAGATCAGGGGTGTGGACCACTTGCCGGGTCTCCTCTGGCACAGACCACACGTGGACATTCACCGCGTCACAGTAACAAGCTGGAGAGGCAGAGGCCCGTTCCCAGGGAGACGGACACACACGTGTCCGTCAGTCTGAGCGTGCATGTTTCTAGAGCCACTCATCTCTGGACTTTCTTCCCCAGCGGAAACTGCCCCCTCTAGACACTGCGGGGCCCACGGCAGCCGCCAGCCGTTTCTGACTCGGGCCCCCATGCTGGTGCCTCCTGCGTCTGGCACCTCACGGGTGCTGGCAGGTGTCGGAACCCCTCCAGGACCACTCTGGCCTGCTGTCCATCCCCGGCGAGCACCTCCAGCTGTTGTGGCAGCACTGCCGTGTGCACGGCTGCTTGCTTGCATCTATTTATTTTTCACTTAGCGAGCGAGCACACTTCTATGTGCTGGTTCACTCCCCAAATCCCTGCAACAGCCATGGCTGAGCCAAGCCAAAGCCAGGAGCTTGGAACCCCATCCAGGCCTCCCCAGTGGGTGGCAGGAACCCAAGTACCTGACCCATCACCCGCAGCCTCCTAGGATACGCACGCAGGGAGCCAGGTGGGCAGTAAGGAAGCCAGGACTTAGCCCAGGCCCTCCGACACGGGGTGCAGCGGTCTACGCAGCAACGACCACCACACCACACGTCTGGCCCAGGTCTGTTTCTGCCTGCAGACTTGTGACCTAGGTTTCTGTTTCAAAAATTTTTTAAGGTTTTCTTTTTTTTTCTGAGAGTTACAGAGAGGGAGACAGAAAAGTCTTCCACCCGCTGGTTCACTCCCCAAATGGCCGCAAGGGCTGGAGCTGGGCTGATGCAAAGCCAGGAGCCAGGACCTGGGTCTCCCACGTGGGTGCAGAGGCCAAGGACTTGGGCCATCCTCCACTGCTTTCCCAGGCCACAGCAGAGAGCTGGACTGGAAGTGGAGCGCCCAATGTGGGATTCCAGTGCTGCAGGTGGAGATGTACTACACCATAGCACCAGAGCCCCTTCTAATTTTTTAAGATTTGAAAGACAGAGTGACACAGTCAGAGAAAGAGACATCTTCCATCTGCTGGTTCATCTCCAAATGGTCCAACAGCCAGGTCTGGGCCAGGCTGAAGCCAAGAACTCCATCCTGGTCTCCCACTTGGGTGGCAGGGGCCCAAGTGCCTGGACCATCCTCCACTGCCTTCCCAGGCGCATCAGCAGGGAGCCGGATGGGACTGGAACCCGGGCTCGCCTGCAGGTTACAACCATCCTGACCCCCGGCAGTCCCCCGAGTCCTCCTCGGGGAACGGGCAGCCTGACTCCGGCTTCCCTTCCCACCCTGGTGCAGATTACTACAGCCCTGAGATGCTGGGCCTCAAGACTGACCAGCAGGTGCTCGCAGAGCTGGTCAGGATGAAGCTGCCGGCTGTGGCGGCCCTCATGGATGGGCACGGCGTGATGTGGACGCTACTCGTGTCCCGCTGGTTTATCTGCCTCTTCGTGGACATCCTGCCCGTGGAGGTGAGTGGCCGCCGTGGCCTGTCTGGGTGCGTCCCCTGCAGACCGTGCTGTGGACCTGGGACTGCCTGTTGGTGGACATCCTGCCCATGGAGGTGAGCGGCTGCCGGGGCCTGACCAGGTGCGTCCCCTGCAGACTGTGCTGCGGATCTGGGACTGCCTGTTTAACGAGGGCTCCAAGATCATCTTCCGCGTGGCCCTGACCTTGATCAAGCAGCACCAGGCTCTGATCCTGGAAGCCGCCAGTGCGCCAGACATCTGTGACAAGTTCAAGCAGATCACCCGGGGCCCTTTTGTGACCGAGTGCCATCAGTTCATGCAGGCGAGTCTGCGGAGTCCCAGCGGGTGGGGCTGTCACAGGGGTCACGCGTGTCAGAGGCTGGTGGTCTGAGCGCCCGTGGGGGGCCTCCCCTGACATACCCAGTGTCAGAGCTGCATGGCCAGGGGACGGTGGCGGCAGCCTGGGGCCTGCCCTGGTCGAGCCCTGACGGGACAGTTGGGGCCAGTGTGTGCCCCTTTCCAACCGCCCCGTCTCTCCCCAGAAGGTGTTTTCAGAGCCTGGAAGCCTGCCCATGACGACCATCACCAAGCTCCGTGAGACCTGCAGGGCCGCGCTGCTGGCCCAGGGCTGAGCCCACCCACAGGCGCTGGACTGATGCACGGCACCTGCTGTGGATTCTTACGGCGTGTAAACGGTCGCGCCCGTCACACTTGTGAGGAAAGCCTGCTTTCATCAAACATTAGGAATAATGTACAGTGAGGTGTCTGCAATAAAGCATGTCCACACCTGTGCCTTGGTGGTCACCCACTTGGGAGTGACTGCAGTGGAACCACGGGGCAGGGGTGGTGCCTGGTGCCTGGTGCCAGTCTCCCCGCTCCACTTCCAACCCAGCTTCCTGCTCACACGCCTCGGAAAGCAGGTCGGCCCAGAGAGTTGGGCCCCTGCATCCACATGGGAGCCCCAGATGGAGTTCCTGGCTGCTGGCTTTGGTCTGGCCAGCCGGGCTGGGAGTGGAGCAGTGGATGGAAGCTCGCTCTCTCCTCCTGTCACTGTGCCTGTCAACCACGCGAACAGGGCACCGGCCTCTGCCGCGACTGGCGTCGACCCAGCACTCTGCTGCTTTCCGTGTGTGCAAGGTGCACGGAGGGGACCAGGTCAGTGTGGAAGGCAAGACTCACAGGGGCACAGGTGCAGCACACCTGGGGATGGGAGGGGCCGAGCTTCCGGCAAACCCCTTTGGTTCCTCTGAAGGCCGTTTCTTTCTATATGGTGGTCTGCCGGACTCTGGTGGCCCCCAGAGGCAGGTGGCTCCTCCAGGGAAGCCGGTGTTCGAAGGCAGAGGGCCCCGCAGCCTGGGGGACTCCGAGGCAGGAAGGCTGGACCAGGTCCAAGATGCGGTCACATCCCAGAGTCTGACTTGTGTACCTGTTCAGGGACCGAGGCCGCCTGGTGCCGACATGTTCACAGCACATACGTGACTCATGTGCATGCCTGGGAAGGCCTAGCCACCCCAACACCCGAGCCTCATCTCCCCAGCAGCCTATGGGGGCCCCGGAGGCCTTTGCTCTCCACACAAGATGCTGCAAATCCCGAACTTCCTGCCTCCGACCCGGCCTCAGGATACCCCCTTCTGCCCCTCCCTCTTCAGCCCAGGGGTGATGTCTAAGCCTCAGCTGGTGGAGACCCCACCCTGCTCCTGGCTCGGCTCCCATCCCTGCACCCCTATGCTCCTCCCTGAGTCTTATGGGGCTTGGAGCCCACCTGCAGGTCTTGTGTGCAGGGCAGATCCTGCAACAGGGTCTGGGGTGCAGGTGGGAGCACGAGAGCCCAGGGCCACCTGGCAGGCCAGCCCGAGGGCAGGGGGTTTGCTCCTGCTGCCCACCTCGGGACCAGGGCAGGGGCTGCCTCTTCAAAGAGGGCGTCTGCAGAGCCAGGCCTGCCTTTAGGAACAGGGCTGTGTCAGGCTGCTGCTCTGGGGAGCAGAGGTCTCCCAGGGGTCAGGGCCGCGAGGGAGCTCGCACGCCGGCCCTCCTCGTTTCTCATGGCACAAGGGTGCTGGCCGCAGGACCCATGCAACTGGCCGTGCGACTGCCCCATCTGAGGTCTCGAGCTGCTACCCAGAGCTGCCTCAACCCCGGCCCTCAGCGACACGAGCACGGGGTCCTCACTAAGAGGGCCTTTTTATTAGCACTGTTACAGGCAGCCGCTGCGCGCAGGCCGCTTCCCAGCACACAATCAGCAGTGAGCCTGGTGTCACACACAGCACAGGACAGGGTCACCCCAACACCAAGCCAGGGCTGGAAACCACTTCACAAGACAGTCAGTGAAAGGCCGCCCGCTCTCGCATGAGGCGGCAGGGCCCCGCCGGCCCCGTGTTGACCAGAGCTGCGTTTCCCTTCACGAGGCTTTCATCTGAGTAAGGAACGAGGAAAGCGACACCGGCATCTTGAGAAGCCGCACGAGTGGAGCCTGGCAGTCAGGAAAGCGGCCCTGCCTCCTGGGATACCCGCAGAGCTCTACTTTGGTAAATAGGAACGTTTAACCAGTTAGCAACATATGGAACCCAGTTAGCAAAATGAACAGCTCCTCTCCGCGGCCGCGCCTCCGTGCGGCGAGCCGCGGGGCGGGCCTCACCCGCTGAAGCAGAGGTGGACAGCTGGCTGGGAAGTGTGCCCCTGCCCGCCCGCCCGGGCTCGGGGAAGGGGGCCGCGGGGCGGGCGGCGCCGGCGAGATGCGCTAGATGGTCTGGTAGCCGGCGTGGCTCCGCTTCCTGCCGATGAGGTAGGCGATGAGCACGACGAGCACCAGGCCGGCCAGGGCGCCGCCCACGGCGATGGGGATCAGCATGCTGTCCTGGTCCAGCAGGCACTCCTCCACTGCGGGGACAAAGGGCGTCGCCGCTGACCCCGCCCCACCCCGGCCATCACGTGGTGCTTCCTCCCACCTCAGAAACCACGGCGCCGGCCCGTCCCAACCTCTCCACCCAGCACAGACGCGCCCACAGCCCTGCCCATGCTGGCCCGGCTACTCACCAGACCCGAACTTGTCGCCTTTGACCTGGAAGGCCTGGACCCACACCTTGAAGATGCTGAGGGAGAAGGCGGGCGTGACGTGGACATGCTCCTCGGAGTTGCACTTGTAGGAGTTGCCCAGCGTGGCCTGCAGCGCCCTCAGCGAGCTGTTGGTGGCCGAGAAGGCGGGCTCTGCAAGGCGCAGCAGAGGCCGTTAACCCGGCCCCGCCCCGGCCCCGGCCCCGGGCAGGCGGGGAGAAGGGCGACTCTCACCTCTGGCATCAGGAAGAGTTGTGTTCAGAAGGACTCCCTGCAGGAAGTACTGGCCAGAACTTGCGTTCTTAAAGGGAGAGGACAGCCCAGTCACGTGCTGCGCTCACCGTGAAGAGAAACGGACTGCGCCCATCAGCCGGGGCTGGAAATCCCGGCCTGAGTGGCACGGGGAGGCCAAAGCCCCGCCAAGGGCCGCCCGTTCGTCAGCCCCTTCGCACGGCAAAGTCCGCGTGCGCTCTCTGCACGTGGCTCCCCCAGGCACAAAGTGCAGGACACACAGCACTGCCCCTCCTCTCGGGAGCCCAGCCCCCACTGCTGAGCATACAGGAGGCCCTCCCGGAAGGGTCTAGAGTTCCCAAGAAGGTGGAAACTGAGGGGCCAGGGAGACGCCAGACGCGTTCAGGGCAGAAGCCACAGTCTCCCCTCCCCGAGGCAGAGCTACGACCACCAGGGCTCTGCCCATGTTTGCCGTGGTGCGTGGACGTGGCTCAGTAGCCACGGGCTCCCGAGGGGGTGGGGACGGCAGGCGCCCGAGCCTCACCATCCCGAACTGGAAGACCAGCACGGTGCTCCTCTCGCTCTGCAGCTCCAGGGTCACCTGCTGGGCGCCGCAGCGCCCGCTGTGCTTGGTCTTGTTCGGGTTGATGTTGAACACTCTGGTCACGGTCTGAAGAAGGAAACCCCAAGTTAGCGCTTCTGAGCCCTCACTCTTGAAGAAACAAAGCGATCGTGACACTGCCCCTGCCAGTCCACGGTCATTTTAACCAAAGCCAGAAACACCGTGGCGCCTGCTGCACACTTCCAGGGAGGTCACCTACCTGTCCCTCCAACAGCCACAGCCCCAGACCTCAGCCCAGCAGGCTCCCCAGGGCCCTCGACTGTGTCACCAGGGGAGGTCAGCCCACACTCGTGTGCGTGAGGGAGATGGGCCGTTCTATCAGGGGCCGCTTCAGAGCAGGTTGGGAGGCTGCCCCCCCACCCCCACAGATGCAGGCCCCAGCACGCGCCGGGAGACCCGTGTTCCTACCGCGTTGTCTCTGTGCACGTAGGTGAGGTTCAGCTGCAGCCCCATGCTGGCCAGCAGGCAAGTCGCATTGCCATCACTCACGTTGTACCTGGATACAGAGGGGCTCTCGGGCTTGGGCGGCGGTGAGGGGCTGGGCGGCACGGGCGGCGCCGGCGGTGCTGTGGTCGGGGAGGGCGTGTCCTGCCGGCAGCGCGACTCTGGGGGGACAAAGGAAAGAAGAGACACTGCCGCTTTCCCGCAGGCACCAGGAGCCACTGCACAGCCTGCCTCTGGGCTCCCAGCAGACGCCTGACGGATCCGCCACCCTCCTGGAGGCACGGGCCGAAGCCAGGCTCAGCACAGCAGGAGGCAAGGACACAGCACCCCCACCAGTCGGCACCTCCCGCCCACACACTTCCTCAGCCCAGCCTCGCGCCCAGCCACGCTCAACAGCCGCCTTCCTGCTGCCCCGTGGGCCACACACCACCTGCACTGGTGACAGCGGCCGCCACCCTGAGCCGCACACGCCAAGCAGAGGGCAGCTCCGGCCTGACCGCGCAGGGAGGCCACGTGCGAGCAGAGGGTCCAGCGGGAAGGGGCCAGATGCCCTTTGGGGTGGTGCCTACTTGGGGTGAGGGCACAGGCGAGGGAAGACGCAGACGGGAGAGCGGCGTGGGCCACACGGGAGACAGGAAGCGCCTTGCGGCGGGGGTCTCCAGCCCCCAGGCCCATGCTGGAGAGTCTGCACATGACTGCCCCTCAGAGCTGTCCTTAAAGATCGCTCCCAACACAAACGTGATTCAAGATGGAGGCAGAGCGAGCCAAAGCCTCTGCGTGAGCAACAGGCCTGGACTGCTCCCGGGGTAGCCGCCGCCTGGACTCGGGCTCCCTGAGCCAGCCGTTCCTGTGAGAATCAGGGTGTGCTGAGCAGCATCTACATAACTCCACCCAGTTTCTTTCCACACTTCCAACAGGTGGGGCCACGGGACCATGGCCCCAAACATCCTCAGGTGGGTGAGGAGGGGGTGTGCCTCTCATTGAAGCAGACAGAGCCCCGGATTTAGAGGAGGAAGGGCCCAGAGGGCTGGCCCAAGAAGTGCCCGCGAGCTGAGGTGACAGCTGGACTCTGACCTCTGGCTTCCCCACGGCTTTCTGAACCTCCCAGAACCCTGGAGATGACGTGCACAGATCAACACAGGGCAGACGGCCACACCCCTTGACAACTGTTCTTAATGCAGCCGACACATCTGTCTTCCTACCTCATTTTCACGTAGCAGGTTACAAAATGTCAAGTTGTAAACACCAATGCACACCCTTAGACATCAGCATGAAACACGCTGTGGCGCCAGCCAAGGCCTGCGGCACCACCACTCAACTCACACAAGCCCTCCTTCCCAAAGACCTGCGAGCACTCAATAGGAGAGGAGACCAGAAACTCACCCTGGGAGCTGCGGTCCAGCCGCTCTGGGAGCTGGGGGCCGGGGGTGCATCCAGGCCCTCTGCCCCCTGGGCAGGCAGGAGGGCGAAGCTGGCCCAATGAGCGGGGGCCATACCCGCAGGTCAGAATCAGGGGGATCTTAATGCCAAGAGCTATTCTAGCACTAGTGCCCTCAACCACAGCCAGCTGTTATCTACCAGGAAAGCTGACTGGGTGGAAATGACTGATGACTGCCAGTGTGCCAAGCAGCTTTAGTTCTAACTTCTAGTGGCTACAGAAGTCCCTCGATTCATTCACAAGCACACACGTGCCCAGTTCCTCTGGGGACACTTAGACCCAGGTGCCCAGCTGGGCCCACCTCACACCTCTAGTGAGACCCAAGTGCTGGGCTCAGTCCACCCCACACCTCCTGTGAGGCCCAAGTGCTGGGCTGGGTGCACCCCACATCTCCTGTGAGGTCCAGGTACTGGGCTCAGACCACCCCACACCTCCTGTGAGGCCCAGGTGCTGGGCTGGGTGCACCCACAGCCTCTCACCTGGCCCGGACTGGAACACAGTCCTGACAGAGACTCACTTGCCTGGCTCTCTGCAGCCTCCAGGCTAAACAGCACCAAGACCATTCCGGAACAATCATCACCTGCCCCACTTCAAGATCTTAGGAAGAAAATATCTAATTTATTCAGAACTTAGCTTCATTAGCAAAACTGACAGGAAAGGCAGTGGAACCTTGGCTTCTGCTTTAATTCCTTGTGACATAACACCCAGGGGAAGGCGTGTGGCACAGCAAGTTAAGCCTGTGTCAGAGTGCTGGTTCGAGTCCTGGCTACATGCTTGCTTTCTTTTCTTTCTTTTTTTTTAAAGAATCGTTTTATTTATTTGAAAGGCAGAGTTACAAAGAGAGGTAGAGACAGAGAGAAACGTCTTCCATCTGCTGGTTCACTCCCCAATTGCCGCAACATCTGAGCTGCACCGATCTGAAGCGAGGAGCCTTCCCCAGGTCTCCCACGCGGGTACAGGGGCCCAAGGACTTAGGTCATCTTCCACTGCTTTCCCAGGCCACAACAGAGAGCTGGGTCGGAAGAGGAGCAGCCAAGAGCAGAACCAGTGCCCATATGGGATGCTGGCACTGCAGGCCAGGGTGTTAAGCGGCTATGCCACAGCGCCGGCCCTGGCTACATGCTTTCAATCCAGATTCCTGCTAATGGGCACTCTGGAGGCAGTAGAACATGGCCCAAGCACTGGGCCCTGCCAACCACATGAGAGCCTCGCATGGGTCCTGGCTCCTGGCTTCAGCCTGGCCCACCTCTGGCTATTGTAGCTATTTGGAGAGTGAACCAGCAGGAGGAAGATCTCTGTCTCTCCTTTATCACTCTGCATTTCAAATAAATAAATAAAGAAAGAAATCTTAAAAACAAAAATCGGGGGTGGGCGGAGGGCTGGCACTGTGGCAGAATGGGTAAAGCCTCCACCTACGGCACCGGCACCCCATATGGTCACCAGTTCAAGTCCCGGCTGCTCCACTTCTGATCCAGCTCCCTGCCATCGCCTGGGAAAGCAGAAGATGGGTCAAGTGCTTGGGATCCTGCATCTGTGTGAGAGAACTGGAGGAGGGGAGGAGGCTCCTGGCTCCTGGCTTTGGATTGGTTCAGCTCTGGCCACTGTGGCCACTTGGGGAAGACCAGCGGATGGAGGATCTCTCTCTCTGTCCCTCCCTATGTCTGTAGCTCTGCCTCTCAAATGAATAAATAAATCTTACAAAAAAAAAAAAAACAAAAAACAAAAAACGGTCCAGAGCTGTGGCATGATTTGTGAAGCTACTGCCTGCAGTGCTGGCATCCCAGGTGGGTGCCTGTTGGAGTCCTGGCTGCTCCCATGTGGGTGCTGGTTCGAGTCCCGGCAGCTCCTCTTCCAGTCCAGCTCTCTGCTATGGCTTGGGAAAGCAGTAGAAGATGGCCCAAGTCCTTGGGCCCCTGCACCTGCATGGGGGACCCGGAAGAAGCTCCTGGCTTCAGATCGGCGCAGCTCCAGCTGTTGTGGCCATTTGGGGAGTGAACCAGCGAATGGAAGATCGCTCTCTCTGTCTCTCTTTGCCTCTGCCTCTCTGTAACTCTGCCTTAAAAATAAATAAATAAATACATACATACAAGCAAGAGGAACAAGGCTTTCTGGGCACAAGCATGAGGGGAGGAGTCATCTTGTGACCACCCTTCACAGAAACAAGTCCACTCAACAGTTCTCATGAGGAAGCCACACGGGCACACCAGACCAGGAGACGGGCACATATGGAACAAAACTGGCCTGCACCCTCTCCCCAAAGCAGCTGTGGAACCGGAACAAAAGTGGCACAGGAGAGGGGACGGGCCAGTCTGCCAATTAGTGCCCACATCCCTCACTGGGATACCCGTGCTCAATCCTGGCTCTAGCCTGCTCCAGCTTCCTGCTAACGCAGACCCTGGGGGGCAGCAGTGGCCACCCAGTGAGTGGGCCACGGCTACCACGTGGGAGACATGCTGGGGTTTCCAGCTCCTGGCTTCAGCCTGGGCCAATCCCGGCTGTGGCAAGCATTTGGGGAGTGAAGCAGCAGATGGGAGTTCTCTCTCCAATAACAACAACAGTTCTTTGAAACAAGAAAAGCTGCTCAATCTGGACAGAAAGCAAGGATTTCTACGCAGTTTACAGTAGTATCCAGTCACTTCATATCTCCTCCTATCCGCAGGGAATGAGTCGGCCCATCACTCGCAAAGCACAACAATCCCACGGCCAAGAGACCTAGAGAGCCGTGCTCGAGAACAGCGAGAGCTCTGGGCTCTGCGAGGTGCCCTGAGCCGCTCCGAGCACCCCAGCAGCTGCGCCCCCACCAACGCCCACACTGGCTCCCCTGAGCTGCCACACGTGCCACAACGGACCAAAGCCCCAAAAGGGCAAGTAACGCGAGGACCCACAGGTTGTGTTCAGCCGAGGGTGGAAGCGACTGAGCCCACTTGCTGGGGTCCTGATGAGCATGGGCCACACAGCTTCCCGCAGAGACTCCATCACCCACGCGGCTTCGAGGAACTTCTCTGGGGTCTCACCCTCCTGTCACCCTATGTACTGACACACGCTCTGGTATTTCTGAGAACAAAGTAAGATCCCCTTCCCAAAGCACCCACAAACCTACACCGGCACATACAAACCACACCACACTGACGAGAGGGGACAGGCTGTGGGAGGGGTGGGGGGAGGACGGGCTCACCGGTGCCCGCGCTCCAACCCTGAGACCAGACTCAGCAGGCCAGGGCCAGGGCAGCCTCCCTGACAGAGGCCTCAACAGTGACGGACTCCCGGTGGGCAGAAGCCCAAAGCTGCAGGCAGCCCCTGGCCAACACGAGCCCCTGCAACACCACACAGCTGCCTCTGGGGCTAGTGTGGCCAGGAGGACCCCGCCTCACCTCCAGACCTTCCCCACTTGCAATCACGCGGACACTCTGCACGAATGCTGCTGTGGGATGCGGACTGCCGGGAGGCTGTGCTTGGCGGGGGCGGGGACGTATGCAACCATTCCCCTTTGCTGAGAACCTAAAACTGTTCTAGAAACGAGTGTGTCTGTAAAAAGGAACAATTAGCCTTCAGACACACAGCAGATGTGTCTGGCACGTCTGTCTCTGATTTCAGTCTGGAGAACAAAGCTCCCAGTCCTGGGGCTCCTAAGATCCTGTGGAGCCCCCATGATGAGCAGGGAAGCAGAAACGAGCAGCCAGCACGTGACCTGAGCACGGGCTCAAGGAGCCACACTCAGGCTTGGCCGGCAGGCAGGGAGGTCACAGACAGGCCACACGCCAGACTCTGCTTCCCCTTCTACTGTTCAGAACTGAGTGAGAACACAGACGCAGGCCACGGGAGTGGCACAATGCATGGAGGTTCCCAGCTGTGAGCACCCGCCCCTCCAAACAGCTGTCACGCCCCCTGAGGTCACCTCCTGCTCCACACCAAGGATGGCTGCCGGCAGAGGCCACACTCAGCTGCTGCCGGCCTGGGGGAAGACGCAGAGACTGGCTGGGACCCCAGCTGCACTCTGCGTCGTCGTGGGTGAGAAAGGAGCCACAGCACTGCCCTGGGGACTGGTGCTGACGTGATGTGGCCTGTGAGGGGCACAGCTCGCCAGCCTCGGCGGCCTTCACAGCCAGCTGCCCCGGGGCTCCTCCTCCCCTGCTTGGTGAGCCTGTTTCTCCTACCCACACCTGGTTTTCAAGAACGGGGCTCCCTGTGCCCTGGTTCTGTCACTAGTATTGCTCCCCACTGCATCAGGGGCTGGCAAATCTTTTCCATACAGTGACAGTCCAGGCCTGTGGGCTGTTCTCCGTGGCGACAACTCAGGCCTGCACTGGCGGAGGGCTAGCAGCGGGGGCAGTGACCATTTCTGTGAGGAGACTGCAGGGGTGCATGTCTGGCTTAGCACCTCAGATGCTGCTGGTATCCGAATTCCATGCTGGAGGGCTTGGGGCAGAGTCCTGGCTCCTCTTCCGACTCCAGCTTCCTGCTAGTGTGCAGCCCTGGAGCCAGAGGGTGCCTGCCATTCACACGGAGACCTGCACTGAGTGCCTACCTCCTGCTGCTGTGGGCATCTGAGGACTGGACCAGCAGACAGAAGAGATCTGTTTGTCTCTCTTTCAAGTAAATAAAGCAAAAATTAAGATTTTATATATACACACACAAAGAGCTACTTACTTATTTGAAAGTCAGAGTTACAGGGAAAGAGGTTGAGACAGAGAGAGCGAGCTTCCATCTGCTAGCTCATCCCCAGATGGCCACAATGGCCAGGACTGGGTCAGGCTGAAGCCAGGAACTTCATCCCCGTCTCCCATGTAGGGGATGGGGCCCAAGGTCACAGGCCAACTTTTGCGTCTTTCCCCAGAACATTAGCAGGGGGTGGATCATCAGTGCAGCAGCCGGGACACACACTGGAGTCCGGATGGGATACTGCGTCGCAGGGAGCACGTTCAGGCACAGCCACAGCACCAGCCCCAAGAGATTCATTCTTCAGGAGCGCGCGTTACGATGCAGCACGTCAGGGCGACTGTGGGGACACCCACCAACCACATCAGAGCGTCAGCTTGCGTTCCAGCCGCTCCACCTCCAATCCGACTTCCTGCTAATGCATCCCGGGAGGCAGTAAACAAGACGCAAGCGCTCGGGCCCCTGCCGCTCAGGCAGGAGGCCCAGATGGAGCTCCGGGTTCCTGGCTCCAGCCGGGCCCAGCCCTGGCTATGGCAGGTATTTGAGGAGTGAACTAGCAGAAGGAAGCTCTCTCTCCCTTTCTCCCTGTCACTCTGCCTTTCAGCCAGATAAAAATGATAAACATAAAAAAAAGCAGGGGCCTGGGGCTGTGGCATAATGGGCTAGGCCTCTGTACATATGGGTCCCAGTGTGTGTCCCGGCTGCTCCTCTTCTGATCCAGCTCCCTGCTATGGACTGGGAAGGCAACAGAGGATGGCCCAAGTGCTTGGGCCCCTGCACCCATGTGGGAGACCTGCAAGAATCTCCTGGCTCCTGGTTTTGAACTGACCCGCCTCTGGCCATTGCAGCCACTTAGGGAGTGAACCAGCAGATAAAAGACCTTTCTCTCTGTTTCTCCCTCTCTAATTGTGCCTCTCAAATAAATAAATAAATATTAAAAATAAACCAAAAAAGGCAAGAAATTTTTTTTAAAAAAGAAACAGATTCTTTTAAAAATGTTTTCTTCGTGGAGTCAGCGCTGTGGCATAGTGGGTAAAGACACTGCCTGTGACACCAGCATCCTATGTGGGCACTGGTTTGAGTCCCAGCTGCTCCACTTCCGATCCAGCTCCCTGCTGCTATGCCTGGGAGGGCAGTAGAAGATGGCCCGAGTACTTGGAACCTGCACCCGCTTGTGGGAGACCCGAAAGAAGCTCCTGTCACCTGGCTTCAGTCTGGCCAGCTCTGGCCATTACGGTCATCTGGGGAGTGAACCAGCAGACTGAAGATTTCTCTGTCTCTCCCTCCTTCTCTACTATGTCTTTCAAATAAATAAAATAAATCTTTTTAAAAACTGTTTTCCTCACATCCTGGCTGTACAGAAGCTGGGCCTGCACCAGTGGGGGGAAAGCCTGGCAGACGCCTGTAACAGACCCCATCAGCACCGGGACACGACCAGCCCTGGCTGCTCAGCACTGCGCCCTGGTCACTGTGGAGCCTTCCAGCAAGAGGGCTGAGGAGCACCGTGCAGAAGGGCTCGGCGAGGGCAACCCAAGGCTCCAGCAAGCCCTCCTAGAGACAGCTGAGGGGGCCAGTGCGCGATGTCTGCTGCCTGTTGAGTGTGCAGCTGTGCCTGTCGCGCTGGACACAGGGTAAGCACTTCCTGCAGCTGCTCTCGATTTCTTTTCTAACCCTAACTGCCTGCAACCACAGGCTATGCTTCCTGCTCCACAGCAGAGGAGCCGAGAGGAGGCGAGGTGGCCCGATCCTGCCGGGCTAGCCTGGGTTAGTGGTGCCGGTCAGAGGCCACGACCCCTCAGAAGGGCACCGCTGGTCCTCCCCGAGCGACTGCACCAGCCTGAGCAGAGCAGGGGGCGACGAGGCCTCGGTGAGCCTGGCCCAGTGGAAGCTGCCACGGGGCTGGTACAGACCTGCTCTCACCTGCTCTGCCCCTCTGCCAGTCTTGAAGACAAACACGTCTGCATTCACCCACCGTACATTCTGAAATGCGCAGGCGCCATGGACAGTTAACTGAGCGTCACCTCCCACACCCATGTGTGCTGCAGCCAGCACTCATGACTCTCAGCAGCACCCAGCAGACGATCCTGTGATGAACCACAGCCACCGGACCACCATGCCCCTCTCCACTCCTCCTCTTGACGCAATCCTGTACCCTGTGGCCAACAACCCCCGCCTCACCCCAGTCCCCACCACACACCACCACACCCCTGCCCACTAACCCTCCTGACGCAATCCTGTGCCCACCACCCCTCACCCCGACTCCGTCCCCACCGCACACCACCACACACCTGCCCACACCTCCTCCTGACGCAACCCTGTGCCCACCACCCCTCACCCCGACTCCGTCCCCACCACACACCACCACACACCTGCCTACACCTCCTCCTGACACAACCCTGTGCCCACCACCCCTCACCCCGACTCCGTCCCCACCACACACCACCACACCCCTGCCCACTAACCCTCCTGACGCAATCCTGTGCCCACCACCCCTCACCCCGACTCCGTCCCCACCGCACACCACCACACACCTGCCCATGCCTCCTCCTGACACTGCCCCAGTCCCCACCACCCTATTTGTGATTTGTGCCAGAGAACTTTAGAAGGTTCACGAAAACAAGACGTTTATTTTGAAGCAAAAGCACTTCTGAAACCCATGCACACAAGCTGTGTTCAGAAAATACATGGAAAATATGTATTCCGAAAAACTAAGCATGGTTTTCAAATCTTTCTGCACCAAAATAAACTGTCTTAATTTCACTTCCACCAAGTTTCCCGAGGGCCCTTGGCTGTGGCCAACCAGTGTTTCACAACTCCACAGGGAGCGCATGCCTGCCCCTGCCCTCTCCCGGCGTGTCCTCGTCCACCTCCGATGCTCTGCACCGCAGTGTGCCCGCCCCGTCTACAGGAAAGCACGGAGGAGCGTGTGCCCACCTGCCTGGCTGAAGCTGTTGTTCCACAGGTAGGCCTGGATGGTGGCATCCCGCAGGGTGACGGTCACGTTGCCCATGTGGACCTCGCTGTCGCTGACACACCGGTACCTCTTGTCTATGTCTGCCTTGATGTCAGTGGTGGAGCCCACAGTCTCGATGTCTAGGTCGGAAAGGAAACAGGAACAGACTGCCCGTCTGCTCAGAAGCACTCCCCACACTGTCCGCCCGCCTCCTGCCCGCCGGCCCTTACCCCTGGAGCTTGCGTTGGGGAACAGGTCTGAGTCTGACAGGTTGTACACAAAGCTCAGGAGCGGGACACTGTAGAGCGTTGCGTTCCTCGTGAAATTGAGGGCCAGAACGCGTCCTCTTCCGAAAGCAATCACGAGGCTGGGGTTGGAAGTGTTCCCTTTACCACAAGAGCTGGTGTTCTGTACTTCTGCAGTGGACGGCAGCTCAAAGGACGCGTTCTAGGACAAACACAGGGCCAGCAGAAGCCAGTTAGAATGCAGGGCGTCCAGGCGACTCAGGACACCAGAGACAGACAGTGTCTGGCCTAGTGGCAAAGACAAGAGCTATGAAGCCCCCATCCCATTCAGGAGCTCCTGGGTGTGACGCACAGCTCTGGGTGCCGACACGGAACCCGCAGGCAGCAGGGATGGCTCACGTGACTGGGTCACTGGCTCCTCTGCGGCAGACCTGCGCTGAGTTTTCAGCTACTGGCTATGGCCTGGGCAGTGCTGGCCACTGTGGGCATCTGGGAAGTCAACCAGCAGATGGGATCTCTGGAAAAGCTGATGCAAACTTCAACCTTCGCGCCACCCCAGACATAACGGTGAAGGTGCAAGTATTCTTTCCTTACATTTTATTTAAGATTTTAGTTAGTTATTTGAGAGGTAAAATTATAGAGACACGGAGAGACAGAGAGAAGGCTCTTCCGTTTGCTGGTTCACTCCCCAAATGGCCGCAACTGCTGGAGCTCGGCCGATCTGAAGCCAGGAGCTTCTTCCGGGTCTCCCACGGGGGTTCAGGGGCCTAAACACTTGCGTCATCTTCCACTGCTTTCCCAGCCCATTAGCAGAGAGCTGGATTGGAAGAGGAGCAGCTGGGACACAAACCGGCACTTATATGGGATGCTGGCGCTGCAGGCAAAGGCTTAGCCTACTACAGCACAGTGCTAGCAGCTAAGTATTAGTTTATTAAAAACTGACACCTAACAGTTGTCTGTGGTTGTGGGGTATGCACACTGTAACGACCCTCTCAGGCATAGGCGTTCCACCTCCTCACACTCTGTCCCACACACGTGTTAGGACCTTCAGACTCCTTGTCACCAGAAATGCCGATGGCGACCCCAGTGCAGCCGTGTCCCCTCTGTTCTCGGGCACACGCGTGCTTCACAGAAACGAGAGCTCAGTATGACACCTCCCTAGCAGACTGAGAAGTAAATCAGGAGAAAACTGACTTAATCACTACTATAACAAAAAAATTCTGATTCAGTTAAAATGATTTTACGCTGTGGCGTAATGGGTAAAGCTGCTGCCTTCAGTGGCAGCATCCCATATGGGCACCGGTTGTGGTCCCGGCTGCTCCACTACTGATCCAGCTCTCTGCTGTGGGCTGGGAAAGCAGCGGAGGACAGCCCAAGTGCTTGGACTCCTGCACCCATGTGGGAGACCCAGAAGAAGCTCCTGGCTTCAGGCTTCGGGTTGGCCCAGCTCCGCCTGTTGCAGCCAATTGGGGAGTGAACCAGCAGATGGAAGACCTCTCTCTCTCGCTCTCTCTGCCTCTCCTTCTCTCTCCTTCTCTGCCGCTGCCGCCGCAGAGCATCTGCACCCTGTCCACCAGACGGGCGGCTGGCTCCGAGGAGCCGCGGTAGACCCTGCTGTTGCCGAGGCACCACAGGAACTGCCCGAGAGGGCAAGGACACGTTTTGTGAAACAATAAAGTACAGGGCGACACCTTTACCATGTCACAAACGGACACTTTAGGAACCCAATGCAAAAGAGTAAGGTGCTTGCCAAGCATTTATAATCTGAGAGTTTTGTAAAACCAGCCCTCCCCAGTTGTCCTTAATGTTGAGACACAGCTGCAGAGAGAACAATGGGTCCCACGGGCCAGGGAGCCACACCGTGTCCCGCACGCTCTCGGCAAGTGCAGATGTGCACGCAACCCTGGGCCCCGACACAGCCCGCAGGGTAACAGACAGGTGCTGTCTCAACAACAAATTCAAAATAAAATCTGGTTCGGAGATGTATTTTAAGAAGCAAATATCAAAGAGAACAAGTACCTAAAATGCCCATTAATGGAAAAGTAACAAAGGAAGAGAGAAGAGAGAGGGCCAGCATCATGGCCCTCTCTGTATCCTGTACCAAAGCCCTGGTTCGAGTCCCAGCTGCTCCACTTCCAATCCAGCTTACTCCTAACGCGACCGGGGAAGCAGCAGACAATGGCCCAGGTGCTCAGGATCCTGCGCCCCAGGTAAGAGACCTGGATGGAGTTCCTGGCTCCTTGGCCCAGGCTGTGGCCACATGAGGAGTGAACCCCTGGATGAAAAATCTCTTTCTCCCTGTCTTTGCTACTCTGCCTTTCAAAACAAAAACAAAAACTTTAAAAATAGGGGCCGGTGCCATGGCTCTCTTGGTTAATCCTCCAACTGCGGCTCTGGCATCCCATATGGGCGCCGGGTTCTAGTCCCGGCTGCTCCTCTTCCAGTAGAGCTCTCTGCTGTGGCCTGGGAGTGCAATGGAGGAGGGCCCAATGGGAGACCAGGAGAAGCACCTGGCTCCTGGCTTCAGATCGGCGTGGTGCAACAGCCACAGCGGCCATTGGGGGGTGAGCCAATGTAAAAGGAAGATCTTTCTCTCTGTCTCTCTCAATAACTCTGCCTGTCAAATTAAAAAAAAAAAAAAACCTTAAAAGTAAACAAACAACGGAAGAACTACACGCACACACACAGCCTACTTTTCTGGAGAGATCTCTGAAACATATCTACTCGTCTACTTTCCTGCACGCACAGAGCTGTTCACAGAACCACTAATGGAGCATTTTAAGCAAAGCAACCGAGCACCGGGCACCAGGCACCGGGCAGCTGTTCACCTACACACTTGCTGCAGTACAACGATGTATCTGCAGTGAATTCCACAGACCAAAAAAACTAAGTCACAGAGCAATCCTCTGGGCACAAGAAAGCTTACCAGCGACCCACACAGGAGCGTTTTAACAAATTACGGAAGTATGGCGTCCTGGTTACAGAAGGGCAGGAAGACACTCGTGATGAACAGTGCAGGAGGATGCATGGTCAGCACACACACACCGCAGCAAGGGTCACCGACCGTCCTCAGAACAGGCACACCTGAAAGGAACCCTGGGACACTGGGACGCCGTGAGCTTCCAACACCCTCATGGGGTCTCTCTCTCACACGCACACACATGCACACACGCGGGCATCGCACTCCCGCAGAGAGAAACCCGAGCTCCTGTGCTGTCTCTTACCTTGTAACCACTCCTGGTTTCGTAGATGACGGAGAAGGTTGCTGAGAAGTTGGCCATGATGCACGCTGTGCCGTTGTTGTTTCTCACCACAAACACCGCCGAGGCGCCATGCACAAGACCTGCCGATCCCAGACAGAGACAATCACACACCTTCCGCAAAGACTCCGACAGCTCTGCAACCACGCTCTCACCAAAGACTTGGCCGTGCTGCGTAAGACACTGAAGAACTGGGTGACTGTGCAGTCACTGTGGCCCCACTGTGGTCTAAGGTCGAGCACCTTTTTAATTCTCATGAACCGGTGGTGTGCTAAGAAGAACCACACTGGCTTGGGGCCAGCACTGTGGCAAGTGCGTTAAGCTGCCGTCTGCAGCACAGGCGTCCCCTGTGGGTGCTGGTTCAAGTCCCGGCTACTCCACTTCCGGCTTACTGCCAATGCACCTGGGAAAGCAGTGGAAGACGGCCCCAAGTCCTTGGGCCCTCGTACCCACGTGAGAGCTGCGCAGCCCTGGCCGTTGCAGCCATCTGGGGAGTGAACCAGCCTTGGGAGATCTGCCCCTCCCTCTGCCTCTGCCTCACTGGGACTCTTTCAAATAAACAAATCTTAAAGAAAAAAGGAGCCAGAACTTCTACACGTGCACATCTCTTCACAGACGGGGAGCACGGTGTTTTTGCTAGCTCTAGAGCGACACATCTGTCTGTGACCGAGGAGGAGGAGGGTCCCCGGGCTCTGTGGTGCCAAGCTCGTGTGTGTCCCCCGTCCCGCACTCACACCATGGGCTCACTGCTGCTCCAGCGAGAACAGCCCTGGCTTTCCCCTCAGTGCCCTCCCTCGGGTGGGTGCCAGGTCTTGCGATTTAGACCAGTCGGACAGCTCGCTCTCTCTCTTAGAAACAAACAGAAAAAAAAAAAAATCCTATTTCCTGGGAAAGTGATGGACTGCAATCCACCACTTCTTCTGACCCTCAGGACTCTCTACAAAACAAAACCTTTAGAGCAACTACTGTTTAAGCCTAAACCAAGGAATCTAGCCCCAGGAATCCACATCACCCCTCAAGCTCCTAGTAACAGCAGTACCAGAATTCTTTGTGCACAGTACACAGCAAGGCAAGAATGAAGCAACCTATGGTACATCAGGAAATCTGTGCCGTTAATGCTTTCCTGTGCTTCTCACACACACCCCGTATTACTCAGGCAATTTCCTATTACAGCTGTTCTTTTTTTGCTTTTAAAAGATTTATTTATTTGAAGGCAGAGTTAGAGAGAGAGAGAAGAGAGAGAAAAGTCTTCCATCCACTAGCACACTCCCCAAATGGCCGGAGCTGTGCCGATCTGAAGCCAGGAGCTTCTCCTGGGTCTCTCTTGTGGGTGCAGGGGCCCAAGGACCTGAGTCACCCTCTCCTGCTTTCCCAGGTCACAGCAGAGAGCTGGATCGGAAGTGGAGCAGCCGGGACTTGAACCTGCGCCCATATGGGATGCCGGCACTACAGGCGGTCCCTTTATCCTCTACGCCACAGTAGTGGCCCCATTAGAGCTGTTCTTGAGAGTGACTAGTCCACCATGCAAATCCCTTGAGGGAATCTCACAAGTCATTTTTGACGCAGTGAGAGCAGTCGCAACAGCCTCGTTCTGCCTGTGGGATGAGGACGAGTCCCACAGCCACTGGCGAGCAGAGGCCAGGCGGAGGCAGCCCCGCACCTGTGCAGGCGTGTGTATGCAAGCCAGAGGAGAGCGTGCCATGCCTCGCACGCCCACATCTGCCCAGGCTTCCTCAGCCTGCGATGAGCTTAGCAGCGGGGTGCTGGTGAACGCACACGCCCAGCACACGACTGATGCCCGCGCCAACTCTTACCAAGCTACTCTTTTCGAAAACACTTTGCTAAATTTAAAAAATCTTTTTAGCAACCCAAGTACTTCATTAGTAGACACTTCACAGTAAGCAACTTTTTAAAGTGTTTATTTATTTGAGAGAAGGGGAGACATCCTCCATCCGCTGGTTCACTCCCCAAGTGCCCACAGTAACTAGGGCTCTGCCAGGGTGAATCCGTGCACGCAAGAACCCAGACACTCGGGCATGACCTGCAGCCTCCTGGGGGCACAGCAGGAAACGGGGTGGGAGGCAGAGGTGGGACTTGAGCCCAGGCATGCTCCACCTCTGATACGGGCAATTATGTACATCGCAATGAAGGGC
The DNA here is from genome assembly GCA_015711505.1 of Sylvilagus bachmani. Lineage (NCBI taxonomy): Eukaryota > Metazoa > Chordata > Mammalia > Lagomorpha > Leporidae > Sylvilagus > Sylvilagus bachmani. Next base: position 117,553,492 of record CM027393.1, on the reverse strand, counting down.
TTTATTTATTATTTTAAAAAAAGATGTATTTACTTATTTGAGAGGCAGAGGAAGAGAGAGAGGTCTTTCATCTGCTGGTTCACTCCCCAAGTGGCCACAATGGACGGAGCTGGGCCAGTCTGAAGCCAGGAGCTGTGGCTTGTCTGACAGGCAACTGGGCCAAATGGCAGCACCTGCAGGCGGCACCACCTGACCCACAGGTGCCTGTGCCTGTGCCAGCCCTCCACTCAGTCTCAAACGCAGTGGTTCCCCCGGTCACAAGACCACAGCTCTGGCTGGTCCTTCAACACTCCCACTTGCAGAAATTCCGATCTGAGACAAGTGCAGCTGTGGGCAACACACACGCTTCTGAGTCAGACCTCGGTTCTCGGTGGCTCCTCCACCCTGAATGACCGTGTGCCTCTGGACCTGCGGCAACCCCAGCCCTCAATCCGTCAGCACTTGGTGCACCTGACACAGTCTGAGTTGGCGAGCACCGTAAGGCACCTACTGTGTGCCAGGCACCACCCTAAGCGCTGCCGTCAGTTACCGCGCTAACCTGACCACCGCGACTCCCTCCTGCAGAGCTGGAGACCAAGGCGCACAGACGCTGACCCCTTGCTCCAGGTCACACCCCAGAGACTGGTCCCGAGCCCGGCCCGGACGGAGTGGGTTCTTCTGCTTGGCCCAGGCCTGACCACACCATCTCCAAGGTGTGGTGAGGAGGGACCACGCTTCAAAGTAGCGAACTCCTGAGCAGAGACCTGGAGTCCCGTCTAAAGGTTGAACACAGGTTCAGATGTCTGCATCCCGCCTGCATATCCACCTGGGTTACGCAGCCCCACTTGATTCCAGCTGCCAGCTCATGTGTCCCACAGGAGGCACAGTGATGGCTCAGAAGTGGCTGGGTTCCTGCTACCCACGTGGGAGACCTGGACTTAGTCCTGGGTCCTGGCTTTGGCCTGGCCCAGCCCTGACTGGTCAGGGCGTTGGGGGGAGTGAACCAGAATATGGGAGCTCTGCCTCGCTGCCTTTCACGTAATTCTTTAAATTATGAAACACAGGCTTTGAAATGAAAAAAGACTCGTATCTGAAGTCTCTTTCGAAATACTGGCTATCCTAAGCACACCCTCACCTGTACTATCTAGATTCCTTAAGCCCAGGGTCTTCCTTGGTAATCAATGAAACCCACAATCATCTATGGAGATTTAAAGGAGAGAAAGACCAAGGTCTGACCCCACACATGGGCTCGCAGCCTCTGGAGGCCGTGCACACATGCGCGCGCGCACACACCCACACACACACACCCACCCCTGCAGAGCTGCCTCGTGCCAAGGGCGGTGCCGTGAAGACCGGGCATCTCCTCACACGGTACCAAGCAGGGCGAGCTGTCAGGCAGGGCCGGGCCTCAGGTCGAGGGAGGCAGAGACCCGGGCAGGAGCGATCGCAGCACAGCTGACAGAGACCACAGAGCACGCGCTACACTTCCTGGTATGCAGAGGGGCCCACGATGCAGAATTTACCACAAACAGAAACTCAAAGCCACAGGTCCACAAAAACATCCTGGTCTGAAACCCGGCGAAGAATTCAGGAGTGACTCTCACCGCCCAGGGCTACGGTAATCAGCATAAAACTCTCCACAGTGCCTAAGTAACAGGTCTCCCGACGGCTAACAAGTCACAGACGCGACAACTGCTAGTCCTACGTGTCAAATACAAGTCTCATCAGGTCTGTCGAACACCAGAACAGCTTTAACTCCAGATTACTAAAAAGAACAGAAATTGAAGAATCAGAGTTCTTTTAATGAAAATATGCCTTTTGGTGTTTTATAGCAAAAATTTCTTTTAGACGGACGTGAATTCAAATTATTAAAAGACCTTGTGAAGAGCTGGGTTGAACTTGAATATAAAACCTGAAAGCCGCTCTGCTGCCAGCCAGCTCCCTGCTCCGGCTTCTGGGGCAGCAGAACGCGGCTCGGGCGCCAGGGCCCTGCCACCCACTCGGGAGGCCCGAACGGAGCTGCAGGTTCGAGGCTTCCGCCCGGCCCAGGTGGCTGAACCAGGGGACCCAAGTTCTCCGCCTCTGCCTTTCAAGGAAACAAACAGTTAAAAGAAGCAAAAGACGCGGGGCTTCGGTGCGGCTGGCTGGACTCCAGCTTCTGCCCGAGCGCGCTCTCTGGGCGGCAGCAGCCAGGGCGCGGGCGCTTGGGTCCCTGCCACCCACGTGGGAGACCTGGTTTGGGTTCATAGCTTCGGGCCACAGCAGCCATTTGGCGAGTGAAGCAGAGACTGGAGGCTTGCCGAGTGTGTGTGTGAGAGAGAGAGAGAGCGCGCGCGCGAGAGCGCCCAATCGCAGGCACAGTACTCCAAGCTGCCCCATATTAACAAGTCAGAATCTTCCTTTTATTGACCCCAAGGCCGGTGCGGTGTGCTTACAGAGTGACGCAAGCTTTACGACGCGGGAGAGCTGGTCTAACTAACCGCACCTGCTGCGAAGGGGCCAGGGCGCCCAGCCGCGGCCAGGGCGTCTCTCGTGGCTGCTTATGCAAGTCCTGGAATACGTTCACGCAACCAGCAAGACCAGACCCACCCGCAGACGGAACTGTGGGGCTCGGGGGACTCCACGAACACCCCAGCGCTCACGCGCAGGTGCGCGTCCACCTGACGCACGCGCATCCTCTCTCTCGGTCCCTGGACCAGCTCCGCACGTTCCTGGGGCGGGGGTCTGCGGGCCGGGGCCGAGGCAGGTGGGCGTCCGGGCGCACACTCCGCCCTCACCCCTGCTTCCCGGAGCGCGCACGGCCGCCACGACCTCTCCGCCCGGGGCCGGGCCCTCTGATCGCCCGCCGCGTCCACGGCAGGGCGAGGGTCCCCGCGCCAGGCTCGGACGCCCGCGGCACCGCCCACGGTGCCCCCGACCTCGTCGCCGGCCCACCTCGGGCTGCGCGCAGCCGGGCCGCGGCGGGGGCTCCTCCCGCGCCCCGTCCCGCCGCCTCCCCCGGCCTCACCGAGCAGCAGCAGCAGCAGCAGCGGCCGCCGGGCGCCGCCGGGGGCCTCCATGGCGCGAGGCGGCCGAGCCGGCGTTGGGAGCCTGGCGCGGGCCGGGCGGCGTCGGTTGGGCCTCGGGTGCGGGCGTGGAGACTGCGGGAGGCGCGGCGACGACCACCGACTCGACGGCCCGACGGCTGCGGCGCCGGCACCAAGGAGACCCCACGGCCGGCAGCGCCTGTCACGTGAGCCGCGCCGCGCCCGCCGTCACGTGAGCCGCGGATCTCGCGAGAGCGCGCCCGTCGTGCGCCGGGGCTCGACGCCCGCGGGGGCCGGGTCTCCCGGACGTCCCCCGCCGCCTGCGCGCGTGACCTGGCCCGGCACGTGACTGTGGGGCCACGTGACCGGCCGCGCCCCCTCCTCCGCGGCCCGCACCGGGCTCCGGGGGGCGTCCCGGGCCGCGCGAAACGGAAAGTGCGGTGGCCCCGGGGAAGAGGAAGGAGAAAGGCCGCGGCGGGGAAAGTGAGGGCCGCGAAAGCGGAAGCGCGCGGGCGTGCGCGCGGGGAGCAGGCGGGGCTGGGCTCCGCCTGCCGCAGGCGCTTTGCGCAGGCGCACGGCCCCTCCCCGTCCTCTGCCTGCGAATCACGTAAAGCTGGACGCTGGCGAACCTGGGGTAAACGCTCTCGTTCGCTCTGAGTTACAGTTCTCCGCGAGAAACGGAAGAGACAGTAATTTGCATAGAGTTGTAGCTTCTGTTTCCCCAAAATGCACTTTGAAAAAGACAGACGCAGTGGAGGGGCCGTGCGCCGCCGGCCGCTGGGGTGCGCCTGCGCCTTCTGGGCGTTGTGAAGCCAGCCCCACGCACTCTTGCTTGTGTGTGTGTCACTTTCTTCTTTATTCGTTCATTTATTTTTGGTGTCCTTATTTGAGAGGCAGCGTTACAGAGAGGTCTCCCATCTGCTGGTTCACTCCCCAGATGGCCACAGTGGCCGGAGCTGGGCCGATGCAAAGCCAGGAGCTCTGCAGGTCTCCCTCGTGGGTGCAGGGCCCAAGCACTTGGGCCGTCCTCCACTGCCTGTTTCCCAGGCCACAGCAGAGAGCTGGAGCGGAAGCGGAGCAGCCCGAGGCTGACCCTGCTAGGCACGGCGTGTCCGCTTCCTGTGGCGTCTCACCGCCATCATCACACCTGACCGGGGAGCCCTGCACACCGCGGCCCGTGTCTGCCTTTCGCAGGGGCTGTAGGAGGTGCTGCTCGGCGCCTGCGCGTCTGCGCTGCAACACCTGCATGCCTCGGAGCCCTGCGTCTCCCAGCGCACAGCACTCAGCACAGTGGCCCAGAGCGGAGGAGAGGCCCAAGGGGCGCAGTCGGGCACCCAGGAGGGCAGGAGAAGAGCGCGCAGGGCTGCTTTGCAGCCAGCGTGTGGAGAGGCGCAGTTCTGTCTAAAGGCTGAAAAGCGAGAGGGAGCTCTGCTTCTCTGTCAGCGAGGCCAGTTTGCAGCAGCACAGCCCGGTGTCTGTCTGTGCGCCACGACTCCAGGCGGAAGAGCGCGCAGCACCGCCGGCGGGAGGCGTGTGTCGGGGTGCGGGTGAGCGGTTCTGAGACGACCTTGTGTTTTCCAGGGTGCACAGGTACACACACTCGGCAGACGGGGTCGTTGGCAGGTCCTCACGCAAAGGAAGAAGTTACAGGTCGGAGAAAGACTTAGCCCTGGCATACTGCCCAGGCAGGCTCTGAGATGGCTGCGTGAACACGTGTGTGTAGGTGGGGGCTGGCGCCGTGGCGCAGCAGGTAACGCCTCTGCCTGCAGCACTGGCATCCTGTATGGGCACCGGTTCTAGTCCCGGCTGCTCCACTTCCAACCCAGCTCTCTGCTGTGGCCTGGGAAAGCAGTGGAGGATGGCCCAGGTCGTTGGGCTCCTGCACCCACATGGGAGACCAGGCTCCTGGCTTTAGATCTGCAGAGCTCTGGCCGTTGTAGCCATCTGGGGAGTTAAGCAGTGGGTGGAAGACATCTCTCTCTCTCTCTCTCTCTCTGCCTTTCAAATAAATAAATAAATGTTTAAAAAACAACAAACAAGTAGGTGGACGGGTGTGGGACCCACTTCGTTTCCGGTACCTGCGCGGAGTCATCTGCTCCCCGTTCAGCTCCCTGTCGTGTGCATCTGGGATGCAGCAATGATGCTCCGAACGCTTGGGCCCCTGCCACCCATGTGAGAGACCCGGATGGAGATGAGGCTCCAACTTCAACCTGGCCCAGCCCTGGCTGTAGGGGCCATTTGGGGCATGAACCAGCAGGTGGAAGAATGTCTCTCTCTCACCCTGTGTGTGTCCTAACTTTACCTTCCAGATAAATAAATCTTAATGGGATGGGGGTGGGGCAAAGAAGGGAGTGACAGAAAATTCCAATTCACATGGAAGGGACTGGGACCTGGAACCTGCTTCCCACCCCCAGGGGCCGAACGTCTGACGAGAAACGTGTTTGGGTAGTCTTGGTGATGTGGGACAGCTTAGACAACTTAGAGCTCATGAGGGGAAGCCGCACCCCCTTTGCTCTGTTGCCATGTTCACCTACCTGTCAGCCAGGGGACCCCTCCCCAGGAGCACCTCCTCTTACCCAGGGCGTGGGCGTGGCACCGCGTGAACACTTGCCTTGTTCTGGCACATACAAGCTGAAGAACAGGAGCTCGCGCCCTCCTCCACGCGGAGTCAGGACGAGCACAGCAGGGTACGATAATTCCCGTCCTTTGGCCCGTTCTCCCTTAAGAAGGCTCTGATGGGCCTGTGTATTTTTATCACTTTGTAAGGAAAGTTTAGCACACTGCATGCCGTGCTTGGGCCTGTATTTAGAAGTCTTCTCTAAGTAAAGGCAAGAGTTGGAAAATGAATTTGGGGACAACGTAGCCTGTAGTGTCAGGGACTGATGTGGCAGTGGAGAGGACCCTGGGGCACACAGCCAGCCCAGGGAGGTTCCTGCCGAAGCCACACCCTCCCCCACGGGGCACGCACCGTGTGTCCCCACCTGACCCTGAGACACAGGTGGATCCGCAGGAACAGGAGCGTGGCACTGTCACAGGCCTGAAGACATCAGGGCAGGAGAGAGCTGATGTGACGGGGGTCCTGGGCCAGGTCTCCATGAGGAAGCTGGCAACAGCCAGTGAGCTCCAGTGTCAGTGACGGAGTCGCACCAGCGTTCAGTGCTAAGGGTGCATTTACTTATTTATATGTACCTATCTATTTGGCAGAGCAACGGGGGGAGGGAGGCTGATCTTCCACCTGCGGATTCACTCCCCAGAGGGCCTCAGCCAGGTCTGGGCCAGGCGGGAGCCAGGAGCTCCACCCAGCCTCCCGTGTGGGTGGCGGCCATCGCCTGCTGCCTGCTTGCACTTGGACTACGGGCCCTGGACGGGGCGCGGGCGGCACAGTGGCACCACGCCCGCCCTAGTCTCCCCTGAGCACGTCCAGCTGAGCCAGGTCCACCGAGCGTCCTGAGTGAGCAGGTCGGCTCTGGCACTGCTGGCCTGCACCCACTTCAGGCCCCTCCCGTCCCGCTTCTTGGACAAACGCCTGTTCCTCAGGAAGTCGGGGTCTGCCCGTTGAGAGACTCGTATCTTGGGACTGGGCCTTCTTGGTGCCACTTTGAGGATGTGCCGTATGTGGGTCGCTTTTGGACCTCACCATGTCTGCCCTGTAACCCGCAGCTCCCAAAGCACCTGGGACCACCCAGCCTTTACACTCCTGTTTTTCTTTAAAGATTTATTTGCTTGAAAGAGTTACAGAGTGAGGGAGAGACAGGGAAAGAGATCGTCCTTCTGTTGGTTCACTCCCCAAATGACTGCGACAGCTGGTACTGGGCCAGGCTGAAGCCAGGAGCCTGGAACTCCATCCAGATGTCCCGTGTGGGTGCAGGGCTGAGGCACTTGGGCCGTTGCTGCTGCTCCATGTGCGTCGGCAGGGAGCGGGCTCAGAGTGGAGCAGCCGGGACTCAAACCCGTGCCCCTGTGAGAGGCCGGAGCCACAGGCGGTGGTTTAGGGGCTCCGCCACAGGCTCGGCCCCTGAATGACCTCTTCTAAGTCTTCCAGGAGTGGTTCTGGGAGCCCTTGCCGCCCTCACACTGAGTGCAATGCTATTATTGGCACGTTCCATGGATTTCTTTGAAGCACTTAAACCACAAAGTTTTGTTTTTCGAAGGTTATGAAAAAGGAACCTTCTCACAAAAAAAGAACCAAAACTTTTACCTTCTGAGAGCGCAGATGTAAAAAAATAGTTGCGGGGCCGGCTTGTGGCTGTGTGGAGGCGCTGCTTGGGACGACGTCCCATTCAGAGCGCCTACGTTCCAGTTCTGGCCCCTTCACTTCAAGCTCCCTGTTAGGTGGCTAATGATGCTCAGGTACTTGGGTCCCTGCCACTCCCATGGGAGACAGGATTGAGCGTCTGGCTGTTGCTGGCATGTCAGGAATGGACCAGCAGATGGGAGTCTGTCCCCCACCTCCTCCGCCTTTCAAATAAGACAAATACAGATTTTAAAGGTTCAGTCTGCTCCGTAAAGAGAATTGTCCAAATGGCGTGGTTTGTGATGCTCGTTTCCACTGTGCGTGCGCATGCACGCGCGCGCACACACACACACACACAGACACAGTTATAACCAGGCGCTGTTCTTTTTAACAATGGAATGTTGTCAACCGGGCCTGGGGGTGGGTGGATTAACAGTGGCTCCAGGACACCAGCAGGGCACCGTGCTCAGATGACACAGGAGGTCGAAAGGCAAGGGTGCGATGTGTGATGTGAGCCACAGTTAGCCTGGCCATCGCCTGTTCCTGCTAGCAAAGGAGAGCTGAGGAGCAGGACAGAAACGTTGAGGACTGAGGCTGTGGTCCCCACGTGACATCCTGGGCTGAAGAACTGAGGGCCCCTCCTCGCCTGTTCATGTAGCAGCTGGAGCTACGCCAAAGGGCCCCACGTGTCCTTCTTTACCTTTTAAAAAATGTTTAAAGGCAGAGTGACAGGGAGAGAGCACAAGAGCGAGCGAGCTTCCATCTGCTGGTTCACTCCACAAAGGATGCAGCTGTGAGGTCTGGGCCAGGCCCAAGCCCACCCTGGGCTCTCACACTTGGGCCATCCTCCGCTGCCTGGGTTGGGAGCGGAGCAGTGGGGGATGCCGGCGTCACAAGCTGCGGCTTAGCCCACTGTGCCCCAACGATTTTGTAAAACAGTGACACCATTCTGACAACGGTATACGGTCACAGAGCCAAGGAGCTGGCAGCTGGATCAGGACCCAGGAGAGTCCCAGGGCCGGTCCCCTGGGCCACTTCCTGTCTCTGTGCACACACTTGCTTTTCCTGTTACCGACGCCCATGCAGATGGCAGCACGTGCTGTGTGTGCTGCGTGCCTGGACCCCGCTGCGCATCACGTATGAGGGAGTCCCCATCAAGTGTGCCACCTGTTCACTCCAGCTGGCTGGGCCTGCCCCGTCCCCTGAGGAGCATTGCAGTCATCCCAGGTTCTGGGTTGTCTCAGAGAAAGCTGCTCTGAGCTGTGTCCAGGTCTTCCTGTGGATACCCGGGTGTGTCTGCAGGCCGCTGTCACTACCCATACAGGTTCAGTGATTTGCAGTGTCACAGCACCTGGGCTACTGGACCACAGAGCGCGGATTGTCTTCCCGGGCACGGGACAGTGTGTGTCCGTTTCTCCATGGCTCTTTCCGCTGTGTGCGCTTAGCCTCGTCATCTTGAAGCTCTAACAGTGGCCTCTGCTCACACGGTCACCTCGTCCTGAAGTCTGCTCTGACGCCTGTGTTGGACGGGCGTCCAACCTTGGACACCTCCTGTTGTACCCTTCCTGCTGGGGCAGTGTCTGGGTCCCTGGCGCCCACATGGGAAACCCAGGTTGAGTCCAGGCTCTGCTTCAGCCTGGCTCATTCCTGCTTTTGCATGCACTCGGGGAGTGGACCCGTGCACGGTGTTCTGTCTGCCCGTCAAATACATCAGAAGTGAAAACGCAGGACAAAAACGCCATGGTGCAAATAGAAGGCAACGTACAATGTCTCGATTTCTGGCACTCGTGTGGGTTCTGAGAATATTCTTTGGGTTGCAGAGTGTGGAGTCACATGTCCTGGGGTCGAGGGTGACTTGGTCAGTAGAGATGACGAATCTCCGTCTACACATCCAAATAATCCGACAAGAGCCGGCAGGACACTGAGGCAGGGCGGCACGGGAAAGCGTGGCCCTCATCTCCTCTCGCCTGGCGGTGCGTGGGTCAAGAATCGGCAGTTGGAAAACGTGAGTCACAACACAAGGAAGCCAGGCCAGGCCCTCAGACGGTCCCAGCTGCCCGCTGCGGCTTTGTTGCTCCCTGGCTTGTAACTGTTTGTCTTCGACAGAGGCTCCCTCGCAGACAGCAGGGGTAAGGCCGTCCACGCCGTTACAGGGGTGTGCCCGGGTCCCTGTGCAGGCCTGTCAGGCTGGTGGACACCCAATCACCCGGTTGAGGCTGAGGACCGCAGGCACTTGGGCTGCGGGGAGGTCTCTGTCCAGCTCAGAGGGGACTGCTGAAGTGGCTGTGGCAGCAGGGCAGTGGGGAAGAGCTGTGGCGAAGACTCTCAGGCTTCGGATGCAAGAAGGGGACAAGTATGCATTTAGCACACGCACACGGATGCACACACACACGCAGAGCGCGCGAGGCCTCGGAGTGACCAGTTCTGCACTCAGCCCAGCTCCTGGGAGGTCGGCTGCGTTCTCTTCCTAATGTGAACACACACTGCAGCCCCTCCACACGCCACACCCGTGCGTCTCCATTCCTGCCACAGACAGCACCGGGGTGCTCCACAGCAGGGATCCCTGCAAACCCCAGCCTGGTCTGCCCAGCTGTGGTGTCCCCCCAGGGGCTGGAGGCAGCCTGTTCCCCAGGCCGCTGTCCCTGCCCCCAATACACTGTCCTCTTCCCCACCTGAGATGGGGCAACCGGGGTCTGTGCTGGCCTGCTCTACCCTGGGCAGAGCGTGTCCATTCCCTCTGATTCCCCAGGGCCCAGCAGCCCTGTCCTGACCACCCCATGGGACCCTACTGGACCGCTCTCCTGACTCGGTGCCCTCAGCTCTCTGGTCTGCCCTGCCGCGGCCCTGAGCAGCCACAGCTCCCCTCACACGGTCATCGTCACAACCGAACCCCAGCCCTGCCCTGTGTGGTGGGCCCCGGCCCAGGCAAGGTGGCCTCTGCCGTTCACACGGTCACTTCACCTTCGTGGCTGTGCCCTGCCTTGCAATGCGTACAGGGGACTTAGCGGCCTGCTCCTTCCATCACGGCTCTCACGGCTCCTCCCTCTCCTTTCCTGTGCGCCTGCCTCGCCAGCGACTCCCGGTGCCCGCCGACCCGTAACAAGCACTGAACGAGCTGTACTCCCCGAGCAGCAGGCCGCGTCCCTGCTTCTGGGGCCCTGGAGACTGGGGAGCACCGGCTGAAGAGGTACGAGGAGCGTGCCATTTGCATACCACAGAGTTTATTACTGCAATTTTAAGGCCTGTTAGACTATTCGAAGTCAGTCCACATAAATTACATTAACAATCTCCAGACACAGTGAACTTAAAATTGAAGTAGAAATAGAAGTCTATCTGGTCTCTCCCAGACCACATATCAGAATTCATAAACGAAAATTTACAAATATAGAAATAATGAAGAGTAAGGATTTAATATGGGAACCTAAACACGCATGTTTCAAAAACGTAGAGTCTTTTAATAATTTACCACAAAATCAAATTATATAAATGTGGTGTATTCCAGAAAATATTGCTTTAAATACTTATACCATGATCAAGGTTCCTTTGGTAGCTTTTAATCAAAGTGAAACATGCTCTTAGGTGAAACAGAATGCACTCTGAAATGTGACCAGTCGCACACTGACACCCCCACAGAGCTTCCAGGGAGCTGCTGGGCCGCACACGCGCACACACACATACGCACACACACACACACACACACACACGTAGCCAGGTACCAACAAAAGCCTTTTAATCTTTTTGACAAAATAACTTCTGTTTCACAATGTCAAGACTTCAAGTCTCCTAGAAAACTTTTTAATAGTGGTAGAGCAGAGAACGAGGGCTGTCCCTGCACAGGACTGTAAAAACCAAACCTGACTTTATTGTTATAGTAATCATACAAATACTGCAATTTAAAAAAATCAAACAGCAGTTTCCCCAATGCCAAAAACCAGGGACTGCTAGACTCAATCTTAGAATGAACACACGAACACACTAACCCCCAGGCCCTCAACCGACAGCGCACGGAGCTGGGCAGGACTGAAGGTGCTGGCGGCCCCAAGCCCAGCCCCCGGACCTTGCCTGAAACCCGAGTTTCAGGAATCCAGTCAAAAAGGCTGAAACGTTTGGAAAAACAGAACACACAGGTGCGGGCTGCTGAGGCTGCATCACTGGTCGGCCGGTGGAGCACAAGGGGGCGTGGCTTCAGGAACACCTCAGGCATCTTTAGAGCGAAATGCAGCATGTAGGGTCTTGTCGGCGCACTCGTGACCACACACACAGAACCAAAGCCAACTCAGCTCCTGCCCAGGAACACGACCTTCTGAGGGGCCGCCTTTAACCAACGTCTCAGTCTGCACAAAGCAATAGGAACAATTTAAATGCCTAAAAGAACCAGAGGGGAAAAGATACTTATGCCGTCTGGAGACCTGAGCCCTGTGGGGGACAGCCCAGAATCCGCGCTCTCCCGTCTCGTCCAGGGCCCACAGCTGGCTCCAGCAGAGTCCCGGAGACGCGTGCAGGCGCCCCGTCGCTCTGAAGATACATTCTAGTGTTTCTCTAACGCAGACATGGCTGACGTCACGCCACATAGTGGTACTGGTTCGGATTGTCTTTGTCTCTCTCCATATAGTCTCTGTCTATAAGAGATTCGATTCTCTTCTTCAAATCTCCAGGCTGAAAAAGCAAAGCAGAGTCCCCGATCACTGGGGCGCCACACGTGCCGATACTCACACGTGATGCGATGGTGTCACAGAATCACTGCCATTGCACACATCCCTCTAACTGCACACCCAGGTAACGCTCAAACGAATGCAGTTTTCTACGTAAGAGCATCCCTGATTGCCCTCAGAGTGCGGTGCCCCGGGGGAGCGGGGACATGCACAGCCCCTGCCTTCAGCGGCGCGGGCACAGCAGGGGAGGCCCCATGCACCCAGGCGAGTGCGGAAGGACCACGTCGCTGGCACTGGCTCTGTTACCATTCACTGACCACATTCACTGTATCCGCACCGCGTGATACAAACTCCAAGTGCCCCTGCCACCCACGCACCTTCCCAGTCCACCGCATTTGGAAGCACCTATGTGAGTGTGTGAGCAAGGCTCTCCCTCCACAGGGAGTTTCCCACAGGGCGCCCCTTCTGCAGTGACGGGCCACGCGGTTAAGACACAGTGGAAATGCAGTTCCCTTAAAGGCAGAGCAGGAGCTCGGGCAGCTGCACGCCGGGCTGGCCACGCAGCCCTGGCGTGGGGGAGGAGAGTGACAGCTGTGACAGTGTTTCACGCTGATGCACGTCACCTCTGGGGACACAGGGCTCAAGCACTGGCCGCTGTCCCACGGTGTCCCCAGTTCCCACGGCACAGGGCCGGGGCACTGAGAGCTGGTGGCAGGCAGGCTGACCACACACCTGCTGGGTCCCCTTAATGCTCCCCTGCCTGCATGTGTCCCACGTGCAGGGCAGTGACTGCCGGCGCTGGGGGTGCAGAACGGACACCCTGATCTGAGGCTGAGATGCTCTGTGGCTGCTAACTGCAGAGTATTAGTTATCACTGCCATCTCCTTACAACCCCGGGAGCACTGCTGAGAAGTCTGTCCAGACACCCACGTCACATCCGCTCTTCCTTCTTGAAATAGGAATCAGTGGAATACGCCGGACAGAGCCCTGTCCCCCAGCACGTCTGCACCAGCACACTGCATGCAGACGATCACCACTGAGCGAGGCCACAGAACTGGGCGAAGGACGGCTGCTGGCACAGCACCACGCACTCAGGTGCCCACGCTACGCTCACCTTGACCGGAAACTTCAGCTGATTATACAACTCAGAGACCAGGAGATTGTGCCCCAGCGTCTTCCTCATCTTCATTATTCTGACGATGGCAGCATCAATCTGATACTGTCGATCTTGAAACACCCTCTCGGTGGTGCTAACCTGTTCCTCAACCTGGACAAAAACAAGGAAGAGGTGAAAATGTATTTCAGTATGATTTCAGATGGTCAAGTTTCATGAGAAATGCAGAGAGAGGACAGACAAGATGAGTCCTGTTTTATTATGAGTTTTGACTTGTTCCCATAAAAGCTAGCTTTCCAGAATAGCAAATCTCTTAAACCAAAAGAAAATAATTTATAAAATTCATGTTATTACAAATATGCAAAAATTTGGGGCTGGCGCTGTGGCATAGCAGGTTAAGCCATTGCCTGCAGTGCCAGCTCCCATATGGATGCCAGTTCGAGTCTTGCTGCTCCACTTCTGATCCAGCCCTCTGCTGGGAAAGCAGTGGAAGATGGCCCAAGGCCTTGGGCCCCTGCACCCACATGGGAGACCCAGAAGAAGCTCCTGGCTCCTGATCGGCGCAGCTCTGGCCACTGTGGCCAACTCAGGGGAGAACCAGTGAATGGAAGACTCTCTCTGTCTCTATGCCTCTCCTTCTCTGAGTAACTCTGACTTTCACATAAATAAATAAATCTTTAAAACAAACAAAAAAAACCCCAATTCTATGTATCAGTGTGTGTGTGTGTGTGTGTGTGTGTGTGTGTGTCTGCTCTTGACTTAAACACACAGTGAGCAGCAGTTCTTGGGAGCACACAGTGAATACCAGAGAGAGCTTCACCTTAGTAGCCACCTGTGAGGCTCTGCAGCTGAAGTGAGGGTAGGGGCTCAGGACAGGGCAGGCCCCAAGCCATCCCACTGTCAAAGGAGCCCTTTACCCAGAAGACTGCCACTCCTCCACTGAACTCAGGACAAGGGGAAAGCCTAGCTGCACTGCATCTTCTTTTTAAGATTTATTTATTTATTTGAAAGGCAGAGCTGCAGAGGGAAAGAGGGGGAAAGGGAGGGAGGAAGAAGAGAAGGAGACAGAGACACAGACATGGACGGATCTCCACCAGCTTTTTACTCCCTAGGAGGCTGCAATGGCCCGAGCAGGCGGTTTGAAGGCAGGAGCCGGGACTCTCCTGGTCTCCCACGTGGGTGCAGGATGTGGTTTAACCACTGCATGCTGCACCACAGCACGGGCCCTGCACCGCTACCCACCTTACCTGGAGCAAAGTGCGGCCTCTGGCAACTGCTGCTGGACAAGACAAGTCCCCAAACAGGGACTTAACCCGCAATTGTTTTTATTTTTATTTTTTTAAAGATTTATTTATTTATTTGAAAGTCAGAGTTAGAGAGAGAGGCAGAGAGAGAGAGAGGGAGGGAGGGAGGGAGGGACAGGGAGAGAAAGGGCACAGCGAGCCCCAGGAGACAGCTGACCACCCTCTGCCCTTACAAGTCTGCAGCAGGGGCACACGATACGCCAGAGACCAGGTCATGGGGGGGGGGGCACAGATGACAGACACAGGACGTGAGAGAGAGGACACAGACACGGGATGTGAGAGAGAGGACACAGACACGGGATGTGAGAGAGAGAGGACACAGACACAGGACGTGTGAGAGAGGACACAGACACAGGACGTGAGAGAGAGAGGACACAGACACAGGACGTGTGAGAGAGGACACAGACACAGGACGTGAGAGAGAGGACACAGACACGGGACGTGTGAGAGAGGACACAGGATGTGTGAGAGGACACAGACACGGGACGTGTGAGAGGGAGGGGACACAGGACGTGAGAGAGGGCACAGACACAGGACGTGTGAGAGGGAGGGGACACAGGACGTGAGAGAGGGCACACAGGACGTGTGAGAGGGAGGGGACACAGGACGTGAGAGAGGGCACAGACACAGGACGTGTGAGAGGGGACACAGGGAGGTGGCACAGAGGTGTGCACATGTGTCTACATGTGTATGTACATGTGTACATATGAAGTGAACAGGGTAAAACGTTAAAAGTTGTTAAATTTTAAAGCTAAAAGTAAGATCACAAAAAAGTAATTTCACAAGACATGTGAATTAAATTAGTATTTGATCCATTCAATTTCTCATTTAAAAAAATTTTAAGCATGAATTTTGCCAATGAAAATGTGAATACTTGTCTATTAAAGAAAATCCAGTTTAAATGGGTTTTGAAGGCAACATGTGCCAAAGGGAAACCAAAACTTGTTGTCATTTCATACGACAAAGTAACTTCTCGAATATGAAACCACAATTATGACACAGCTTTCCTTTCCACACAATTAAGAACCCATTTCCTTCCCGTGTCCTGGCCGAGCTGGGGACGACTAGCCCGACCACGTCCCAGACGACCACTCACATGCCTGGTGCGCTCCTCTGCCCTGTGTGTCTTCCCGGGTGAGCGAGCACACCCCTGTCCGGGGGAGCATGGCGGGGGCAGACACAGCGTCTACACAGAACCCAGCACTGCACAAGCCCCCGTGCACACCCGTCTACACTGGGTGTTTAGGGGGACAAGGCGGCAGGGGCATTGGTCCCCACCCTTCTGGACTTGTGACCTGGCGACAATCACACAGACACGGCCCCGCCTGAGGCTGGGGCTCAGGAGCATGTAAAGTGGGCAGCAGCGGGACAGACACGGTGTGGGCTCTGGAGGCGCCGTGCACTGTGTGTGCAGCCTTCCGTGAACAGCAGTGACTGCTGTTGTGTCCTCTGGCTGGCACTGCTGCTGTGGACAGAAAGCTACTCATCAGCTGTGTCAGGAGCAGTCTGTGAAGAAGTCACCCCGAGACCACGGCCTCCTGGGGAACAGCACAAAGCCGGCAGACAAAATCCATACATACGGTTTCCTTCATCTGAATCTGGTTGATCTTTATCCTGAACAGCTTGTGCTTGAAGTCTCCATTGAAGAGGAACTTGTCTCCGTCTTCCACCTCCTTTCCCTTGGGGCTCTTCAGCAGCACCCGCGCTTTCCCGCAGGCCAGCGACTGCAGCGTCCTTCGCAGCTCGCTCTCCTCTGAAGGGAAGCAGAGGCAGGAGGGGTCAGCATCAGACAGCAGGGGGTCCTCTGGGGAGGGCAGTGGGCATCCCACATCGGAGGGCCTGGGGAGTCCCAGCTCCGCTTCCAACCCGGCTTCCTGCCAACGCGCCCCTGGGAGGCAGCAGTGAGGGTCCCGGCACCCTCGTGAGAGACCTGGAGTTCTGGGCTCCCGGCGCAGGCCTAGCCCCGGCTGGCTGTTGTGGGCATTCGGGGAGTGAGCCAGCAGCGGAGGATCACTGCCTCTCTTTGCTTTCCAAATAAAAACAAATACGCAGAAAAGAAATGATGCTACCCAGTGTGGCCAGCAGTGCGGCGGGCGGTGCACTCGTGGCATCGCCTACCTATGCCAGTGGCCATCTTTATCTCCTCGAAGCTGAACCCGTCGCCCTCGTTGAACATGAGCAGCACGAGCGTCTGGAACAGGGACACCTGGAACTCCTTCTTGCCCTTCAAGAGAACAGAGCGTCACAGCTGAAGCTACGCCTGAGCCCACAACCTGGTCTTCTTTTTGCTCTCCAACTTTTTACTCGTCATACCAAATGAGAAGAAACTACGTTACAGAATGTAAGAGAACACAACGATCATTAGGAATATTCCTAAAAATCCTTCTCTTGGAGTTTGTTCTGCAGTAGTAAAAATCTCCCATCAGTCCTGCTGACCTGGAAGGGAATGACGGTTACTGGAAGCTGGCGCCCACGCACGCGACAGCCCCTTCCCCTCCACTCTCGAGCAGAGCGGGACAGGAGCAGGTGTTCTGGGCTAACAGTGTACACTGCGGCTTGCAATACCCTCATCCTATACTGGAATGCCAGTTCAAATCCTGGCTGCTCTGCTTCCGATCTAGCTCCCTAACGCGCTGGGGAGGCGGTGGAGGATGGCCCAGGTACTTGGACCTCTGTCACCCACGTGGGAGTCTCGGGAGCTCCTGGTTCCTTGTTTTGGCTTGGCCCAGTCCCGGCTACAGCAGCCATTTGGGGAGTGAACCAGCAGAGAGGCAGCAGTGCCTGGTTTGAGTCCTCGCTTTGCTCCGATTCTGGCTTCCTGAGACTACGCACTCTGGGAAGGAGGGAAGGCCTGAGTACTTGGGTCCTGGCCACCAATATGAGAGACCTGGACTAAGTTCCTGGCTCCTGGCTCGGGTCTGACCCAGCCTGGCCACTGCAAACAACCGGGGAGTAAACCAGCAGATGGGAGCTTTCCCTCTCTCTGCCTTCCAAGTGAAAGTAAATTAAAGAAAAATGTAAAACAACAAAACACACCCATGGGTCACTGACTCCCTGAGCCCAGGCTACGGCAGGACTACTGCGTCCGGCGTTCCTGGGCAGCGAGTGCCCACGGCTGCCTGCTCCTGCATCCCAGCCTGCGCTGGTGAGCACGCGCCATGCTCTGTGCAGACAACCGAGGGCCGAGGAGGCCATAGTGGGGGCTCCCGCAGACCCTGGCGTGTGTGGGACAGCTACCAGCAGGCGAGACAGAAGCCGCGTTTAACTAACAACTGTGGACGAGGTTGGGATGACAGAAACTAACGTCCCCACACTTCAAGGACTGGGCTCCGTGGTTTTACGTATACGACCCCGTACAACAAGAACACACATGTACGTGTAATTTACATGACAACACACAGAGGAGCGCAACACAGTAGCTCTGTGAGGCAGGATTTAACAACGCCTTTGCTTAGCGTGGTTGATTTGAAGCCCTGGACTGAGTTCCTGGCTCCTGGCTCGATTCTGACCCAGACCCAGCGGGTCTGCCGCTCACCCCCCGTGGGACGTCGCAGGCAGGGCAGTCCTGGAATGGGACTGTCTGGGTTCTGAGACGAACGCTAAAGCTCACCAGGGCACCGTCCTCCCTCAGCAGCACCTCGGCCGGGCGGGGACTCGGGCAGCCCCCTGGGTGAGCGGCACAGGCTGTGCTCTTCTCTGCTAGAAGACGGTGTTCTGCGGCTGGGGATCTCGGGTTTTCTTGGGGAATACTTACCCCTCACCATTCATTTACTGAGTAAATGAAAGAAACAAAAACGTACTTCCTTAAACTCGGCTTTGAGAACAGCATGTCCCAGAGTCGTCTGCCACTGCAGTTTCCGGCCACTGTGCTTCCCGAGGTAGAAGGCCTTAAACACTTCCTGCAGCTTAGCCATCTGCAAGCACACGGAACGGCGCGCATCGCACCCGCACCACCACCCCGAACCGCAGCTCCTTCAGCTACAGTTCTTCCCGCTGCCACAGCTCGTGGCAGTCAGTTACTCCTCTGGACTGCAGTCCCTAAGAAGACACTTGCCACCCTTGGATTCTGGGGTTTCCCGTCCCACCTGGGACCTCGTTTGGACTGGAATGTACCAGTCAGAGGATGGTCATCTGTGAGCTCCGGCCCACAGCCGGCTCACCGCGGTCAGCCAGTCGCGGTGCACTGAAGACCGTGGTCGGCTGTGCAGAGGCCGTCCCTGGTCTCGGCTCACACTTCCTGTATCCTGTGCCCCTGGTGCTGCTCCTGATCTGAGACAGGAAGTGCTGTGTGGTTACTATTTCTTTCTGGGTTAATTTTTCTTGCATTCTTTTTAAACACTCAACAAAGTGTCTCACTTGCCTTAGCTGGACCGGGTTGGACAGTGTCCCCCAATATTCGTGACCACGTAGGACCCCAGAATGTGACCTTACTTGGCAACTGGGTCTCTGCAGACAGAGCTCATTCAGATGGGGTTGCACCAAGTCGCGTGGGCCCTCACCCCACGGCTGGTGTCAGTGTAAGACATGCACACACACAGGGAGGCTGGGAATGGAGGGACGTGTCTGTCAGCCAGGAAACACAGGAGCGCCACAGCCCCCGAGCTAGACGGGCCTGGTGGGTGCCTCCAAGGCCCTCCGGAAGGAGCTGGCAAGGTGCCTGCATGAACAGGAGCCTATGTGTACGCGAGGAGCCAAAGGAAAATGGGGATCTTTGTGGGACGGGACAGGACACAAGACAGCATTTACACATCGGAGTCTGGCCACGCCCAGCCCCCTCTCTGGGGGCAGCGCAGGGGAAGCCCCTCTGGTCTTCACAAGCAGGCTACTATGAAGTGCTGGGAGGGACTCCACACCCAGGCTGCAGGGGGAGGAGAAACCAGGCCACACCAACAGCCGTAACAACGCCGGGGTCCTCAGCTGCCAGCCTGGCCTGCCCGGTGTGCTTTCTTCATTACACTCCTCTCTGTCTCTCACCTGAGAACTCTAAGCAACGGCTCTCCAGTAACAGAACCAGCCCCACGGAGGCTATCTGCTGACTTCCAGCCTCCAGACGCACGAGGAACGCACCCCTGGTGTGTGGACACCCCCCCACCCCGCCACGGCACAGTGGTTCACACGGCCCCACAGTGCGGGGCTCTGCCACTATCAGGAGTTCTGCAGGCGGGGAAGTCCCCGATGCAGGTGCTGGCAGTCTCGGAACTCTGCCCTGGTTCCACGCTGCAAGGCCCCTCCCCTTCCCGGCCTGCCCTGCCGGGTGTTAACTCAGTGGGGCTGGGCCTCCACCTGCAAGGCCAGGAGAGGCTAACTACACCAACAGCGCCACGGCAGAACAGTGCCTCCGCTGTCCCCGACAGGCGCGGACGGTGGTCACTCTAGCGCTGCTCCTCAGGCCACAGGGACACTGGCTCTGCGTGCCGACTCGGCGCTTGCTCACACACCACGGCACGACGGGGGCGGGACCCAGCACTCACTTCTGGCGTCAGATGCACCTCCATGGGCGTGTACGTCGGCCAGTAGCCCATCGTGAGGATGTTCACGGTGAGGTCGATGGGGCCTGGGTCACTCTGATTCTGCATGTGCTAAAAACACACCGGATATAGCCATCCCGTCAGACACCATCAGAACGATGATCAGAAACAAGTAAGCGGTGCAGTTCCCGAGGTGCGAGGGTTCACTGTGGTCCCTGGGTCACTCAGGTCTAGGGGCCCCTCCTCTCTGCATTCTGACTTTCAGTTACTTGGATGCGCTGGGCGCTCACCTGCTTGAAGTGCACCATGATGTCCTTGGAGAGCTCCATGTCCTTGAACATGCCTTCCAGCTTGCTGGTGAACGCAGCCCCGCACTCTGGAAGGCCAAGGGTTGGTGAGGATGGGGGTGGGGCCGCGCAGCAACCCCGTGCGTGCAGGGGTGCAGCCTGCCCCGTGCTCACCATGCTTCAGCTTGGACAGCATCGATTTCTCGGCGTCAACTGAGGCACTTTTTCCAACCAGGAGTCTTTTTGCCAAATCCTTTTTATAAAATGCTTCAAAGACGTCTTTGCCTGTTTACAAATGATGAGAGGGAGGCACCGTTTAGGACAGGGGAGCTGCACCTGGAGTGCAATTACACTTCGAGTGACACTCTAGCTGCACATCTGGGTGCAAACCAGCTCCATGGACACTCAGATTCCCGGGTTAAACTCCCAAATGAAAAGACAGGGCTGGATATGGGTCATTTAAAAAGATGATTTACTTATCATTTGATAGACAGAGAAAGCTCCCACCCACTGGTTCACTCCCCAGATGCCCACCACGGCTGGGGCTTGATCAGGTTAGACCAACGCTGAAACCAGGAGCTCTATCCGGGTCTCCAAGGTAGGCGACGAGAACTCATGCACTGTGGCCACCACCACCTGCTGCCTGGGGTCCGCACGAGCAGGCGGCCGCAGTGAGGCACCGCACTGTGGGACGCGGCTGTCCTGCGGCCAAGTGCCCGCCCACCCTGAACAGCTCCTCACCGTGAATGAACCTGAATATGATCATGATCTTGTCCAGGATGCGCTCCAGCTCCTCATCTGTGGCTTCTTTGTTGCCTGCTCTCAGCTTTGAATCAACGTGCTTAGCTGTCAGAGTAAACATGCAAGAAATCCAGAAAACAATCATTTGGAGTGTATAGTCAAAGCTGGAAGCACAGAACATCTTCAGTTTCCACAAGCAGGAATCAGCAACACTTTGAAACTTTTCTATGACAAAAAGGCCAATATCTGAATTTCAGAGACAGGAACTTCCTTTCTTTCTTTCTTTCTTTTTTTTTTTTTTTTGACAGGCAGAGTGGACAGTGAGAGAGAGAGACAGAGAGAAAGGTCTTCCTTTGCCGTTGGTTCACCCTCCAATGGCCACCGCGGCCGGCACACTGCGGCCGGCGCACCGCGCTCGTTCGATGGCAGGAGCCAGGTGCTAGGTGCTTTTCCTGGTCTCCCATGGGGTGCAGGGCCCAAGCACCTGGGCCATCCTCCACTGCACTCCTGGGCCACAGCAGAGGGCTGGCCTGGAAGAGGGGCAACCGGGACAGAATCCGGCGCCCCGACCGGGACTAGAACCTGGTGTGCCGGCGCCGCAAGGCGGAGGATTAGCCTG
>CM027393.1:117434145-117531568 GCA_015711505.1 Sylvilagus bachmani | reverse complement strand
GAGCCAGGTGCTAGGTGCTTTTCCTGGTCTCCCATGGGGTGCAGGGCCCAAGCACCTGGGCCATCCTCCACTGCACTCCTGGGCCACAGCAGAGGGCTGGCCTGGAAGAGGGGCAACCGGGACAGAATCCGGCGCCCCGACCGGGACTAGAACCTGGTGTGCCGGCGCCGCAAGGCGGAGGATTAGCCTGTTGAGCCACAGCGCCGGCCAGGACCTTTCAAGTCATGTGACATAAACACTTTCCAAAACTGACAAGGCCAAGAGCGGGATTTTGACACAGTTTAGGCGTCTTAAAACAGGTGCCAGTGACCACCAGCTTGCTTGGGCTTCATTACATGCCACGGCTGTGGGGACACGGCAAGGCCAGAACGTGCAGGGGACTTTCTAAAAGACAAGGCAGCTTTTGACTAAATCCAAGGGGAGCTGCAGAAATAGGGGCTTGTCCCCGAGCCCACGCAAGCCTCCCTGAGGGGTCTGAGCGCGGACCACAGCCCTGACGTGATGGAAGCCATAACGTCCCAAAGCCGCCTTGCAGCAACCAGAGAGCGCAGCGTGCAAGACAGCTGCCTGGTGAATGCTTCTGCTCATTCCATCAGTCTGTGAAAACTTATATTATATTCTGCACAAACACAAAGCAGGAAAACTCTACTGAGCTCTATGTTCTGCCATATACGACTCCTGTATCACCATGCTAATCTTTGCCTCTGCCTGCCTGTAAATTAAAAACTTCCACAAAATCTGAAATATTACTTTGATATTGTAAGAAGTAACTATACAAAAGGTAACTGTTTAAAAAGATAACAAAATAAGCTATCATCTGCAATCTCACCTAGCGCATCCTAATCGGGATGAAAACAGGCAAAGTAGTGAGGGTGTGTTGTGTTCAATATTATCCACAGACAGACACACTGGCCTCACAACATGTACAAACCCCACCTATTTTCTTCTTTTGCTTAAAAATATATTTGAAAAGTAGAGACAGAGACTGACATCTTCCATCTGCTGGTTCACCTCCCAGGTGCCTGCAGAGCCAGGAGCCCAGAACTCCACCTGGCCTCCCATATGACCAGCAGGGACCCCAGTACCTGGGCCGTCATTCATCACCTCCCAGGAAGCTAAAGCTGGAAGTAGTGGACCTGGGGCATGAACCCAGATGCTCTGATACGGGATGCACACATCCACCACGGCGTCTTAACTGCCAAGTCAAATGCCCACCTCACAGTCCAGTTTCTAAATGGAAATCACTCAGTTCCATCAAGACGGAGAATTAAGGCTAATTTTTACAAAATCAGCTTCGTTCAAGGAAACACAAACCATCCCCTTCCTCTTCTGTGAAGTGGAGCCTCCTCACTCTATTCCAAGTGTACCCTGCCTTATGGAAATGCTACACATCTCCAGGCGTGCGCTTGTCTTAGTAAGACTCCCTAAACCTCCCGAGCTTTGCCCTGGTCTCCCGCATCAGAGAACTGTCTGGAAGTGTTTGTCTACCGATCAGCTCTGCAGGCTTATTGGGTCTCTTGTTGATGAACGTCTCGAAGGACTCCTTCATCAGGTTGATGAACCGCTCGTTCTTCTGGAAGCACACCTCGATCACATGGTCCACCCTGTCCTTGAAGTCCAGCAGATCCTGCACCATGTCTTTATCCTTCTCAGGATTGATGACAATCGTGGTTCCAAACGTCTGCAAGGGGAAACAGGTGCCCGTCACCCACAGGCAGGGCACCAGGCAGTGCTTCCTCGGGCCAGCACGCCGTCAGTACACTTTAACACAATTACTCTTGGTATTAGACAGAGTAATTTAAAAATTTCACAAATTCAGCCTACATTTTAAAGAAAGGTTTATTTGAAAGGCAGAATTAGAGAGATCTTCCACCTGCTGGTTCACTCCCCAGATGGCCCCAGTGGCTAGAGCTGGGCCAGGCCAGAGCCAGGAGCCAGAACTCCACCTAGGTCTCCCACGTGGGTGGCAGGGGCCCAAGCACCTGGGCCTCTGTACTGCTCTCGCCACTGAGCAGCTCAGACCCACCTGCGGCAGCAGCAGCAGGGACCTCTGTGTGCCTCTGCCCCAAGGGCAGCCTTCTGCTGACTACGCAGCTGTTCCCCTCCGGGCTGCACAGGCAACACAGCCTGCCACTCGCAGACAGCCCTGCCACTCATCTGTGTTTGGCGCCCACTCTGCAATTCTGTCAGACCACAGAACACCAAACACTCTGGCACCAGGATCCCTCCTGTGGCCTTAAACACTCCACTTCCTCTCTCACTGCTGCCATCCCTAAACCCTGGTAAGTCTTGTCACTTCAAAAGCCTTTCCTAGATGGAATCTAGGGTATGCAAGCTCTCAGGACGGCTGCTGGTGGGCAATCTCTGGAGATGCTGTCTGTTCTCTCTGGCACCAAAACCACAGAGGCCTTGCTGGCACTCATCATCGGGCAGCCTGGAACTGTCCCGTGGGGCCAACAGGACAGAGAGAACTTCCACGCTGCGGGGGGGGGGGGGGGGTGCGGCTGCTCCCTGGGGAATGGCCCCTCTGAGCAGGACACACGAACACGAGAAGCCCTTGCACGGAGGCCGCACTGTGTATGCCAGCTGACATACAGATGTGTCGGTCGGGGCAGGGAGCCTCCCCACTGCCTCAGCCCATGTGGACACTCAGAACCTCCCTCATGGCCACACAGGACTACCCACCTCAAAGTCACCCGCTTCTACTTCGAGGACAGACCAAACGACTGCGCGGGACTGACAGGGCCCACCCTGGGGTTAAGTAGGAAGTCCTAAATTCAAAGACTGCTGAGAAATAAAGCAGAACACGGCACAAGGAGCAGAGGCAGGGAGGGAGCCTCTGTGGAAAAGGAACGAGGACACGGCCGGGAGAGACCCCAGGCAGAGCGCCAAGAGCAAACAGCCGCCCTTCAGGGCCTGGTTCTCCGGGTGGGCGTTCATCAGAGATCCTCTTACAAGTGCTAATGGATTTTAAAAACAAACATTTCCACAGGTGATCTGGACAAAGACAGAAAACTGCTGTCTACCTTACGAAGAATCTTTAAAAAGTCCCTGGAAAATGCATATTATGATCGAACTATGCTTGGATCGCAACATTTTTTCTTGCACCAAAATAAACTTTTAATTTCATTTTCCGTGAACTTTTTGAAGTATCCATGCATTCTGTGGCATGAGAACTACAGACAGCAGGGAGTGCAGAGTGGCCAGGGCTTGAACTGGGCCCCAGTGCAGGAGAACTGCAGAGGGCAGGAGGCAGGAGTGCAGAGTGGCCAGGGGCCAGGGCGGGGCAGGGCCCCTGTGCAGAACTGCAGAGGGCAGGAGGCGGGAGGGCAGAGCGGCCAGGGGCCAGGGCGGGGCAGGGCCCCAGCACACAGCCCTGCGCACCTTGAGGTACTCGCTCCAGTGCTGCAGCAGCGCCTGCTGGCCACCCTTCACGCGGCTGAACAGCTGGTACATCTGCGTGAGGTCCGGCACTCTGTTCTCATCCAGCAGGTGGTCGAGACCTAGAGAGAGCAGCCACAGGAGCACATCAGGGCAGTGACGCCGCGGAGGGCCACAGCACACGCCCCCACACAGGCAACGCACGACGTGAAATGTAGAGGCCAGACGGTCTGGTTAAACCTCTGAGCTCCATCTCACTGCTCGGGAGTGTGCTGGGAGACGCACGCCCAGAACGTCCACACCAGCTGTTCACCCTGGCAGTTTCATGGTTCCAAGTTATTTCTGATTTAGTCCTTCAGTCGGAAAACGTCATGGTTAAAGATAAACCAACCCACTTGATTTTCCAGCTGATTGGCACATCAAATAATAAAATCACTTATTTTTAAAGATTTATTTCAAAACCAGAGTGATGTAGAGAGAGACACAGAGAGCTCTCCCATCTGCTAGTTCACTCTCCAAATGACTGGGACAGGCAGGGCTGGGCCAGGCTGAAACCAGGACACAGTAACTCCATCTGGGTCTCCCATGTGGGTGCAGGGCTGGGCCAGGCTGAAACCGGGACACAGTAACTCCATCTGGGTCTCCCATGTGGGTGCAGGGGCCCAAAGAGCCTTGGCTGCACATTAGCAGGGAGCTGGATTAGAAGTGAGCTCTGATATGGGGGCCAGCATCACAAGTGGTGGCTTAACCCACTGTGCCATTAACGCTGGCCTCCAAACATTTATGATCAGACATTTTGAAGCATCTTTGTGAGGTTTATTGTTGTAGACATCTGGATATTTTCCAGGGTGGGTATTTGGTCTGGTGGCTAAGATGTCCACATCCTGTGTGGCGGCCTCAGTTGGCCCCAGCTCCACTCCCAATTCCAGACTCCCGGTGATGTTCGCCCTGGGAGTCCGTGGTGACAGCTCTGGCATTTGGCTCCCTACCACCACGTACGTTGTGCTCTTGGCTCCTGACTTTGGCTTGGCCCATCCTGGCCATTTTGAGGAAACTGGGGAGTGAATTAGTAGATGGGATGTCTTGAATAAACAGAAAAAACAAAGACAGTAAATATTTCCTGCAACTGCACCACTGCCAGGACAGTGTTCATGGAAGGCTTTCTAGCTCTACCAGTGGAGGGGCAGGGCCAGGGCACAGCCCCACAGCCCCACGGCCCCACGGCCCACGGCCTCCAGTCCCAGCTCCGCGGTGGGGTGGGTAGGGTGGGCCAGCCGTCTGAGGCTCACCCTGACCACAGCTCCAGCTGTCTGTGATTCTGTAAGTTACACTCGGATCATTTGTACATACATAATTTTCTTGAAACAATTCTGCTTATGCAAGTACGCACTAAATGACTTATGCGAATTTCTCCTGTTTACTTGAAGTCTTTTTCTTTTTTTTTTCTATAGTGGTTTCCTTTTCATAACACCTGGTGCCAATTCTGAACACATGTCTTGGGGGATGGACAGTAAATTAAAGACCCCATTGACACGAAGTTTCAGTGCGGTGGGAACAGAGAAACATCCAGACTGGGCCAGGCTCCCGGCCGAGGCTGCGGGCACCAGCCTGACCACAGCACCACCAGGCTGCTCCGTCATGAACTTCCGTCTCCTTCCCTTCTTTCAATCCATGGAGACAAGGAGCTCTCAGGGTTGTTCTCAAGTTCAAAGATAGCTACATGGGGTGGAGTACGGCTGTCTGTAACAGGAGCAAAGTCCACGCTCCTTCCCCGCCTCCCGCTGGACACAACAGCATTAACTGGCAGGGCGGAACCCGAACTGCAGCAGGTGGGCGCTACGTGGGCTGCTCCTCAAGGTACCCAGTGGTCTCAAATGCACTGAACTGGCTCTCAGAGGCGGCATCCAGCCCCCGACCCCGACCACTGCAACTGTGCTCAGCAAGCCTTTCAGATAGCAAGGGAACCTGACGTCAGAACCTCGGCACTTATCAACGCAACGCGCAACGCACCCTCCTACAGCGGCCAGGGGCAGAGAGTGTCCTCTGCTTGTGCAGGTCACGCTGACGGGGCTTCCCCTGGCACCAAGGTGCACGCATGGCCCACTAAAGAGACCCCATGAAGATCCACACGCCAGTGGGCTCCTAACCACAGGCCAGGGTGCACGCGGTCAGTGAGAGCGAGGAGGGAAATGAGTGACCAGGAACAGGAGCCCACCCAGCATGCGTGCACCCATGTCCCCACTGTGAAGCCCCCAGCCCGGAGAGGGGATGTTCTCCCAGTCGCCTTGCAGGCTGTTTCTCCTACCTGCTGATGTCTCCCCCATGGCCAACACGCCCCTCTGCGGCATCGCTCTCACCTTCCCGACGAGCTACGAGTTCGCACGCAGGCGAACCGCAGCGAGGGAGAGCACCTACCTTTTTGCAGAATCGCGGTCAGGTGCTCTCCTAGCAGCTGTCTCTCCACACAAGCGATCAGCGGTTTCCTACACAAGGAAAAGCAGAGCGCTAGAAACACGGTTTAAGGGGATACCTGGGCTAGCTGCCGCGGTCCAGAGCGGAGCGTGCACCACAGAGAGGGTCACAGCCAATCAGAACCCAAAGGCGTGAGAGCAAGCGCCGTCCTCACACAGGCGTGGTGGACAGACTCGGAGCCAAAACTTTCTCAAGGCAACTTAAGGAACATCACAACAGGGCACACAGGTGGGACTGGGGACAGACTCGGCAGACGGGTCAGCACACCTGGGGACCAGGTGGTCCAGCCTGCTGCTGGCCGGCAGCCTAGAGCCAGGCTGTGTCGGGCTTCCAATTCACGTCAGTCCTGCATCACGTGACGTAAATCCCAGCGTGGAGTCCAGAGCCCTACAGAGCCTGCCGAGCGGCTCGACCTTGTCCAGGTGCTGACCCCTCAGTGGCCATCGGGGACGACAACAACCACCACAGCACCGCCCGGCTTCGGTGGCGGACGCCTTCTCCCTGTCCCCCTCTCCCCCACACCCCCATGCTGCCCAGGCTCTCGGCCTTACCAAGGCTTCCAGTGCCGCCCCCTCAGCTCCGGCACAGGCGCACGACTCACACTCCTCAGGTTCCAAGCAGCTTTGGTGGAGCCCGAGACCCAGCCCGACACGAGATTCCCACCCTCGTGTGACGCCCCTGCCCCACGCTCCTGCTCCCTCCAGGCATCACCTGGCAGAGCCTCAGGACCACGGAAGTCTGGAAACGCAGCAACCGTGGGCCGGGTTCACAAGCCACAACGCTGCCCTTCCTGGGCTTCTTTCCCCGCCCACAGCCCAGGTCTGGCTTTCTGCTGCTGTTTTCAGAACAGGGCACCTGCTTTACTCCAAGCAGCACTGATTTTCGCCATCTTCCCAAGGTTCATTTCAGAGATTTTTTTTGGATGATTTATTTTAATTATTTGAAAGACAGAGACACAGAGGGAAGTGACAGAGGGAGAGATTTCCATCCACTGGTTCACTCCCTAAATAGCTGCAATTACCATGGCTGTGGCCAGGCCAAAGCCAGGATCTTCTTCCGGATCTCCCACATGGGTGCAGGGGTCCAAGCATTTTGGCCGTCTGCTACTGCTTTCCCAGGCCATTAGCAGGGAGCTGGATCAGAAGTGGAGCAGCCAGGGAGCAGCACTGTGGCATGGTGAGTAATGCTGTCACCTGTGGTGCCGACATTCCATATGGGTGCCAGTTTGAGTTCTAGCTGACCACTTTCGATCCAGCTCCCTACTATGGCCTGGGAAAGCAGTGCAAGACGGCCAAGATGCCTGCGCCCCTGCACCTGCATGGGAGACTGGGAAGAAGTTCCTGCCTCCTGATTCGGATCGGCCCAGCTCTGGCTGTTGCAGCCATTTGGGGAGTGAACCAGAGGATGGAAGACCTCTCTTTTTCTCTGCTTCTCTCCAACTCTGCCTTTCAAATCAATCAATCAATCAATCTTAAAAAAAAAAAAAAAAGGCGGGGGGGGGGGGGCTGGCGCTGTGGCATAGCAGGTAGGGCTGTTGCCTATAGTGCCGGCATCCCATATGGGTGCCGGTTTGAGTCCCGGCTGCTTTACTTCGGATCAGCTCTCTGCTATGGCCTGAGAAGGCAGTAGAAGATGATCCAAGGGGCCAGTGCCGTGGCTCACGTGGCTAATCCTCTGCCTGCGGCACTGGCATCCGATATGGGCACTGGGTTCTAGTCCCGGTTGCTCCTCTTCCAGGCCAGCTCTCTGCTGTGGCCCGGGAGGGCAGTGGAAGATGGCCCAAGTGCTTGGGCCTGCACCCGCATGGGAGACCAGGAGGAAGCACCTGGCTCCTGGCTTCGGATTGGAGCAGCTCTGGCCATGGTGGCCATTTGGGGGGTGAACTACTGGAAGGAAGACCTTTCTCTCTCTCTAACTCTTACCTATCAGATAAATTAAAAAAAAAAAAAAAAAAAAAAAAAAGACGACCCAAGTACTTGGGCCCCTGTGCCCGTGTGGGAGACCCACAGGAAGCTCCTGACTCCTGGCCGGCCATTGCAACCAATTGGGGAGTGAACCAGCGGATGGAAGACCTCCCCTCTGCCTCTCCTCTCTCTGTGTAACTCTGATTTTCATATAAATAAATAAATCTTTAAAGAAAAGAAGTGGAGCAGTCAGGACTGGAGCCAGGTCAATGTGGAATGCTGGCGCCACAGGCCACAGCGTGGGACCCACTCCGAGCTCTGAGGGAAGCTTCAGTGCGCCTCCCTTGGCTCTCATGGCAGCCCTCCACTCTGCACACCAGAGGCGTGTGACCTGCCCAGGGCCACGGCTCCAGTGGAGCCCAGTGTGTGGCTCCCTCTGCCGCCATGAGCCTGGTTCTGCTGACCCCTCTGCTTCCTCTGGAAGCTAAATGCAGCAGAGGGGAGCAGGACACAGTCGTGGGGGCCCTGTCCTGGGTCAGCCCCATGCTGCTCAGCACACGTGAACGCAAAGTGCGCCTTCCCTCCCGCTCCTTCCCTTCCTCCTGCCTGCCCCGACCCGCTTGTACCATTTCCGGCTCCTCAGATTCCTTCTCTGTCTCCTGCGTGCGCGTCTCACCTCTCCTCGCGTGAGACACAGACACTCACAAAATGTCTCTCCCTTTCTTTGCCTGGATTGAGTCCTGGCACTTGGCTTCAGGGCACCAGCCAAATGGGCGCTGGGGAGTGGACCAGAGGACGGGAGCTTCCATTCTACCTTGTTCTCTCCCTGTCTGCCTCTCAATCTCACTATCCCACCCCCCAGGAAAACCCTAAGCTCTTCAATGCTGCAGGTGCAGAGCCCCTCAGCCAAGTGCTGAGTCATGACAAACGCTACCAGCGAGAACAAAGGCGCCCTGGGTCGGCACTGAGGAAGGGACAGAGGTATATTCTTATCTCAGCGAGGCGGCAGAGGAACTGCAGTACTCACTGGGTGCTGTGGTCTAAGTACGTGATCACGCGATCTCCTTCCTCTTCCAGACGTTTACTTACATGGTTAAGATATTCTGGAACCTTCCAAAGAAAACATTTAAGCACATCAGTAACAAAAAGGTTCTTGGTGTTACCCAAGAAACAGAAATTTTGTTTCCCTTATAAAATTAAAAAACAAAAGCAGAATATATAGTCAAGCCGAGCCTCAGCCCCAGTTAAGGGGGGGCTGGCAGAAGCGTCTGTGAGAAGCACATGAAGCAGCTTCCCGAAGGCCCAGCTCTGGAGTCAGGGCCCAGGCCACACGCCTGCTGCGTGCATGCTCACCACACAGGCCCATGCACAGCTGGGTGCCGAGAGCCAGGCGGCAGGCTGAGCCCCCTGGGGATGCCTCACATGCCCCCGAGGCTCTGTCCGCCCTGTGCAGCCAGGCCTAGTGGGGCAGGTCAGAGTGCACAGGCGACTTCTGGAAGAGGTGGAAACCAGGCACGGGGCGCATTTTTATGACGCGCTTTTTCTTATGGCTTTTTTTCAATGCTTCACACAGATGACAGATTTGGACACATGTTACTTTGCAGATTTAGGATTTGTTTCCTTATCTTCTGATTAAACCTCAATTCCTTTACAAATTTCAGACCCTACCTTACTGGCTTTTAATTTGTCAGCTTCTAAGTGAAGGAAAAGAAATTAAATTCTTACCCTAACGAGAAGAGAGCTAACTACTGGGATTCTGGCAAGATCATGGCTTTGAGGAGGTTCCCAGGCACGTGTGCATGTGTGCAGTTACCCGGGGTCTACTCCCACGAAGGGGAGCACTGCAGTTCAAGCTCATCATCTCACCTCTCTTTCTTGCATCAGTCTTTGGCCTTCTGCAGCATATAAACAATTCGTCTCTTCCAAAAATCTCAGCTCAAATGAATCCTTATACACCTAAGAAACCAGAGAGTCATTTCAGTCAGCAAACTTGAGACCTGGCTTTCCCAGCACCCGTGACCTGCGCGCCCTGGGGTGGGTCCAGCAGGGCTCTGTGCATGCTACAAACGCACCCCCTGATTTTCACACGTGACACCAACAGCTTTTCCAGGTCTTTGATTTCTTATCTCCACACTTTCATGAAAAAGATAGCATTTTTATATAGGCATATTTATCAACCTTTTCTTCTGTGGCTCCTGGTTAGCCGAGTCATCCCCCTGCAGGGACTAAACACGCCCCATGTTGCCGACAGCAGGGTCTCTGGTTTCGTTTCCTGCGCCTGAACCTCTGCTGCTCCCCGGTTCCGGGGAGGGCAGCCAGGAGGCGCCCAGCTGCTGGCGCTCACCTGCAGGTCGGACAGCATGCTCAGCAGGCTCCGCAGCAGGCTCCTGTCCACGGCCTCCCCGCTTCGCTCCCGTTCAATCAGGAGCAGAATCCCGTCGATGGTCTTGCTCTGAACCATTTTGTCACTAATAATGTGGTTTCGGAACAGTTCTAATCCCATATCCCTGAACAAAGAGGAAAAATAAGACTTCATTTCTAGATGCCTTAGGAGCAGGTCCCCACAAACATGTGTGCTTGCTCCCTGCAGCCCGGTGTCACAAGCCCTCTGGGGGCTGGTGCTGAGGCCTGGCGGGTAAAGCTGCCGCCTGCAACACCAACATCCCACACAGGCGTTGGTTCCGAGATCCAGATGCTCCATTTCCGGTCCAGCTCCCTACTGATGTGCCTGGGAAAGTGACGGAGGATGGGCTCAGTGCCTGGGCCCCTGCCACCCCCGTGGGAGACCCAGAAGCGGCTCCAGGCTCCGGGCTCCAGCGTGGGCCAGCTCCCGTGGCTGCGGCCATCGCGGTCTCTTCACCTCTCTGTAACTGCCTTAAAGAGCAGCCTCTGAAGCACGTTCACTTTTTGGCCAGACTGGCGTGCGTCGTGTTTCCTTACTCACAGAAGGCCGCCTATTTTCCTGGATGAGGCTGGGCAAGCCTGATAGAGGGCCGTGGAGGCCCTCCTGGACCATGTGTGCTGGACTACATCAGACGTGCAGGCGCTCGAGGCACCCAACCCGCACTAGCACCCTTCAAGGGCCTCGCTGTTCTCCCTCCCCTCTGCCCCGATGGAGCCTGTCACAGCGACTTCACTGCAGTCTACTGCCTCCCCGGCCGTCACACTCTTCCGAAGCAGGAGCGCGGCACGGATGCTGCAGTCCATTCAGGTGGCAGCCCCGGATCCCCAAGGGCAGCATCCTAGGGGCCACGTCCCCTTGCCTGCTGCACACAGCAGCCACAGTGACCGCTCCTGCTCCCTGGACACTCCACACAGTGGCCTTCTGAGTGCTTCAGAGAATCCATAGGGCACACAGGGCAGTAATGCTGGACGGGTGGACACACAGGCTTGAGCCACTGCCTATGTGGCCCCAGGCAAGGAACTTTCCTTCCTGAACGGTGAACAGGGATCAGATGTCTTAGTTCACACCTGTGCAACACGTCAAAGATGTGCCTGCCAGATGGGTAGCCAGTGCTCAGAACGGTTAATTCTCCCCCAATCCACCTCCGACTCCTGCTGCGGGACTTCAAATGCTCTAAACATCACTGCATCGAATGCTCTTGGGAGCCACGCAGGAGCCCTCAGGGAGCCAGAAAGGGCTCACTCTCCAGCACACATCGTGGGCCCACATGCCCGTCCTTCCGGCTCACCCTCCAGCACCCAGCGTGGGCCCACATGCCCGTCCTCCTGGCTCACCCTCCAGCACCCAGCACGGCCCACATGCCCGTCCTCTCAGGCTCACCCTCCAGCACCCAGCACAGGCCCAAATACCCATCTTCCCGGGCTCACCCTCCAGCACCTAGCGTGGGCCCACATGCCCGTCTTCCTGGGCTCACCCTCCAGCACTCAGCGTGGGCCCAAATACCCATCTTCCCGGGCTCACCCTCCGGCACCCAGCGCAGGCCCACACTGCCGTCCTCTCAGGCTCACCCTCTAGCACCCAGCACGGCCCACATGCCCGTCCTCCCAGGCTCACCCTCCAACACCCAGCACGTCCCACACTGCCATCCTCCGGGCTCACCCTCCAGCACCCAGCACGGCCCACGTGCCCGTCCTCCGGGGTCACCCTCCACCACCCAACACGGCCCACGTGCCCGTCCTCCCGGCTCACCCTCCACCACCCAGCACGGCCCACATGCCCGTCCTCCCGGGCTCACCCTCCCCCACCCAGCATGGCCCACATGCCCGTCCTCCGGGCTCACCCTCCACCACCCAGCACGGCCCACGTGCCCGTCCTCCCGGGCTCACCCTCCACCACCCAGCACAGCCCACGTGCCCGTCCTCCGGGCTCACCCTCCACCACCCAGCACGGCCCACATGCCCGTCCTCCCGGCTCACCCTCCACCACCCAGCACGGCCCACGTGCCCGTCCTCCGGGCTCACCCTCCACCACCCAGCATGGCCCACATGCCTGTCCTCCGGGCTCACCCTCCACCACCCAGCACGGCCCACATGCCCATCCTCCCGGCTCACCCTCCACCACCCAGCATGGCCCACACTGCCGTCCTCTCAGGCTCACCCTCCACCACCCAGCACGGCCCACATGCCTGTCCTCCGGGCTCACCCTCCACCACCCAGCACAGGCCCACGTGTCCGTCCTCCCTCCTGCAGCGGGAGGTGCTCTGCTCCCCTCTCACCACAGCCTGCTCTTCCTGTCTGAACTCCCTCAGCACCCCGTTCAAAGCTCCCTTCCCAGATAACTCACATTCCGTGGCTCTGCCTCTCAGTGGACAGGAGGTACTACAATTTATTCCATGCTATGGGAAATCGTTGTGATTTATATGGAAGAGTTACGTCACAGATGACATTTATGGGCCCAGTTTTGTAATACAGCAGGGAAAGGCACCGTGTGCAACTCCGGCACCAGTTCAAGTTCTTGCTGCTCTACTTGCAATCCAGCGTCCTGACAACGTGCCTTGGAAGGAAGTGGAAGATGGTCCAGGTGCTTGGGCCCTGGCTGCCCATATGGGAGACCAGGAAGCAGCTCCTGGCTCCTGGCTTTGGCCTGGCCCAGTCCTGGCTGTGGTGGCATATGGGGAATGAAACAGTAGACAGATGATCTCTCTCTTCCAAATCAATAAATCTTTTAACAATTATATTTCTAACCCGAGAGCTCAGGGGTGCTGGCATCCTGTATCCGAGCACCTGGCTCGTCTGCTTCTGCCCCACCTTGCTGTGAATGTGCCCCCTGAAGGAAGCACACAATGGTGCAAGTCCTGGGGCCCCTAGCTTCACGGCCACTGTGAGCATTCGGGAAGTGAACCAGGAGACAGAAGCTCTCTGCCTCTCCAGTAAAAGGAAGATAAAGACATCAAAGCTGAGCGCTCCGAGCGTAGGTGCATGAGCCTGGGTGGTGGTCACCTTCACTCTGGCAGTGGGCTGCTGTGCTCACCCTCATGCACGCTTCCGGGAAGGAACTCGTGAGCAGCGCTTTGCAGTGTGGATGCTGAGTGGTCTGCGCCTGTCACCCTCGTCACCCTCACCCTTCCCTGGGTTCTGTGCCCGCCTTCTCAGACAGGACATGGACTGTGAGTGCCAGATATGTGGGGCTGGCGGGTCAGAGTGGTAAAAGGAGCAAGAGGAAGCGAGCGTGAGGAAGGGGACAGAGCCACACACACACAGGTGTCCCAGCAAGGACTACATCAATCCACTGCATGGACCTCCCGGAGGGCGTGGCAGCTTAAGCGAGTGCTGCTTCCATGTGGTGAGAGCAGAGGCCTCCGTGCCCCAGCAGAGGACGAGTGAGAAGTCAGTGGGAACAGGGTGTGACTCACACCCTCTGGGGCAGTCACGGTTGAGACAGAGGCAGAACCTCGGTCAACCACGGTTCAGTAAGCTGTCAAGGAGGGACTCGAGTGCCCCCTGGCAGACCCAGAGCAGCACAGGGGAGCAGTTTCCTTACAAGATGACAATGATGACGGTGCTAAGCAGAGAGAATGACAGGCTGACCTAAACGAGCCTCAAGAGCCCTCTCCACGTCCTGGAGACCAGAGCCCCGCGCCACTGCTGCCAGCCGGCCTCACAGGGGCAAGCAAGCTCGGCCAGCCACGCCAGCCACGCCAGGCCAGGGCCTTTCTGAGTTCCAACTGCAGCACTGCAAAGGGCGGTTCACGTTTTCAGAGAGAAGCCCGAGTGCGGCAGTCTTGACCCTCAAAGCAGAAGTCAGCAGTGCCATCAGCCCCTCTGAGCTCTGAAACCCGGACTCTGCTGAAGAAGCGTGGCTGGGCTGGGTGTTTGGTGCAGTACTTAAACATGGCTGGACCTGTGTCCTCTGCTAGGATGCCTGGCCCCACGCACGATTCCAGCTTCCTGCTGATGCGCTCCTGGGAGGCATCGGGTGATGGCCTAAGTTCCTGAGTCCCTGCCAACCCTGTGGAAGACCCAGAGTGATTCCAAGCTCCAGCTGTCGCTGACATCCAGGGAACAAACCAGTAGAAGCGGGATCTCCCTCTCCCTCTGCCTTTCAAATAAACAAAAATTAATATTCAAAGAAGAAACATGGCTTGACACAGAATTCTGGCTGCTTCCACAGGGATCCCTTAGCTGTGAAGCTCAGTGAAGAATGGAGAAAGTGCCAGAACTTGTTCGTCCCTGGGCACCTGCCTGCCCCAGCTCCACCCTTCATCCCCACCACTCAGGAGTCAAAGTTTGCACTGGTGACTTTGGCTAACATCCAACACAAGAGAAAATGAAGGCCACAGCCAAGCGGACTCCCGGGTGACTGGGGCACTCACCAGAGAGACGGGAGCATGGAGTTCTGCAGCACGTAGGTGCGGTCCAGAAACAGGAAGATGCTCCTGATCATGATCTGGAAGTCAGAGAGGACAGTGACGACGGACACGCTGCGCCCGCCCACGCCCACCCGCCCCAATCAGCTTCCTTCCCTCATCTCTTCACCACTGCGGTTCCGACTGCGCCCACTGAAAGCCGAAAGGCCGTCTTTTAGACGTGGCCGTTTCTTGGCTGATGGTGGGTATCTTACTAGGACAGGGAGATGAGCCAAGTTTTTTTTTAAAAAACTACCTCTTGTTATCTCAAGGTCCTCAGGCCAGCTCTGTGCAGGCAGAGCTAGGAGGATGCTGGGAATTTAATTAGCTGGCCCCACTGCTGCCGCAGCATCCCACATGCCCTCGAGAAATGCCTCTACCTCTTCAAGAGGTTTGTGCCATGTCGGCAACCCCCAACACACTCCCGCAGGCCCCCAGCCCGCACCCAGGCACAGTCCTCGTCTCCTCCTGGGCTCCTTCAGGAGACAAACGGGACAACCTACTTAGAAACCCTTTTCTCCTTCAGTAACCAACAGCCAGGTCAGGAGAAATCATATCATGAACTCGAGCCAGTACCCCATGGAAGCCAAGACTCTGGTTGTCCGTCAGAGTGAACTGAGACAGGAGGAATTCAGGGCCCACGCAGGAGCCCTGGGCACTGCCCCCGCGCATCAGCACTGCTGCCCCGAGCACCGTCCCAACACAGCGCTCAGCGCCCCTCCCTAGGTGGGGGAGGGAAGGGGGAGGCCACGCTGTAACAAAACAGACAGCAGGATGAAGAGGGCGAAGACGAGCAGCAGCTCCATCTCCTCTCTGCAGCTAACCTGGAGGCCCAATGAGACCCAGGAGGAAGGCAGGGCGTGGGCTCCAGGAGCCGTGCAGAAGCCCCTCGGGCCCCAAGCCGGAAGCTTACCATCTGTCTGCAGTGATCTTGCCAGCATGTGTTAATCTTCTTTAAAAATAAAACGCTGTCTAGCGAGTCTGTGCACACCTGCTAAGGAAAACCTCAAAAATGTCGGCCAGTTTACTGCAATCTTAATCCCTTAATTCCCTCTATCTGCTCCATTGAATACTCCACGTCGTTTAGGCATCAGAAAGCTAAAAGATAAGCTGGTCTGCAGGCCAGTGCTTGGGCTGACAGCACGCGAAGGTGGGCGCTTTGGCAGGTGGGTCACTGAGCGCAGAGCAACCGTGAGTGGGTCAGTGCCCTCACCAGAGGCCCCAGGGAGACCACTGGCCCTCGGCCGAGGGAGTACACAGTGAGAAGGCGCCACCTGGGACCTGGACCTGAAACCTGCCGGCACCTTCACTTTGGGCTTGCGGGCTTCAGTGCTGTGAGAAACAAATGACTGCAGTTGAAGTGGGCTGGGCCACGGTACTCTGCTGTCCGTCGCAGCGCGGATGGGCTCAGAGAGAGAACCTCGATGCCGGAAGTGTGGCGGATGGGCTCAGAGAGAACCTCGATGCCGGAGTGTGGCTTTGAGGCCTCCCCATCTCAGGATCTGGTGGTGACGAGCCCTGCTGCCTCGGCCTTTGTCCTGTGGCTGGAATCGCCTCCCAGCTCGCCGCTCCCTCACTGCCGGCTCGGGGTCAGGTCCCTGCAGGGCACAAGCGCCAGCTCACGGAGCGCAGAGCCCCGGAGCAGCGTGGCAGGCAGCTGACTACTCCAGGGGCAAGGGCTGGCTCCTGGGCTCAGTGGGCACCACAGGGACGCTCCACGCTCAGGTCCCATGTCCCACCCTCAGTCCTGGAAGAAATGCTCACCACGCAGCCTGCAGGACGTGAGAGGAGAGGATCCGCTCTCCACCTGGGCAGGCGCACTGCGGGGAAAACCGCAGGCTCTGGGCGCAGTCGGGTTGTCCCACCAGCATGGACACTGCCAGGCGCCCACAGGAGGAGGTGCACCATTCCCAGCAGAGGGAAACCATGCCCGTCACGGCTGGGTGCAGGTCACACGGCAGCTGGAACCTCCCAACAGAGGCTGACAGCAGGCGGGGTGCGGGCGGGGCGCGTCCAGGCAGCAGGCACGGAGGCATGGGCCGGGCTGCCAGGCGGCGCTGACCACCACTCTGCTGCTTCCCACGCCTGTGCTGCACCCTCAGGAAGCACATCGAGGGCCACAGCGAACACCCAACAGCTCAACGGTTAACAAGCCGCTCCGGGGAACCCTTCTGCACATTAAAGGGGACTTCCCCTAAAATGGCTCTGAAAATCAATATGGACCTGCCACCGGTAACTCTGCTGCTCCCACAGCAAGAGGTGCTCAGCTGCGAGTGAGGACGCGGGGGGCTCTCCCCAGGACACGCACTGCACACACCTCTTCCAGGGCACAAGGTGCAAGCGTGCAGCATGGCGCCCAGATGCCTGGAGAAGCCTCTCTTGCAGTGTGCCCCACAAGCCGACTGAGGAGTGGGCAGGTCTTCCAACTAGAGGAACCCAACAACAAGCAATGCCTAGGACACCCACGCAAGGGATTCCACCAAAGCGATCACAAGGGGAAACACGATGGCCTGTGCACAGGTCCGGGTGCGGAGGTGCTCGGGTCCCCTGGCCGTGATGACCAAGGAGGCCTAGCTCTTAGCACCTGCCAAGGTGTACACGTCTTGGCTGTCCCCCTCGCTGGTTGACACAACACAGAGCAAGGGGCCAAGCCGTTTGCCTTGGATCCCCAGCTCCAGCACAGGGCCATACACTGGCTATGTCTGGGGCTTCTGTTGGTTCAACCTGAAAATACAGTTGATAAAGGCAGTGGGAAGGAACCAAGCCACAGATACAGAGTGTGGCCACCCGGTCGAGGCCCCGACACGGAAGCTCCGAACCTGTTGCTGTCAGCACGTGTGCAGCCAACACGGAGCTCGGCAGTTTCCCTGCTGTCTGCTCTGCCCTCTCCCACCCCATGGCTCTGATGCGTGGTTGATCGCGGGTGCCCAAGACTCGCTAGCCCTCTGGAGCTAGCCAGAGCCACAACCCTGGGAACTAGTTTTATCTGCTGTAAGGAAGGGTGCGTCAGTATTTTGAGAGAAGCCCTCTGTCTCTGGCTGAGTCAGATGGCATGCAGTCATGAAGCATGAGCTGCCCGGGCTGGATGTGTGCACATGTGCACGGCGGGGCAGGCAGGGCATCTCTTCTATTTTGCCAAAGGGTCATCATCAATAGCAGGTGACCGATTTGGACCGGCATCACGTGAGATGTGCCCCGAGCGGATGTGGCTGCCCAATGCAGTGGCGGCAGCTCACCGCGCTCCACAAGAGTCCTTTGTCTGCCGTGCCTCTGGTGGGGTTTGCATGTGAAGACCCCAGTTATCTTCCCAAGTTTGGTATCCGCACACCACGGAACCTTAGAAAGCAGTTAACACACGAAGGATGGCAGTGTCCTGGAGGCAGGAGGAAACCTGACCAGCTCACCTTGGAGCACTGCTGGCCAAGTGGGCACGTGACACCTGCAGCAATGCTGCTGTGGCAACACGGGTGGGGACCTATGTGCCCCAGTGGAACTGAGCCTGGGACGGTCCCCAGATCAAGCAGCAGCCGTGCAAGTGACCCTGCCACAGGGCTGCCATCTGAAACCCCCTCAGTCCCCCAGGACAGCTCCCTGAGTTCATCTCTGCCATCCCCTGGGAAGGCTGCCCGCCTGTCCTGGGCCATCGCACGCACGGCTGCGACCCGGGATCTCCCTCTGCAGCTCCAGCTGCACACCAGCCCTCTCCACCCTATCCTGTGTTGTCATCTGCCTGGCCAGTCAGTCCTCTCCCTCTCAACTGTGAATTCCGTCTGCCTGGCTTCTGTGTTGCGCTGAGGACACAGCCATCCAAACCAGGTGTTCCTGCTGCACCCGCCCCAAGCACACAAACAGCTACACTGTCCTCCCAGCCAACAGGACCCACATGTTCTGCCACCCCATCAGCTAACACCTCAGCAGCCACTTCTGTCCAGTAGCAAACATGCCCACTGCCAAAAGTATCCCCTGCATGACTGCTCGGCAGCTTCTCCCCTCCCCGCAGCATCGCCGAGCCCACGGCACACACACCGCCTCCCCTGCTCACACTGGCTGCTCTCAGTCCCGGGGCTGCACCTGAGGCACGCGACACCCTCAGGACACTGGACTAACGCGCAGACAAAAGCTTCATGTTTTGTCACGCCTGCTGATTTGTGCTCTCAAGGCTGTGAATCCCGCTCTAGGTGCACCTGGTCTGCACTCATTTCTTCATCCTGCTGAGCGTCACAAAAACCATCCGGCCATACTGGATCCTTCCCTAACTCCCAAGAACGCTCAGCTGCCACAGGATCAAGTCACCTCCTCAGCAGCCGCCCCGAGATTCTCTCATCCCACCAACCTCCCAGGTCCAGGAGCACCCTCACCCCAGCGCTGCACACCACGCGCCTCCTGCCCTGGCCCTCGTGGTATCCTGGTGACTAGCAAGCATACCTAACAGGGTGTTTCCTCCCTCTCCTTTTACAAAAGGTGACTTGTACAGTCACAGTTTCATCACAGCATCGAGGAAGTACAGTTGCTCCCTCACCGTCACACCCTTTGGCTGAGCCTTCTCAGCGGGGCAATCGGTTTTCCACTTCCTGGTGCTGGGACAGTAGACAGGAAGCAAGCGCCTGTTCAGAGCGCATCAGGAAACACGTCAGTCAAATCACGGGGGGAAGCGATTGGCTGGCAGGAGGACCATTCAATCAAGCAGTCGAATAGCTTCCATATAAACTGGGCCAGCCAGTAGGTGAGAGAAAATACCACCTGCTGCTGACTCCTACAACACCTTGTAGCAAGGGCGGCTGCTCTCCAGACGTGAACACCGGACCTGTGGGCACTGGCTGGGTCACCTGGCCCCAAGGAATCCCTGAGCTTCAGCCCAAGGGGTGGCGTTTCCCCTTTGCCCTCACAGGTGCCTCGTCAGACCAGGTGCACTCTGACCAGGTTCCTCTCAGCTATCTCCAACTCTCTCGCAATCTCTGCCACAGAGCTTTGCCAGTAAATGCCAAAGAGGCACACGGACAGAGCCAGGCCAACAGAACCAGAGCTGACTGCTCTCACCGCCCACACAGGCACTGCAGAGCCTGTGACTCCACACCAGAA
The DNA here is from genome assembly GCA_015711505.1 of Sylvilagus bachmani. NCBI lineage: Eukaryota > Metazoa > Chordata > Mammalia > Lagomorpha > Leporidae > Sylvilagus > Sylvilagus bachmani. The sequence goes on along the minus strand of CM027393.1, from coordinate 117,511,923 downwards.
ACACCCGCCATGGCAGCTGCCCTGGGCTCACACTGCCGCACCTGCCAGGGCTACTTTCCTGACGCGAGGCAGCGGGGAGAGGACTCCTTGAGCTGGAAGTGAACTTGGAAACAGGCAGGGCTCCCAGGGAGCTCTGCACATGGGCAAACAGGAGCCCAGGCACATTTCCCACGTGCAGAACACGTGCTTTCCAGTTCCTCCCACGACAGGTGGCTCCTTGTCAAGATTCAGACATTTCCCACAGGGGGCTGAGACAGGGCGGTGCGACAGCAGCCTCCACAGCGCCCCGCCCCGCCCACGTGCACACGCTGCACGACCCCGAGTACCAGGGACGACTGTCCTGGCAGAGCTGCTGTCCGGAAGGAGCGAACAGTCATGCCATGAGAGGCTGGGCTGGGGCTGAGTGAGAATGCGAGGAGGGCTTCTACCCCACAACTGCCCGCCGCAGAAGGGACCACGGCCCGTGAGCCCGGGCAGAGGAACCACAGGGCTAAGCCCAGCACAGCCGCCCGACTCCCGCCAGCCAGCTGTGAGCTGGGAAGCAGTGATGGCTGTGAGCTGGGAAGCCAAGGCTGTGGAAATGTGCTCAACGCCACAGAGAAGGCAGGGGGCACAGCTCAGACTGGAAGGGATTTCAAGAGCTTTCCTCAAATGCTCCACCTAACCGAACACACGGGCACCGTTTCCCATTTAAGCAGCAACATTTCCACGTCAAAGTCCATTACACTGAGTCACAGAACAGAGTAAGCTTCCTCTTCTATGAACAGAAGAGAACTTGAACAGCCACTGCTTTCACGTTAAGGATACGCATTAGTTCTTTATCCTATCAACGCTCGATTATAAACGATTTAGGTAGTGAACAGAAACTCAACGAGCCCAAAAAGGATATTCTCTGAATTGAAGAATTTGTGCTTGGACGTGGTCCTCACAGACCTGGCGCAGCTGCCTGTACAGCGTCGGGGAGACCTTGTGAGAACAGAGGTTCTCAACAGCCTGCAAACAAAGGAAAACAGTCGTTACGCAGCGCCCCCAGCACGCACTCTTCCATCTGCACGGAAAGCTGTGCCCCAACACAAACCTGCACCCCAACTGAAAGGCTGGGCCCCGCAGTGCTCGTCATCTACCAGCAGGCCCCACTGCGGCCGAGCACGGCCACACCAGCCACACCAGCCACCCCAGCCCCGCAGGCAGCCCCGCCTCCATTTGGGGGTGTGTGCATTTGTCCCCCTGTGATGGCTTCTAAACCTGGCTGCACGCCAGTCACCACACCTTGGTGTCTCTGTCGGGGGCTCCAACTCCTCAGTTCAGGCAGTTTGCCTGAACTGACCCTGAAGAGTACAGTGTGGAGCCAACGGTGCCTTTCCCTCCAGTGACCAGCTGCCCACCACAGAGAGAGCCGGGGGCCGAGCCCTCTGCTCCGCTGGGAAGGGCTACTGGCCACCGTGAACTGCAGGAGAAGCCGGCGTGAATCCTAGGAAAGGGCCGGGTGTGGCTGAGGCTGGAGCTGCACCATACTTGTACTGAAGCAACAATGTCTGTACCTCAGTTCTCATCTGATTTCCTGTACAAGGCCAGAAACCCCTTCAAAGAGTTATACACAGAAATGCGCTCTTCCTACTAACAAGAACAGTGTAGATACACAGAGTGGAATCATTTTAGACAAAGAATCTCATTTAATTCAAATTCAATATTCCTGTAAGAAAAAGGTAAAGTCTTGCAAAGATATTTGTTGTAACAGTATTTGTATTAATCATTTTAACATTTAATATTACAACTGCTACAATAACCTAAGCTAATTAAATACAATCGCTACTTACAAGGATGGAGAGAGAATGTGGGGTGACAGTGACTGAAACAGCCCGTTTCCCAGCAGATCACCAGCCTGACGAGGAAGCAACCCTCCCCTGCTTCTGCCCGATCCTGGAAATAAGGACTGCCCCCCCATCCCACGCTCACCGCCTTCCTCACACTCGTGAGTCCCGGACCTTGTCCCGCAGTCCTTGTACAGTGAGGATCGACCCCCCTTTCCTTTCAAAGCACCAGATGACACCGCACGACCAGACGGTGCTCTGGCTGGCAGCCAGCAAGCCCCACAAACTAACCGCTACCAGTGGGCCTCTCTGTAAGCCGTGAAGAACACGTGCTTTCGCGCAAAGTCGAGAGGAGCTAGGTGGGAGGTGTCCTTCACACAACAGCACTGATGAGGGCCACTTTCTGACAGCTTTCCTACCTGACTCGGGAGTCAAGTCCACACGACCACCTCCCCAGGTGGAACGCACGGCCATTGTGGAATTGGGAATCCAGCTCTTTGGGGCACACTGAGAATTACTTTGCTTTCAGAGTTGAGAATGTGAGTATGTCTCGAAGTAAGCCGCCCACACCGGGGCTTGCACGGGGCACTGAAGGTGCGGTCACTGCTCACAGCCCCCCCACGGCCTGGGCTGCCGAGGGCACCCACTCTCATTCCCCAACCTGCCAATTCAACCAGCTTTGAGATCTGATCCTACTGTGCTATCTGGAAGTACCTCCTCCAGCTTCAGAAAGCACCCAATCAGAGAAGCGGGTGGTGGCCAGTACCATGTTAAAGCGTCACCCCAGAGAAAGGGGTGGGGCCACTAACTGAGGGGAGCTGCCTGACCTCCCTGCACCTCACGGCTGTCTGTCAGGGTTCTGCCAGAGCCACCACACCAAGCTCTTCACATCAGCACACAACACGGCTAGAGGAACATCGGCACGCCGGTGTCTAGATAGTGTCACACGGTCACCCCAGTGTGTTCACTGCTGCTTCACACAGTGCTCTCTGGGGACAAGGGCAGGCATTCCCTTTGGGAGTTACAGAAGCGTTGGCTGAGAGCCACACAGCATGATCCGAACTTGGGTGTGCTGTCTGCAGAGGATGATCTGTGCCACACCCTGATGCTTAGGGCTTTCATTGAGGTTAGAAGGGAAAAGGACAGAAACCCATGGCAAGGGCTGGCACTGTGGAGCAGTGGGTAGCTAGCTGCCTCCTACAGTGCCGGCATCCCATATGGGCGCCCGTTCTAGTCCCGGCTGCTCCACTTCCGACCCAGCTCTCTGCTATGGCCTGGGAAATCTGTAGAAGATGGCCCCTGCCCCGACGTGGGAGACCTGGAAGCAGCTCCTGGCTCCTGCTTCAGATCAGCCCGACTCCAGCCTCTGCAGCCATCTGGGGAGTGAACCAGAGGATAGACTTCTCTCTCTCCGCCCCTCTGTAACAACGCCTTTCAAATAAATAAATAAGTATATAAATCTTAAAAATAAAAAATCAAATAGAAGAGCATGGGGACTTTGAGGGGGTTCTTGGATAAAAAAAGAAAAGAGAGGGGAGGAGGAGGGGAGGAGAAGGAAGGAAGGAAGGGAGGAAGGGAGGAAGGGAGGAAGGGAGGAAGGGAGGAAGGGAGGGAGGGAGGGAGCCATCACAGACCAAAAAGTCTGTGCAGACAAGCAGGCAGGTGCTGCAAGCTGACATTCAGAGGGCAAAATGCAGGCCAAACAGCTTCTGCTCCCAGGCCCTCAGGACATGCGGGGACCAAGAAAGAGGGGCAGGCACTTAGCCTGCTGGCTGAGAGGCTGGTTCCATGTGGAGTGCCCAGACTTCAGGGCCAGTTCTGCTCCCGATTCCAGATTCCCGCTGATGGGCAACCTGGCAGACTGGTGAGGACTCAAGTGCTTGGGTCCCGGGGTTCTCAGCTCCCGGTTCTACCCGGCCCTGTCCAGCTGTCTGGGTCCTGGGGTTCTCAGCTCCCGGTTCTACACGGCCCTGTCCAGCTGTCTGGGTCCCGCGGTTCTCAGCTCCCGGTTCTACACGGCCCTGTCCAGCTGTCTGGGCACAATGGGAGTTTACCAGCAGACAGGAAGATCTTTCTGTCTGCCCCTCTCACACACACTAGCAGGATGAGTTTAACAAAAGGACAAAGTGTGCTCTTCTCACAGACCTGAGTATGAAGACAGGATCTCCTCCAGCAGACACATCCCCTACCCCGGGAGTAGGGTGTTTATACCAGGACCCTACTCTGAGGACAGGGTGTTCACACAATCACCCCCACTCTGAGGGCAGGGTGCTCACACTGTGACCCCCCACTCTAAGGGCAGGGTACTCACACCATGACCCCCACTCTGAGGGCAGGGTGCTCACACCATGACTCCCACTCTGAGGGCAGGGTGCTCACACTGCAACCCCCACTCTGAGGGCAGGATGTTCACCCTATGACCCCACTCTGAGGGCAGGGTGTTCACACTTTGACCCCCACTCTGAGGGCAGGGTGCTCACATTGTGACACCCACTCTGAGGGCAGGTGTTCACACCGTGACCCCCACTCTGAAGGCAGGTGATCACACTGTGACCCCTACTCTGAGGGCAGGTGTTCACACCGTGACCCCTACTCTGAGGGCAGGTGTTCACACCGTGACCCCTACTCTGAGGGCAGGATGTTCACACTGCTACCCCCACTCCTAGGGCAGGGTGCTCACACTGCTAATCCCACTCTGAGGGCAGGGTGCTCACACCGTGACTGCCACTCTGAGGGCAGGGTGCTCACACCATGACTGCCACTCTGAGGGCAGGATGCTCACACCATGACCGCCACTCTGAGGGCAGGGTGCTCATACCGTGACTGCCACTCTGAGGGCAGGGTGTTCACACTGTGACCCCCCCACTCCTGGGGCAGGGTGTTCACACTGCTGCCCCCACTCTGAGGGCAGGTGTTCACACAGTGACCCCCCACTCTGAGGGCAGGGTGCTTACACTGCTACTCCCTCCGAGGGCAGGGTGTTCACACTGTGACCCCCACTCTAAGGGCAGGGTGTTCACACTGTGAATCTGTAGAAGGGGCATTAACAGTATTCCAAACCCTCTGCTTCCTGCCTGTAAGAAAAGTGACAATGCACAAATGAGATCAGGTGCCAAATCCCAGTGGAAAGGAGTGTCAGGGAGATTTCCCAGGCGACAGCTCTGCCGGTGACAGCGGCCGTCTGCTGGCTCTCTGTCAGTACACCTCACACAGTCCATCGCCACCTCCCAAGGCTAGCACGGACGAGTCACAATCTCAGTGATGGAAGCCACCAGTTATGACACCATTTTACTAGAACTGACAGTTGTATGTTTTCTTGTTTTGGACTAACTTCTATACTGAATTCACTAGATTAATGTGCTTCCTCCTCAAACTGGTGTATCAGATAATCTTCCTATGTGTCTACTCATTCCTGGATGTAATCCTGTCAACACGGTGGGTAGGTACCCGGCTGGCACCATGCCTTTACAGAAACATCGCTCTGGGGACCAAGAGTGGCCTGGCTTTTCTCAGAACCTGAGGTCTAACTGAGAGATCTGGTTTGTACAAAAAAAGCTGCCTTTCTCTCTGCCCACCTGAAGTGTGCTGGGTTAACAAGCAGGGTTAAAACCACCGACACAGATGCACTTTCTTCAGCAAGAAGTTAAAGGGCTTTAAAAGCAAACAGAGAACCGATGCCTTCAAGTACTCTCCTTGCATCAAGAGGAAAACGACTCTGAGGTGTCTGGAGGCATTTTCGTCACCATGCTCTGAATCTCCCTTTTACCAAACCAAACCAACAGCTTGCCAGCTGGGGCAGTCACATCGCAACAGATAGGGTCCCGCAGCGTCTACACAGCAGAAGGAAGGCACCTCTCTGGAAAGACGGCCCCTTCCATCCTGCACTGCACACTGAGACCCGGTGGCCAGATGCAGCACCAGCTGCCGCGCTGTCCCCTCACAACACTGGCCTCGCTACTTCTGCCCCTTGTGCTTCTAAAGGGCCGGGAGCATCTACAGGTGTCGACGTCTGAGCCAAGCTGTCTGCCCCTGTGGAGGCAGCCGGCTACACACACCCTCAGCCACAGACCGGCCCCACGTGTGCCCTGTGGTGGCATCCCGAGATGTCCCTGGAGTGTGTCATGTCACACGTCAGGGCAGAGTTCACCCACTGCCAGTGCAGGGCAAGCATCTTTAACCATAAGGGTTTCAGGACACAGAAACATCGTTCGTAACAGTCTACAGAAGCCGCTTTAGGACATACTGAACTGGCTAACCAGGATGGCAACACGGCTCCACCACGATAAGATGAGCTGACACCAGCCAGCCAGATCTCTGGGAAGCAGGAACGACAAGCCTTAGCGTGGGGCTGGCACTGCGGTGCAGTGGGTGCAGGTCCATGTCCAACTTCACTTCCAATCCAGCTCCCTGCTAATGGTCTGGGAAAAGCAGAAGATGGCTCAAGTGTTTGGGACCCTGCACCCATATGGGAGATCTGGAATAAGCTCCTGGCTTTGGCTTGGCCCAGCGCTGGGTAATGTGGCCATCTGGGAAGTGAACCAGCAGATGGAAGATATCTCTCTCTCCTTCTCTGTAACTCTTTCAAAATAAATAAGTAAATAAATAAATGAATGAATGAACCTTAAGCCTAAACAAAGCAACCAGGACCAGAAGGGAGCAATACTTGGTATTTAGGAAAAACCCACAGCTGTTCACAGAATAAGACGTTCCCCTCTAAGAGCAAGGACATGACAAGAACATTTTTATTTATTTTCATTGTATTTGAAAGTCAGAGAGACAGTGTTTCATCCACTAGTTTACACCCCCAAATGCCCACAAAAGCTGGGGCTGGACCAGGCAGAAGTCGGGAGCCAGAACTCCATCTGCTGTCCCATGCCGGGGGCAAGGACTGATACTGCAGCCATCCCCTGCCTGTCGCCTCGCAGGATATGCACCGGCAGCAGGCTGATGGGAAGGGAAACAGACTTGAACCAGGCACTCTAAAGGGAACGGGGTATCCCAAGCCGTGTCTCAACACTGCTGCTGTTACACTGAAAGTCCTAAACAATGCAATAAGGAGAGAAAAGGTAATAAAAGTCATGCAGATAAGAACGAACGACTAAAACTCTCTGTATCCAGGCTGGCATTGTGGCGTAGAGGATTAAGCAGCCACCTGCCATGCCAGCATCCTGCATGTGGGCTGCTTTCAGACCTGGCTGCTCCACTTTGGATACAGTTCCTGCTAACGTGCTGGGAAAAGCAGAGGATGGCCCAAGTGCTTGGGCCCCTGCACCCACACAGGAGATCTGCATGATGCTCCTAGCTCCTGCCTGGCCCAGCCCTGGCCATTGCAGCCACCTGGGGAGTGAACCAGAGGATGAAGCTCTCTCTCTCTCCCTCTCTCTCTCTGTAACTCTGCCTTTCAAATAAATAACTTAAAAAAAGAAAATGAGATGAGTAAAACAGCAGGGTGCAGAATAATGTACAAAACACCATCAAAAGTATGAGCTGCCAAGGGATAAATCTCACAAAAGATCTGTAAGATCTGTAACTGAAACTAGAGAATGCTGCCGAGAGGAATGAAACAATACCAGAGCCGCTTTCCGTGACAGTCAGCGGACCCCGCAGTGTTAGGACGTCGATTTCCCCCACGTTGATCCAGGGTCCCCAAACACATGACAAAAGTCCCAGGAGGCTTACTTGTAGAACTTAGCCAACAGATTCCAAAATCATCCAGAGATACAAAGGACCAAGAACAGCACAACAGATGTGAAAAAGGACCCAGCTGCAGGGACAACACCTTCCGACCACAACTTAGTAACGCACCCCTTGCTGGACAACGATCCTCACCGAGAAAGAAGCGACTCAGAACAAAGGACAGTCTTTCAACCAAGATGCTGCGAAACACGGAATGTGAATTCGTATTTCATAATACGAATACAAAAACTCACTCTAAGTGTAAAACCTAACTCAGAAGTGTCTAGAAGGTAACAGGAGAAAATCTTTGTGACCTCAGGCTGGGACACAAAGGACTGACTCACTTGCGTTCAAAATTTAAAACTGCTCTCCTCTGACCTCAGACTCAGCCCTTAGGCACTCTGGTCTGGCTGAAAAGCCCACGAGAGCATTTCAGGCATGGAAATTCCAGGCGCTGGGGCAAAAAATGTCCTACATGAAGGATCTCGGTGGGTGAACTCCAGTGGACAGAGTGGTCATCAAAGGAGGCACTTTAAGTCTGAAGGGAGGAGAGAACTTCCACTTTGCTTATGGCCTTGTCTAAATGCTGATGGAGTTTGTGGATTCAAAAGGCTTCCAGAGCCGAGGCAGCTCATGTCAAGAACCTCGGGTGATCACTGACATCATACAGAGAGTGTTAATTACTAACTTCCCTGCAAGACCTCTGTCCTCAGTGAGCTGTATTATAACTACGTCTAAGTGCTCCTAAAAGATCTATCATTCTTGGATGCTTCCTTAAAGTTAATTAAGCTTCTAAAAAAATAAAATTAACTCCAAGATGCAATGACTTTGAACAACCTTGTCTCGACTGCTGAGGAACAGGGTTTTTTTGTTTGTTTTGTTTTTTTACTATGTAAATTATTGAACTCTACTTAGAAAAGAGTTGGTCTTCTGTGTATAAAGTTGATTGAAAAAGGGATCTTAGTGGAGAATGAGACGGGGGGATGAAAGAGGGAGGAGGAGGAATGGGAGGGTGGGTATGGTGGGAAGAATCACTGTATTCCTAAAGTTGTGCTTATGAAATGCATGAAGTCTGTATTCCTTAAATAAAAGGTTTCTCTGGGGGGGAAAATAAGCTTACACACTCAATAACAGGAAAGAAACTCAATGAGAATGAGAAAATCTGAAGACAGCTCATCAAAAACATTCACAGACTAGCAAATGAGCACACAGGTCTTAGTAAATGGAGCCACCGCTTTGAAAAGCAGGAAATTTCTTTAGTTTTTTAAAGATTTATTTATTTATTTATTTATTTGAAAGAGTTACAGACTGGCAGAGAGGTCTTCTACCCGCTGGCTCACTCCCTAAATGCCATAACAGCTGGAGCTGTGCCAATCCAAAACCAGGAGCCAGGAGCTTCTTCCAGGTCTCCTATGTGGGTGCAGGGCCCAAGGACTTGGGCCATCTTCTACTGCTTTCCTAGGCCGCAGCAGAGAGCTGGATCGGAAGTGGAGCAGCCGGGACTCACAGAATGTCAGCACTGAAGGCTGTGGCTTTACCAGCTACGCTACAGTGCCACAGTCCCGGCCCCAGAAATTTCTTATAAAGTTAAACAAGTATTTTTCCATGGGACCCTGGGGATCTACTTCTACAAGTTTACCCGAGAGGAATGAGAATGTATGTTACTTTATTTGTAACCCAGAACTTGATACCCAAGTGTCCATTAACTGGTGAAGGAAGCCAAACACAGTGCACCCAAGCAGCACAGGAATACAAAGAAACAAATTATTGGGCCCCGCTCCATCGGAGTCCCTGCTGCTCCACTCCTGATCCAGCTCCCTGCTAGTGCACCTTGGAAAGCAGAAGACAGTCCAGGTGCCTCGGCCTGTGCCTCCCACCTGGGAGAGCCGGATGGATTTCTAGGGTCCTGGCTTTTGTCTGGCCCAGCCATCTGGGGACTGAACCAGCAGATAGAAGATCTCTTTATCTGTCTCTTTCTCTCTCTCTGTGGCTCCATCTTTCAAATAAACGAATAGTAAGCAAGCTAACTGCTATCACATAGTGTGCGTGGTTTCAGAAGCATCGTGTGTGTGTGTGCGTGTGTGTGTGGGGCTGAGACGCCACCCGTGCCGCCCGAATCTCACACCAGAGTGGCTGGGTCTGAGCTGTTGCTCCACTCACAATCCTGGCTCTGCTACCTGTGCGGGTGACCCAGACGCTTTCCTGGCTTCAGGCTGGTCCAGCCCCTGCTGTTGTGGGCAGCTGGGGGAATGAACTCGGCCTCTGTCCCTCCTCTCCCTTTCAAATACAATGGGAGTAAACAATTTTTTAAAAGTTCCACCCTAAGCAAAACAAAAACAAAAAACTCAGCCATGCAAAACGCATGATTCTATTTGGATGAGATTCTAGAAACAGCAAACTATGGGGACAGAAAACAAGTAGGTAAAGACGATGGAGCTGGCTGGGAGACACGTCCACATCCATAACAACTTAGTAAGACCCGAGTTACACATCCTATGTAAACGATGCGAGAACGGCTTAGAGACGCGGAGGCTGGCCAGTTCCCACGGGCCCTGTCCCGCACACAGGCGGGGGGGGGGGGGGCTCCAGCTCCAAGCGCAGGTATCCCTCTCACACGCCCAGCGTTCCCTATTCGCGCTGCGATCCATTCCGTGCGACAAGGTGTGGACTTTTCCACTTGCGCCACCACGTCGGTGCTCAGGGTCGGGTTCTGGGGCATTCCGGGAGTTTGGGCGAGGGAGCCCCTCAGCGTGCGTGGCGGACGCGCAGGGGGCCTACAGGCCCTCCGCGCACTGTGCAGCGCCGCAAACGCACCCACGGCGCGAGGCTCTGCTCCCACGCATCGGGGGAAGCGCGCTCCCGAGGGGCCGCCAGCCGCTAAGAGGCTTCCGAGTTCCCCGCGCAGCGCGCCCCCGGCCGCTGCTCCGGACCCCGGACACGCAACGGCGGGCCGCGGCCAGACGCGCGCGGGCCGTCCCCGCGGCGGGCGCTTTACATAAGCGCGGCCCGCGCGCTCACGCGCCGCCGCCCCGGCCGCTCACCTGGTACAGCTCCTCCAGGTTGTAGCGGATGGACGTGCTGCCCTGGATGGCCCGCACGGCCTCGTGCAGCTGGCGCCACGTGTCCTGCGTGTAGTTGTCGGGCAGCTGCGGCCTGTCTGTGGAGAGCGCAGGGTCAGGCGGGCCGCCCCGCGCCCGCCCCGCGCCCGCCCGCGCCCGCGCCCGCCAGGCCGCACCTCGGAAATTCTTGATGACCAGCTTCCTGGAGCCGCCCGCGCCGCCCGGCTTGCCGGGGCCGCCGGCCAGGCCCGCGGGCTTGGTGAGGCCGTTGGTGCGGCCCACGAGGGCCGAGACGCCGGCCTTGCGCGGGGCCTCGTCCGCCATGGCCGCGGCCGGACGCCGCCCCGACCCGCCCGGGCACGCCGCCCCGCGCCCCGCGCCCCGTCCGCCCGCGCCCGGCGCCGGCCCCGCTCCACCGCCCAGCGTCCGTCCGGGCCTGCGCCGAGGCCGCCCCGCCCCGCCCCGCCCGCGCCCGCAGCCCAACCGCCGCCGCCGCCGCCGGCCCGCCCCTCGCCGGGCGCGGGACGCCGCTCGCTGCGGGGCGCGCGCGCGGGCCGCCCCTCCCCTCGGGCGCGCGGCCAGCGGAGCCCGCCGCCCCCCGCGGCCGCCCAGGGCGGCGCGCGCCCGGACCCCGCCGCCCCGCCGAGGGCGGGCTGAGGCGGGGGCGCGAGGCCGCCCTCCATCTTAGCCCGCGGGCGCGCGCCGCACGCGGTGTGTGGACTCGGGGGCGCGCGCGGGGCCGGCTTCGGCCGCGGGCCGGACGTCGCTGCGGGGAGTGCTTTTCACGAGAGGGGCGCGCGTCGCCGGGCCCCGGCCGCCCTCCCCCGGGCTCGGCGCCGAGCGGCCGGGGCGGCGCTTGCGCCGCACGCTGTGGCCGGAACCAAGGTGCGAGCGACGCCGGCGTCGGGGGCGCCTGGCGGTGGACGGACCGCGGCCGGAAGTGACGCGCGGCCTGACGCGGGCGTCCCCTGGCTGCGCGGCGGCCGCGCCATGGCGCACATCACCATCAACCAGTACCTGCAGCAGGTGGGTGCTGGCGGGCGCCGCGTGGCGGCCGGCGCAGGGCCGCCGCGCCGAGGCGTGACCGTGCGCGGGGAGCCCCGGGCGGCCCGCCTCCGCCGGAGGCCACGGCCCTCGGGTTTTCGCGGGGGGCGGCGCCGGTACGGTCGCTCGGCCGCGGGTGCCCCGGGTTCTGGAGCGTTTTAGAAGTGGCGGGTTTTCGACGCGGGATGGCGGCCGGGTGTAACTGATGCGGGGCCGAACGCGGGACGGCGGGACTTGGGCTCCTACCGCGGCCTGCGCGCGGTCCCGCGGCCGCGACTCGTGGGAACGGGAGCCGGGGAGCCGGAGCCCCACAGCCCCACGGCACCTGCCCCGGTAACCTCGCCCCGCCGTGCGTGTCTGGCGCCGCAGCTGCAGGGCACAGAAGCGGTCGCACCGAGGCTCTGGGCTCGGACGGCACCGCCGGGACGCGGGCCCGGGCCCTGGCTGCCAGGCCGTGCTTTCAGCATTCAGTTTTCCAAAGGATGATGTTTCTTGGCGCGTCGGACTGCGAGCTTAGTGACCCTGTCCACCCGCACGCTCCTCCGTTCCTGATTTCCGCACCGCGGCAGTGCGCGGCCCTGCTTCCTCTGATGGGTTCCTAGTGGCTCCGGGGAGGGAGTGGGTCTGACTTTCCCTAGGGCGGGAGAGTTCGCCTACTGCTGCGTCCTGGGTTCCCGGGACAGAGCCCAAGGACCTAGGTATTACTCCACACAGCAGACCCCATGGTGACAGCGTGTTGGCATCGTTGTGTGTGTGTGTGTGTGTGTGTGTGTGTGATCTCAAATCCCACAGGGGGCGAGTGATGACCCAGGTGGCACTTGGAACCAGGAGGGGAACTCTGACCTTGAGTACCAAGCGGCTTTGTTTTATTTTTGGGAGAAAATCAGTTTATTTAACTCAAACAGTAGCATTGCCACAGCTCATTTCAGACCGAATTGAATTTCGTGTCAGTGGTGTGCACACAGCTAGGACACCCTCTTCCGACAGCGCCGGCACAGGGGAGCTCTCCCCAGCACAGGACGGGGACGGGGCAGCAGTTCACTGCTGGTCGCCTCGTTAGGCTGATGCTTGCCCTTGAGGCTCCAGGCCACGTCTTCACTTCGACTTCTGACTCAGAGGAGTCCGTGTGCGGGGCTGCACCGTGTCGGCCCCTGGTCAGGCAGCTCCCAGAGCTGTTGGATCTCCTAGAAGCAGGGAGTGGTTCTCTGCTGCTGCCCTGGCCGGGCTCCCCCAGGCTCCTGGTGAGGGAGGTGGGCTCAGCCGTCCTTCCCAGGCAGCGGCCCCCGGTGACAGCGTGACGCAGTGCGTGCCCACACCAGCCAGCAGCAGTGGTTGCCATCTGGGCCGTCGGCCTGGCTGTCCAGGTGAGGCAGCGGGCGAGCCAGCTGCAGTCGGTGGGGCTGCCACGGGTGGCTGTGCTGCTGGTGCCGGCCTCAGTGCACGCCTCCGCCGAGCGCCGGGCATCTGGAAGTGGGAGCTCTCCTGTCAGTTTGCCAGCAAGTCTGCCGTGTCCAGGGCCAGGCCTGGAGGGAGGCACTGCTGTGTCTCTCCAGGCCTCCAGCTGCCTATTTAACCCTGAGTCACAGCCCGAGTCGGGGGACTGTGGGGCTTGTACTGCCAGCAACGTGTCAGAACCCAGGAGCCCGAGGAGGGGGAGGGGTGTCCCGGGGCAGCTCATGGCTACAACGTCTCCTCTTCTTCAGGCTCCAGGTGTCCCCATCCAGCTCAGTTTTTGTCTGAGGCCGGAGAAGCTGCAGTAACTCATCTTAACCTTTTCTTGTCTGTATTTACTCTCTGCCTCTTTAATTTGAAAGAGTTACAGAGAGGAAGAGAGAGAGAGATGTCTCATCCACTGGTTCACTACCCAGATGGCCTCAATGGCTGGGGCTGGGCCAGGCCAGAGCCAGGAGCTTCTTCCTGGTCTCCCACATGGGTGCAGGGACCCAGGGACTTGAGCCATCCTCTTTTGCTTTCCCGGGCACATTAGCAGGGAGCTGGATTGGAAGTGGAGCAGCCGGGACTTGAGGAGTGCCGGCATCACAGGTGGAGGCTTCACCTGCTGTGCCATAGCGCCGGCCCCTACCCGTATTTTCTACTTTCAAAAACTGTCATAAGTACTTGGAGGAAAGTTGCATATCCTTGTAGATCTGTTCATCACTCGTGTCTGTCAGAGCTGGTGTCTCTTCTATGTGTCCCTTATGTCATACTCTTTTCAGTCCACACACTTCTGTGTCACGTGGCCAGTGACCTCCATTTGACTTCCTGAAATTCCCAGCTGGATGACGGGTCTGCCTCACTTGCCTCCTGGTTCTCTCTGGGACGGATGCTGTTTCCTGCAAACCTCGTGAGTCAGCTGCCCTGGGAGCAGGGACGTCCCCCCGTGATGACCAGGCCTTTAGTGGCCACGGGATTTCATATCCATACAAAGTTTTCTAATGCAGAATCCCTTTCCTCCCCTCCCCCAGAGTATCCTTTAGAACTCTTAGGTGTTCTGGTCAGTCAGATCACACATTGCTTTTAGTCTTTTTTTTTTTTTTTTAATTTTTTGCTTCTAAATATCTATTTGAAAGGCAGAGTTAGAGTGAGACACAGAGAGGGAGAGAGATCTGCATCTGCTGGTTCACTCCCCAAATGGCCAGGTCAAAGCCAGGCGCCTGAAACTCCCATCTGGGTCTCTTATGCGAGTGGAAGGGGTCCAAGCACTTGGTCCGTCTTCTGCTGCTTCCCAGGTGCATTAGCAGGGAGCTGGATTGGAAGGGGAGCAGCTGGGACTCGAATTGGTGCCCATCCGTGATTGCCGGTAGCACAGGCAGCAGCGTAATCCGCTTTGCCACAGTGCCAGCCCCCTCCTGCTCTTAGTTGATAACCAGAAGAGTCCTTCTCCTTATGGGAGGTGGGTAGAGGGTTAAAGTCCAGGCCCTAAAGAAGCATTTGGGTTCACGTTCCTCTGGGCTCACTCACAACCAGAGAAGCCTCACTGGTCACACCAGACTCTCCACCTCAGGTCCCTCCATGCCGGTGTGCCGTCCCCTGTGGGCACCAGGGCTCAGGAGTCAGGGCCCTTTCTCTTGTCAGGAGCAGGGTCTGGCGGTGACAGTGGCAGGGCCTGGGAGGGTCTGGTTTCCAGGGCGGCCTCCTGTACCTGCTAGCTAGTTCTTCACAAGTTAGAAATGCCCCCCCCCCCCATGCGCCCTTTAAAAGCCCGCCATGGGAGATCTTTACTGCCAAGCTGTGCTCCGCAGGCATCCCTGTGCTGTGAAGCTCCGACTGTCCCAGATCTGGCCACCGCACCACTTCAGACTGGGGTCTGTGACTGGAACCTGCCCCGTCCCCCGTGCTCTGCCTCGCGTTCTGGCACGCTGCGTATTCCAGGGTCGCCGGGCTTTCCCCCGCGTCAGCCCTTCCAGGAGCCCTGGTCCTCTCAGCAGGGAGTGGATCAGGGAACAGAACCCATGTGCTGTTGCTGTGGCATCTCCACTTCTGGGATTCCGTGCACGGGGTGTGTGAATGTGGCTTTAAGAAGTGTGAGTTCCCAGAGCTGGCGGTGCCTCCTGTGGGCCCCCCCGAGGATATGAGGGGCCGTGCAGCAGCCCAAAGACACCGTCCGCCTGGGATGTCCATGTCCACGGCCTCGTGAGCCAGCATGCAGTAGGGCTCGCTTGGAATGTGGCTCTGTGGCCCGTGGGTGCTGCCATGTGACACTAGTGATTGGAGAAGCCCCTGAGAAGGTGGCCGGCTGCCTGGGACCATGGTGTTCTGATACCACCTGCTGGCTTCCATGCAGTGTTGGCATCTGGGCAGGAAACTGATAGGTGTTCTCCTAAGGAGATGCGTGCCTGGGTTCAGGGTCCAGTGCAACCAAGCCAGTCAACTGGGCCGCTCGTGCCTGAGGTATTGCCTGTAGCTCTGGTGTCTGTGGCCAGGCAGAGCTGTGGACACTGGGGCCCAGTTCATCTGTAGCCTCCAGGGGCCACCTCAGAGATTCCTGGTGAAGGAGTTTTACTGGGGATGAGCTGGACCCTGCAGACGTCGGCACGTGCCAGTGGAGGGACCGGGGATCGAGTCCCTCAGCCACCTATGGGTGCTTTCCACCATCACGGTGTTTGCGCTGCGCAATGCTTGCTGGAGTCTGGAGGCCTGAGGGGCTTTTGGAATGTCGTGCTCCAGCATGCGGGGTGCTAGGGTCCCCGGTGCCAGCTTGAGCGAGGCATCTCCTAAGCCTCTTAGGACAGAGCTGTGCCAGGGCTTGAGTGGGAGAGCAACGAACAGTGCGTTAAAACCAGAGGGCCTGGGACAGAGGCCAGTGTGCCAGAAGCTGCGAGGGACAGCTCTGGGAGACTCTGGGCTGAGATTCGATGCCCTGTTGGTGCTGGGCACAGGTGGGCACGGGTGGGTAGAGGCTGGCTCAGAGCAGCTTCCCTGCCTGAGGTGCCCCAGCGCAGCAAGGACAGGAGCCTGTCTGTTGGGGGCAGGTGGCTTAGGAAGGCTCAACCTCGTAGGAGCTAAGTTGACTGAAACTGATTTTCCTGGCGACCTGCAAACCAGCGTCTGGACGGGGTCCTTGCACTTTCCAGCCCAGGCCTGGCCCTCTGTGGTTGGGGGTTGAGAGAAGGTCCCACGTGCCCAGACTGACCTGGGGAGGAGGCTGCCCTCTCGTCGCCGAGGGCACTGCTCAGCTCCTTCCTGGCACCCGTCCACCCCAGTCAGTGGTGTACAGTCAGCCACATAGTACTTCTGACCAAGCCCTGGGACGTTCTTCTGGGGGTGGTCACAGGTCGCTGGCAACCCTGTGTTGCCTTCCCTGAGCCACCTTTGGGTGTGGAAGCTGGCAAGGGCGCTTGATTCCAGCATTGTGCTGATTTCAGGGAGGAGACCTGAGGGGCCGGTGCTGTGGCATAGCAGGTGAAGGCGTATCCCCTATGGGTGCCAGTTTACATCCTGGCTCCTCCACTGCGGATTCAGCTCTCTGCTAATGACCTGGGAAAGACAACGGAGAATGGCCCAGGTGCTTGGGCCCCTGTAAGCACGTCGGAGACCCAGAAGAAGCTCCTGGCTTCAGCGTGGCCTAGCTTTGGCTGTTGTGGCCATCTGGGAAGTGAACCAGAGGGTGGAAGATCTCTCTCTCTGTCTCTCCCTTTCTCTGTAACTCTGACTTTCAAATAAATAAATAAATCTTTCACAAAAAGTTTTTTTTCTTTTTTAAAGAGATCAGAACCCCTTCCACAGTCAGTTGAGGTTCTTGGTGTCTGTCTGTCAACTTGTTGGATAAAATTCCTAAACCTCTGGCCAGAGATGTGAAGAGAGAGACTTGACTTTGGGGTCTGGGTTTTCTTTTCTTTTTCAAATTTATTTATTTGAAAGGCAAAGTTAGAGAGACAGAGAGGAGAGACAGAGATCTTCCATCTGCTGGTTTGCGGCCCATATAGCCACAGCCAGGAGCTTCATCTGAGTCTCTCACATGGGTGGCAGGGCCCAAACTTGGCCCATCTTCCGCTGCTTTCCCAGGCACATTAGCAGGGAGCTGGATCAGAAGTGGAGCAGCCAGGAACTGGAACTGGTGCCCATATGGGATGCTGGCACTGCAGGGGCAGCTTAACCTGCAGTGCCACAACACTGGCCCCTATATATTTGTTTTTGTTTTTGTTTTTTTAATTACAAAATGCACAGGCCTGCTGTTGGTATGTGGTCAGTCTCCTGGTGTCTACAGCCCAAGCTGTCTCCCACTGTGGCTGCAGCCCTTCTGTGTCTGCATTGTACATGGTTTGTCTGTTTGTTCCCCTCCCCAGTCAAGTTATATGGTTTTCCTATTATAACTTTCTCATCACTTAATAGTAAGTGTATTGTGGGTTTTATTTATTTATTTGAAAGAGTTACACAGAGAGAAGGAGAGGCAGAAAGAGAGTCTTCCATCCGCTGATTCACTTCCCAATTGCTGCAACGGCTGGAGCTGTGCCAATCCAGAGCCAGGAGCTTCTTCCAGGTCTCCCACGTGGGTGCAGGGGTCCAAGGAGTTGGTCCATCTTCTACTGCTTTCCCAGGCCACAGCAGAGAACTGGATTGGAAGTGGAGCAGCCAGGCCTCTAACCGGTGCCCATGGAAGTGGAGCAGCCAGGCCTCTAACCGGTGCCCATGGAAGTGGAGCAGCCGGGCCTCTAACCAGTGCCCATATGGGATGCCTGCATTGCAGGCCAGGGCATTAACCCACTGTGCCGCAGCACTGGCCTCCAGTTCATTCTTTTTTTTTTTTTTTTTTTGCCAGGCAGGCAGAGTTAGAGAGAGAGTTATAGACAGAGAGAGAGAGGTCTTTTTTCTGTTGGTTCACTCCCATAATGGCCGCTATGGCCGGCACTGCGCCCATCTGAAGCCAGGAGCTGGGTACTTCCTCCTGGTCTCCCGTGCGGGTGCAGGGCCCAAGCACTTGGGCCATCCTCCACTGCCTTCCCGGGCCACAGCAGAGAGCTGGACTGGAAGAGGGGCAACCAGGACTAGAACCCGGCGCCCTAACCAGGACTAGAACCCGAGGTGCCAGTGCCACAGGCGGAGGATTAGCCAAGTTAGCCACGGCGCCAGCCATGCAGTTCATTCTTAACAGTGGCCAGGTACCCCACTGTGTGAACAAGAGTCATCTGTTTAGACATACTTATTTCCCTTTTATACTTGGCGAGCAGAATCTTTGAAGATTGGTCTATGTGGTTTATAAGCTGGTTTTGTTCTTTGTTCCATAGGCTGTGTGGGTGAATTTCCAAAGGGTAGTGTGAGCGAGTAAATCGGCAGTTATTTACCTTCCTTGTAATTGAACAATGAACTGGCTATTGTCTGTTAGTTCTCGTGCCTCTGGGAATGAAGGTCCCTGGTTGGAGAGGGTGTTGACTTGCTCTTCGGTGACTCTAACTCCTGAGGAAATAGGGGCGCTGTGTGTGGGTGGCTCACAATGTTTTGTGTCCTTCTTCCTGTTGCAGGTGTACGAAGCCATCGACACCCGAGATGGAGCGTCCTGCGCAGAGCTGGTGTCTTTCAAGCACCCGCATGTCGCAAACCCCCGGCTGCAGGTAAGTGGAGAGCTGCCTGCACTGTGTCGGGGCCACAGGGGGCCGGTTCCTCAGGACAGGGTTAGGCGATGCTGTCACTCTTTCCTAGAAGTTTCAAAGCTCCTTTACAACTGTGGGATTCCACTCTGTGGTACCCTCTGCTGTACCCATAACTCCTGCCCACCCCTGAGTTTTGGAGCAGAGGGGTAGCATATTCCATTCATCCAGGAACAGTGGGGCAGTGGGGCTTGGTCTGTGCCTGTACCTGTCTGTCCCCGAAACCCAGTACCCATGGGCTGGCGCTGTGGTTGTAGTAGGTTAAGCCTCTGCTTACCATGCTGGCATCTTATATGGGTGCCAGTTTGAGACCCGGCTGCTCCAATTCCAACCCAGCTTTCTGATATGGCCTGGGAAAGCAGTGGAAGATGGCCCAAGTGCTTGGGCCCCTGTACCCACGTGGGAGACCTGGAAGAAACTTCTGGCTCCTGGCTTCAGATTGGCCCAGCTCCAGCCGTTATCGCTGTTTGGGGAGTGAACCAGTGGATGGAAGACCTTTCTCTCTGTCTCTCTCTCTCTGTAACTCTAGAGCTCAAAAAAAGAAATAAAAATCTTAAAAACAGGAAAAAGCCCACTAGCCATCAGGCACCCCAGATGCCTCCTCATTGAGTTCCTGCTCACAGGGGGTCATCGGGCCCAGGCCCAGCCTGAGGTTGTCTGTAGCATTTCATTGGAACATCTGTGTTATGGCTGGTGCTTGCTGCAGTGGCACGAGTGGCTGAGTGCACAGACAGTGGCCTGTGAAACCTGAGATGCTCATCATCTGGCCTTGTCTGCACAGTGTTTGCCCACTTCTGCTGGAGAACAAAGCACCCCTGGTGTGGAGCAGGTGGGAACCTTTTTTCTTCCCAGAGCCATTTCGATATTTGTAACATTCGCAGGCCATACGCAGTTATCAGTGTAAACATTTGCCTGCTATAGATGTATTGAATTTCTTGTTTAAAGATCTACTATTTTATTTATTTTTATTTGAAAGGCTGAGTTACTGAGAGGAGGGAAGAGAGAGAGAGATCTTCCATTATGCTGTTTCACCGCTCAAATAGCTGCAATGGCCAGGGCTGGGCCAGGCCAAAACTAGGAGCCTGGATCTTCTTCTGTGTCTCCCACACGTGTGCAGGCGCCCAAGTACTTGGGTCGTCTTCCAGTGCTTTCCCAGGCCATTAGCAGTGAGCTGGATAGGAAGTGGGGCAGCCAGGTCTCAGACCGGTGCCTGTATGGGATGCTGGCTCTGCAGGCAGACGCTTCACCTGCTGTGCCACAACACTGGCCCCAGTGTGTTGAATGTCGAGTCCTGCTTGTGGTTGCTTGGGCAGGGCCAGGCCAGGTTCTGAGGGGTGTATATGGTCCCCAGGCCAGACATTGCCCACCCCTGATAGAAGAGGTAACACTGTGGAGACGCTGATGCTTGGCCACCAGTTCCCCCTCTGGTTGGAGGGTGCTCTTGCTGGGCACAGACCTCCTCTTCTGGGCTCCTATGGGGTGATTGTATCTGGCAGTGTGTGCGCTCCAGGCCAGGGAAGTCTGCCTCTGTGGTTCTGGCAGGTTCTTTTTTTTTTTTTTTTTGGAACGTTCAGCCTCCTGGGTTTCTGATGTGGGACGACAGTGAAAACCCGCTGCTGTTGATGGAAGTGAGTGCCAGAGACCAGAAGAGAGCCAAGTTCAGCCTGGCCAAGACAGTCTCAGTGGCCACCTGTGGTGCCTTCATCCCACACAGCTCGTGGGAGACAGCTCTCTGTTTCACTGCAGTCTAAGGCCGGTGCCTGCCTCGTGCAGGTCCTGCTGACCGCTCCCCGAGGCTGCGTCCACTGCGGGCTGCTGTCTGACTCTGCGGGACAGTGGATTTTCTGATACTGTCCTTCCTGCATCCCACCCTTGTGTGTGGTGCTGGGCATATATGTTACACTACAGCAGGCTCACTTCTCCTATTTTTTTTTTAATTCACTGTGCTGTAACCCATTGTGTCTTAGAAAAGCAGAACCAGTAGGAGATAGCAGGAGAGGGAGAGGGAGAGAGAGAGAGAGAAAGAGACAGAGAGGCAGGGAGACTGGGCGACTGGGAGACTGGGGTTTATTAGGAGGAAATGGGTCATGTGGTTACGGGGCCTGAGCCATGTGCAGGCTGGAGGCCTGGGAATGCCCCTGTTACTTCAGTCTGAGTGCTGGAGCCTGGAGCAATGGTGTGGACCCCCCCTGAGGAGGGGATGTGGCCCAGCTCAGGGGGACAGCTGTGAGCAGAAGAGACACGTTCCCCAGCTCTGCCTTTGCTCTGTTCAGGCCCTCAGCAGACACGTCTGCTCTCCCGAATCCATAGGTTCTCACCCAGACAGCCCATCCAGAGGTAGTCCTCAGTGTGTGTGCCCTGTGGCCATGCAGCTGGCATCTAGCATGAACTCACACGTTTTCTGCTCATGGGGCCTTAGATTTGGCCTTTGGGAGGAAAGGAAAGTCAGGAAGAAAGGTCAGCTATGCCAGCCCACGCACAGGAGGGAGTTGAGGAAGAGTGCGCTTCCTGCCGGGACCCCTGGAACCCGTTGCACCTGCACATATGTGCCTTCTTTATGGAACCCAAAGAAGTTGCTCAGTAAGCTCTTCTTGACTGGCTGTCAGACACTGAAATACAGATGAACATGACTAGAGTATTTCCTGGCTGTGGTAGGCAGACTGAATTGTATTTATGGGTTTCAGTTCGCTTGAATTTTTTTTAAAGATTTATATATTTATTTGAAGGCAGAGTTACTGTCGCTGACATTTTGGCCACAAAGGCTGCAATCCAGAATTCTGTATGGGTGCTGGTTCACATCCCAGCGGTCCGCCTCTGATCCAGCTCTCTGCTAAGGCCTGGGAAAGCAGCAGAGGATGACCCACGTGCTTGGGGCCCTGCACCCACGTAGGAGACTTGGAGGAAGCTGCTGGCTCCTGGCTCCCAGCTTTGGCCTGGCCCCGCCCAGCCCAGTCATTTTGGCCAAAGTCATTTTGGGGAGTGAACCAGTGGATGGAAGACCCCCGCCCCCCACAACTGTACCTTTCAAGTAAATAAAGAATTTAAAAAAAAAAGGGCGAGAGAGCTCTATCTATCTTTCATAACTCTACCTTTCAAATGAACAAAGAATTAAAAAAAAAAAAAAAACAACGGGAGAGAGAGCTCTGTCTGTGTTTCATGGCTGGTTCACTCCCCATGGCCACGATGGCCAGAGCTGGGCCATGTTGAAGCCAGGAGCCCAGAGCTCCACTCAGGTCTCCTGTGTCAGTGTCAAGCACCCAGGCACTTGGGCCGTCTTCTGACTGCCTTCCCAGGTGCATCAGCAGGGAGCTGGATTGGAATGGAGCTCCAGGGCTTGAACTGGCATTGCAGTATGGGATGCTGGCAGTGCAAGCCGCAGCTTAAACCACTTTGCCACACTGCCTCCTTCCCTCCTCCCCCCAAATATTGGTAAATAGGGGCCGGCGTTGTGGCATTGCCAGTTAAGCCACCACCTGTGACACCAACATCCTGTGTGGACACGGGTTCGAATCCCAGCTGCCCCATTCCTGATACAGCTCCCTGCTGATGCATCTGAGAAAGCAACAGAGGATGGCCCACCTGTTTAGGCCCCTGCACCCACGTGGGAGACTCAGATGAAGCTCTGGGCTCCTGGCTTTGTCTGGCCCAGCCCTGGCCATTGTGGCCGTTTGGGGCGTGAACCAGTACATGGAAGATCGATCGATCGATCTCTCTCTCTCTCTTTCTCTCTCTCTCTGCCTCTGCTCTCTGTAACTCTGATTTTCAAATAAATAAATATTCAAAAACAAAAATATTGGTAAATAGTTCTTGAATGAATATGTTATTTAGAAGTACTAAAATGTGGACTGTTACTGTGAAGTATAAATGTTTTTTGAAATGCAGGTTTTTCTCAATCTTTCCTTGCGTTCTTCCAAGTCTATTAATTTTATTTTTGCCACTTTTTCTTCTTACAAATTAGATGGCTTCTCCAGAAGAGAAATGCCAACAAGTTTTGGAGCCACCTTATGATGAAATGTTTGCAGCTCATCTAAGGTAACCACTGGTGGGGAAGAAAGCAAACACATAGGGAAGTGGCCATTGAGAATTAGGTCTTGATTAACTTATGCTTGAGGCATGGAATAATTGACTTTAAAAAGTAGCAGAGGTGTGTTGTAATTTCACTTTGCTAAGTCCTGTGAGAACTGTATATTCGTGTAATGTTGTATAAACCGCTTCAGTATTGATAGGAGGGTGTTTCACCTAGTTGGGTACAGAGCATAACCACTGGCTGGCTTTTTAAGGGAAATGTGTCTTTTTTTTTTTTTTTTAACCTGCTTACTTGTCTGAGAAACTGGAGCTGAGAAAAACAAACACACACTTTTACTTTGCACGTCATACCTGCTCTTTGTCTCTAGCGTTGACTTGGGCAGAATGTATGTCTTAGTGATCATGGTATCTCCCCTGCCAGGTCAGTACAGAACATTGTGTCGTGTAGAGAGTCGCCTGCACTCTGAGCAGGCGGGTCATCGGTGAGCAGGACCCCTGTGGTGTCTTGGGGAGATTGGGCTGTCCTTGTACTTGACGGGCAGCCTGGGAGTCTAGTCAGCTGCTGACTGTGGAGGGGCCGCACGGTCTTGGCCGTGCCCGTCACTCCTCATCAAACCTGCTGGGACTGCGTTTTCCTCCTGGGACTTGAAAGAATAGCTCCAAAGCTTAATGTGGAACTCCATGTTGATTTAGTTATAGGAGAGTGACGGGGCGGGGGGGATCGTCCATCTGCTGGTTTACTCCGCAATGGCTGCAGCAGCCAGGTCTGCGCCAGGCCAATCCAGGAGCCAAGAACTCCATCCAGGTCTCCCACATGGATGACAGGGACCCGCTACCTGGGCCATTTTCCGCTGCCTTCCCAGGTGCAGGGAGCTGGTTCAGAAGCACAGTATCTTGTACTCAGACCGGCGCTCTGATTTGGGGTGCTGGCAGCACCGATGTGTGCCACAGCGCTGGCCCTGGATTTCGTCTTTTACCAACTTGTTTTGTTCAGAATAGTCGTTGGTGTGTTTCTTCTTTCAACGCTGAGTTGCCCACCAAGCGGGAATTCCAGCTTTCCTCGCAGGACGTGTGTGGCAGCAGTGCTGTGTGGTCTGCATAGCAGACCTGTGGGTTTTTGTGTCAGTCACTGTCTGATGACACCATCCTGCTGCTTGTTCTGATGCTTCTCTTCCAGGTGCACTTACGCCGTGGGGAACCATGACTTCATAGAGGCGTACAAATGCCAGACGGTGATAGTTCAATATCCTTTCTGTCTGGGGAGCTGCTAGTGTGTAGCAGAGTGGATGTCTGGGGCTGAAGATCTTGTTCACCTAGAGGTAGAAAAAAATTTAAATATTTTGAAGGAAAAACTGCTTTTAGCTACTTGGATGTTAAGATTTATCCGGTTACTGAGCTGGATAGGACTCCCACTGGTCACTTATCCAGCTGCTGAGATGGTAAGGACGCCCTCTGGTCACTCATCCAGCTGCTGGGCTGGTGTTAAGCATAGTTACAGCAACTGATTAAGTCCCTTTGGTGAAATGTCAGAAGTCTGCAATGAGGCGTACATGGACTAGAATATACACAGATACGTGGTTACTTGATCACTAAAGGCCTCTGTCAAGCTTATCTTATAGTTAAGGTTTAATCAGTCTATTGACTCTAGTTTGCTTTTTAAAAGACTATCTTGTTTAGCTGTACACAGACCAGAAAGGGCACAAACCAAGTAAATCTGGGAGTTCAAGATTTATTGCCACTTGGACTACAGACATAGAAGCATGCAAACACCTTGCTGTGATCACCTGGGCTCAGTGAAACCAACACTGTTTGAAAGCATTGATTTTTTTTTTTAAATGAAAATATTGATTTAAAAGAAAATCTTATGTCTACAAGTCTGTCTTTGGAAAGAGAAAGTGTGAAGTAAATGTGTTTGGTATACATGTCCTTGTGACATTCAGGTATTTGTCATGTGAGTGTTTTTTGCTTCAAAAACTCAAGGCTGTAGTGTCGGCATTTGCAGAGTGGGGCTTATGGCTTAAAATTGGCAGCTCTCCTTCCTCTGTGTCTTTAGCGTGTGAGCTTGTGTGTGTGCCTTCCTTGACACAGCACGTCATTCCTGCGAGCGTTTCAGGCCCACAAGGAAGAAAACTGGTGAGTGAGCAGCAGCAGGTGGCAGTTCTGTGTTTGCAGAAGCTCTTAAAAGATTTGCTTTCCATAGCAGTGGATTGCACTCCATGTGCCTGTTTACAGACAGTGGAGTTGTGACAGTCGCGTGAATGTGGACGGCAGGTCAGCCAGGCTGTTTGTATTGTGCCTAAAACATAAAGTGGTAACTTTGGTTTAAGCGCTTCCATGCCCCAAATATTTGTTAAATGCTACTTTGTCTTCAGTTGTCAATTTGCAGTTTACTTTTTTTTTTTTAAGATTCATTTATTACTTCAAAGGCAGAGAGAGAGAGAGAGAGAGAGATCTTCATCTTCATCTGCTGGCTTACTCCCCAAATAGCCATGATGGTCAAGCCTGAACCAAACCAAAGCCAGGAGCCAGGAGCTCCATCTGGGTCTCCCACGTGGGTGCAGGGCACAGGTGCTTGGGCCGTCTTCTGCTGCTTTCCCAAGTGCTTTAGCAGGGAGCTAGATGGGAAGTGGAGCAGCCAGGACTCTAACTGGTGCTCGTATGGGATGCTGGCGCTGCAGGCAATGTCTTAACCCATTGTGCTATTACGTCACTCTGCTTTTTTAAAAAAACTTTGTAAAATAAGTAGACTGGGTCGTGCCGTGGCGCACTAGGTTCATCCTCCGCCTGTGGTGCCATCATCTCATATAGGCACTGGTTCTGGTCTCAGTTGCTCCTCTTCCAGTCCAACTCTCTGCTATGGCCTGTGAAAGCAGTGGAGGATGGCCCAGGTGTTTGGGCCCCTGCACCCACGTGGGAGACCGGGGTGAGTCTCCTGGCTTCGGATTGATGCAGCGCCAGCCATTGTGGCCATTTGGGGAGTGAACCAGCAGAAGGAAGACCTTTCTCTCTCTCCTTCTCAATGTCTGTAACTCTACCTGTCAAATTAAAAAAAAAAAAAAGTAGACCAACTGCAATTCATTTGGGGTAATGCAACTCATGATAATTGGCTGTTTTAAATCCCTTGTCAAATTAATTCTTTGTTGTGTGATTGATTGACAAGCTGTAGGTGGATTGTATGTGGAGATATCCCAGTGTCCTTTCCCTTGTGAAGTAGACTCAGCTTGCCCAGTAAAGAAAGCCTGCGAGGTCAGCTAGACAGAACGAGTGGCGTGACATTCTGTGTCCCTCTGAGGACACTGATCAAGCCACAGCTTTCTAAATGGAGGTGTTTGGATAGTGGTGAGGGGCTGAGGGGAAGGGGATACTGGATGACCCTAGAGGGACCAGGGTCTGGGCCTCTGGTCAAACAGCAGAGTTTGGCCTGTGGGCTGGCTAGGAAGCTTGGCTGCAGCCTGCCTGCTGGAGGTGAGGAAGCAGACGGCAGCCGTCAGATGACAGCGGGTGGACCCTGTTCTGGAGGGTGGTCCTGGGCTCTGGTGGTCTTCTCACCTGGTTGGCTTTACTCCCTACAGGGCTCTGCCTGTCATGTATGCTGTAGCGCTTGACCTTCGAGTGTTTGCCAACAATGTAAGTGCAATTTCCTGTCATGGTGGTTTGCAAGCTGGCATTTGCTGACTGCTGCGTGCTTCCATGTCACTCTTTCCAGGAGTTCCGCGGACTGAGTGGGGTACGGGGGCACCAGGACAGGAGCCATGGCTGACGCAGGCAGATTTAATAAGTGAGGCCCAGAATTCCACACTCGCTATGGGGGGTGGCTTCCACATGTGCTTCGCTATCTGTGTCCCTTCCCCTGGCCTGAAGAATGCTGGCCGAACATAGGTTCAGTAGTTGAGAGTAGCTGCAGCCCCTCTGGTGTGAGTGAGAGATCCTGGGTTTTATGGAAGTTCCCTTGGGTGATCCGGTAAACTAATTGAGCAGTAGCTGTGAATATTTTAGTCTTAGAATGACCTCCTTATAGTTTTAGAAGTATTGATGATTTCTGATTCTGGACAGATAGCTCCCTGTTCCTCTTTCTAAAGACAATGAAAACCCTGGGAGTTTATTTAGCTGAGAAGCAGAGAGAGAGAGAGAGTTGTGTGTACTCGCCTCTGCTCGCTCTCGTCTAGATGCCTAGGTTTGGGGACTCAGTCCAGGTCTCCCGTGTGGACGGGAGGAACCCCACCACTTGTCATTACTGCTGCCTCCAGGGTCTAAAGTAGCAGGAAGCTGGATTCGGAGCTGGAGCTGGGAATTGAGCCCAGGTGCTCTAATAGGGATGCAGGGGTCCTGACTTTGTAACTGCTAGGCTGAATGCTTGTCCTTAAGTTGTTTTTTTTAAAGATTTATTTATTGATATGAGAGTTACACAGAGATAGAAGGAGAGGCAGCGAGAGAGAGAGAAAGAGGTCTTCCATCCACTGGTTCAGTCCCCAGTTGCCTGCAATGGCTGGAGCTGCACCAATCTGAAGCCAGGAGCCAGGAGCTTCTTCCAGGTCTCCCACGCGGGTGCAGGGGCCCAAGAAGTTGGGCCATCTTCTACTGCTTTCCCAGGCCATTGCAGAGAGCCGGATCAGAACTGGAGCAGCTGGGTCTCAAACTGGCACCCGTATGGGATTCTGGCACTGCAGGCGGCGACTTCACCAGCTACGCCACAGTGCTAGCCCTTGTCCTTACGTTTTAGTCCTTTAAAGTTTAGTGTGACCGAAGCTGTCTGGGTTCTCTTAGCTCTTTGGCACTCATCATTTTCCAAGATGTTGTTTTGACTGAAGTAGTTGAAGACATTGTGACCTCACCAGGTGCAGATGGTACACGGAGCTTTTTCCATCTTTGTAGCTGATTCTTGCTCGATGCTGTACACAAATTCCAAGGGGCAGTTTTTGAAAAGTTAGACTGCGGCTTAGGAGGTGGCATTGAACGTCATCCACCATTGTCGTGGGGCCCACTGGCCTGGCCTGTGCTGTGGGCGGACCTTTCACCTGTGCATGCTTCTGTAGTGCCATCACTGGTCTGTCTGGGTCCATTTGGGCTGCTGAAATAATGGTTCCTGAGGCTGCAAGTGCAGTGTCAGATGGCTGGCAGGTTGAGCATGTTGTGAGGCCCTGCTGCCTGGGTCACAGTGGGCAGTGCCCTCACTGTGTCCTCAGTGGGGCAGGGGTCGCTGACCCCTCAAGAGGACCGTGCACTCATGACCTCCTCACTGTTAAGCTAATGTGACCGAGACCACTGAACAATACTCCACTGGGAGAAGGTGTGAAAGAGTTTATTGGGGGCAGAACTGCCGGGCTGTCAAAGGGGGCAGCAGCCGCCGCAGTCTGACAGTGAGGGGCTTCATGCATGCTGTAGTGGGGGGAGCATGCTTGTGGCTGGAACAGCCTGCAGCCAGGGCGGGGGGGCTGTTTAGGAAGTTTGCTGTCTACGGGGAAATTTCATTGTGGCAGTGAAAGTGCTGTTCTGTGGGAACAAAAGGGTGCAGGTTACATTTGTAGTTGTGAGGGGCTGCTCCTCGTTTGCCTGCATAGGCACAGCTTGCAGGCACGTTTTCTTGGGTGCTGTAACACTCGCTTGCTCAAGGCCGCCTCCTGATGTCACCTTGAAGCTTAGGGTTTCAGCACAGGAGTCAGACTGCAGCAGGCCATTTGGAAAGTTCTGGCCTCTGAGCTGTGCAGCAGTTTCAAATGTTAACATACTTCAATATGCTTACAAAAAACCCTGGTGGGGGCATTTGGCCTAGCAGTCTAGGACCTGGGTTCACACCTGCCTTAACTGCCTGATGAGATGGGCTCTAGGAGGTGGTGATGGCGCAAATCATTGCGCTCCAGCCACCTTCAGGGGAGACCTGGGTTGAGGGGCTGGCTCCTGGCTGTGGCCTCTGGCCCAGGGCCATTGTGGGCATTTAGGGAATAAACCAGCAGATGGGAGCTCTCTGTCTTTCTGCCTCCCAAGTGAATTAATTTTAAAAATCCCACCAAAACTCAGATCCCCATGTGTTTGTTAAGGTCGTCAGTGATCTCATCAGAAAAGTCGTCTTTTTTTTTTTTTTTTTTGACAGGCAGAGTAGACAGTGAGAGAGAGAGAGACAGAGAGAAAGGTCTTCCTTTTCCGTTGGTTGACCCTCCAATGGCTGCTCCTGCGGTGCGCTGCAGCCGGTGAACTGCACTGATCTGAAGCCAGGAGCCAGGTGCTTATCCTGGTCTCCCATGCGGGTGCAGGGCCCAAGCACTTGGGCCATCCTCCACTGCACTCCCAGGCCACAGCAGAGAGCTGAACTGGAAGAGGAACAACTGGGACAGAATCCAGCGCCCCAACCGGGACTAGAACCCCGGGGTGCCAGCACCACAGGCGGAGGATTAACCTAGTGAGCTGCGGTGCCGGCCACAGAAAAGTCTTAAAGTTGGGAGAAGCTGCCAGACTCAGCAGTGGTCTCTCCAGACTTGTGATTTTGACTTGAAGGTGCAAGGTTTCGTGCACTGTGGAGGCTGCCCTAGTAGACACGTGCAGCTGTCACTTACCTGTTCAGGAGGAGTAGCAGGTCTCGCTTGCTGAGTGCTCTTTGGTGAAGTGCTGCCACGGACTGGTGTGTGTTACACACAGTGCTCCCATCTCATCACAAAGAGCGTTATAAATTCACGTGATATTGGTTGTGTCATCAGGAGAAATGGCTGCAGTAGTCACGCCTGGGCCAAGCCCGAGCCAGGAGTCCAGGGCTTCACCTGGCTCACCCGTGTGGGTGGCAGGGACCCAGCCCTTTCGCCATCACTGCTGCCCTCCAGGGTGCTCCCCAGCAGAGCTGGGACTCCACCTCGGGTGTCCCAAGTGGTATCTGAACTGCCAGGCCAAACACCAGTGCCCATGGAACTGTGATCTTTAACCAGAACTTTCCTTCTGAGAGCAAAGGAGGCGTCGAGCTTAGTGGTGACTTTAATGTCTAGAAGTCCTGATGTTGAGGGTTTTGACGTTTGTCCCTAGGAAGTCGGGAGTTCAGAGACAGAGCCTCGTGGCGGCCCGGTTCTGAGGCTACGCAGGATTCCAGCACGGGGGACTTAGCAGCTTGAGTTAGCTGAAGGAAGAGGTGACTTTGGAAGAGTCAGGATAATGTACAGAGTCTTCACGGTCCACACGTCGCAGCCTCGGAGCCGTGGATTTCTCCGGACTTGTCAGCGTTGACCTCTAACTGTGCCCAGTTTGGGCTTCAGAAGTTTCTGTGTTCCGCTAGGCAGACCAGCAGTTGGTGAAGAAAGGGAAGAGCAAAGTTGGGGACATGCTGGAGAAAGCGGCCGAGCTGCTGATGAGCTGCTTCCGCGTCTGCGCCAGCGACACGTGAGTACGGCGCCGCCCCTCGGCAAGCTCAGCCGCTGCCTGCTGCCCTGGCACCGAGGTTCTCGCCTACATCTACATGCGTGCCTCGCGAGCCCTCGGGAACTGTCATTTTTACTTGAAAGTGATGAGTTGTTTTGTGGAGGAAAGCAGCAGAAAGGAAAGCGGGTCTCTTGCCTCTGCTCGCGCCTTCACTGCCGTGGGGGAGGGGAGGCTCCACCTGGGCATGCCCTTTGCTCTCAGGAGCTCGGCTCAGCAGTCTCTGCTGGGATGGGTCAGCTGACGATGAATTCTGTAGGCCTCACTTTTCCACGGTTGTCTTTGTTTTTCTCCATTTTTGAAGTGTTTCGCTGCCTGGAGACTTGTATGTTGACTCTTGTCTCCTTCGAGCAGTTAAAAATGTCATTCTTGAGGCCAGCATTGATGCAGGGGTTCAGCACCCAGAGCCACATCCCAGAGAGGACTGCTGATTCAAGTCCTGGCAGAGCCACTTCTGCTCCAGCAACCTGCTGATGGCGCCCTGGAAGGCAGCAGAAGGTGGCCCAGGTGCTTGGGCCCCTGCACCCATGAGGGAGACCCAGATGGAGCTCTGGCTCCTGGCTTCAGCCTGGCCCCAAAATTAGCTGTTCCAGCCGTTCAGGGAGTGAACCAGCAGATCTCTCTGTCTCTGTCTCTCCTGCTGTGCCTTTCAACATAAGTAAAGACATGCACGCAGCTTTTAAAAGTGTGTTACTCCTCTGATTCCTTTGTTTCTGATGTGGAGTCATTGTCTTCCCTACTGTGGCTTCCTGCTGTTCCTGGGTCCTCCTCTGGCTGCGTTTTCTCTGTATCATTGGCTTTCGAGAACTTGCTTCTGCTGTGTCTTGTTTTTAAAATTTCTGTGGTTCAAGAAGTTTCTTGTATTTGTTATTTCTTTTTTTTGTAATTTTTATTTGACAGGTAGAGTTATAGACAGTGAGAGAGAGACAGAGAGAAAGGTCTTCCTTCCATTGGTTCACTCCCCTAATGGCTGCTACGGCCGGCGCTGCACCGATCCGAAGCCAGGAGCCGGGTACTTCTTCCCGGTCTCCCATGCGGGTGCAGGGACCCAAGCACTTGGGCCATCCTCCACAGCCCTCCTGGGCCACAACAGAGAGCTGGACTGGAAGAGGGGCAACGGGGACTAGTGCCTGGTGCCCCGACCAGGACTAGAACCTGAGGTGCCGGCACTGCAGGCTGAGGATTAGCCAATTGAGCCACAGCGCCGGGCAGTTTCTTGCATTTGTAAGCTGATGTTTTTCATTAGATTTATTTATTTATTTATTTATTTAGAGAAGCAAAGGGACGTGAGAGAAGGAGCTCCCGTCCACAGGGCCACTCTCCAAGTGCCTGCAGGCAGCTGTGCTGGGCTGCGCTGAAGCTGGGAGCCAGTAGCTCCATCCACTTCTCCCACGTGGGTCACAGAGACCCAACCGCTGGAGCCATTCCCACTGCCTCCCAGGTCTTGCATCAGCAGCACACTGTGGGCAGGAATCGCTCTGATGTGGGCTTTGGGCACCTGAACTACCGGACCAAATAATTGCCTCCAGATTTACTTTTTTATTTTTTTTAAAGATTTTACTTATTTGAAAGTTAGAGTTACACAGAGAGAGAAGAGGCAGAGAGAGAGAGAGAGAGAGAGAGAGAGGTCTTCCATCCAATGTTTCACTCCCCAATTGGCCGCAATGGCTGGAGCTGGCGGATCCAAAGCCAGAAGCCAGGAGCTTCTCCTGGGTCTCCCACGCGGGTGCAGAGCCCCAAGGACTTGGGCCATCCTCTACTGTTTCCCAAGACATAGCAGAGAGCTGGATTGGAAGTGGAGCAGCCAGATCTCGAACCGGCACCCATATGGGATGCCAGTGCCTCAGGCCACGGCATTAACCCGCTGCGCCACAGCGCCGGCCCTCAGAATTACTTTTTAATACTCTTCTTTCTGCTGCATTTCTTTATTATTATTATTATTATTATTATTATTGGTTAAAAGATTTATTCATTTATTTGAAAAAGTTACACAGAAAGAGAGAAGGAAAGACAGAGAGAGAGAGAGAGAGAGAGTGAGAGAGAGAGAGGGGTCTTCCACTGGTTCACTCCCCAATTGGCTGCAATGGCCGGAGCTGCACCAATCTGAAGCCAGGAGCTTCTTCCAGGTCTCCCATGCAGGGGCAGAGGTCCAAGGACTTGGGCCATCTTCTACTGCTTTCCCATGCCATAGCAGAGAGCGGGATTGGAAGTGGAACAACTGGGACTTGAACCAGCATCCATATGGGATGCCTTCCTGCAGACAGGGCTTTACTGCTATGCCAAAGCGCTGGCCCCTCAGCTGCACTAGGGGCCCGTTCTTTCTGTTCTCCTGTGGGGCTTCCAGTGCTGCGTGTGTTGGCAGGACCTGGTGCTCGGTTGCTCACCTGTCCTCTCCTCTGGGCGGTGCATGCCTTGCAGGGGACTGAGCGTGTCTGCCATTGCTTGTTTCATTCCAGACTTCCCTCTGACTCTGCTTCAGAGCTGCCATTTTTCTCCTAAACTCCACCCCGTCACCCTTGGTAGAGGCACACTTAGGAAATTGTCCACATGTGTGAATAACTGAACAACACCTGTGACTCCCAGGGAGTAGTCACACTTTGCATGTCCCTCCTCTTAGCCCAGGATGTCCCCACCCAGTCCCCTTCTGGACGCTCAGCCAGATCTGGACTCACTTCCCTCTGGGGTCTTCCACAGTGCCGTTCCCACCTGTCCCACCTCCAGAGCCTGGCAGGCTGCACTGCCTGAGGGGGTGGCTGGGTGCTGTTGTGATGCAGAGGGCATGGGGCCAGGGCTCCATCATTAGTGTCTCCACTGTGGCGCAGGAAACCTCTGCTAGACAAGTCCTTACCGCAGCGATCATGCCCTTGGTCCGACAGTGCTTTCTCAGAATTATACCAAGAGCAACGTCATTGCAGAAAAAGATATTTGCAGATAATGTATCTGATAAGGGTCTAATCCACAGAGATGCAAAGAACGCTCAACACTTGAGAATAACGACATCCTCATTTAGAAGTGGGCGGAAGGGCTGGCAGATCTGATGAGGATGCCCTAGTGGCAGTGAGCATGCAACAGGTGTTCAGCACCGTCAGTCCCCAAGCAGGTGCAGCTCTGGCCACAGCGAGCTGCCCCACGGCCATCGGGTTGGCTGTTGTCAGAAAGGCAGGTGGTGAGGTGCGGTGTTGAGGGAGAGGGGGCGCAGAAGCCACACCCTTTCACCCAGCCGGTGGAAGGTGGGGGAGGGGGCACAGAAGCCCACACCCTTTCATCCTGCAGGTGGGAGGTGTGGGGATGGGGAGGGGGCACAGAGCCCGCACCCTTTCATCCTGCAGGTGGGAGGTGGGGGAGGGGGCACAGAGGCCTGTACCCTTTCACCCTGCAGGTGGGAGGTGGGGGAGGGGGCACAGAAGCCACACCCTTTCACCCTGCAGGTGGGAGGTGGGGGAGGGGACACAGAGGCCTGTACCCTTTCACCCTGCAGGTGGGTGGTGGGGGAGGGGGCACAGAAGCCTGTACCCTTTCACCCTGCAGGTGGGAGGTGTGGGGATGGGGAGGGGGCACAGAGCCCGTACCTTTTCATCCTGCAGGTGGGAGAGGTGGCACAGAGTCCTGTGCCCTTTCACCCTGCAGGTGGGAGGTGTGGGGATGGGAAGGGGGCACAGAGCCCGTACCTTTTCATCCTGCAGGTGGGTGGTGGGGGAGGGGGCACAGAAGCCCACACCCTTTCATCCTGCAGGTGGGAGGTGGGGGAGGGGGCACCGAAGCCCACACCCTTTCATCCTGCAGGTGGGAGGTGGGGGAGGGGGCACCGAAGCCCACACCCTTTCATCCTGCAGGTGGGTGGTGGGGGAGGGGGCACAGAAGCCCACACCCTTTCACCCTGCAGGTGGGAGGTGGGGGAGGGGGCACCGAAGCCCGCACCCTTTCACCCTGCAGGTGGAGGTGGGGAGGGGCACAGGGCCCGCACCCTTTCACCCTGCAGGTGCCAGCTGCTTTTCAGGCCACCCCCTTCAAAGTGGAACCTGGAGATTACCAGTGGCCAAGCAGTTCTGCTCCCAGGTTTATGTCCCTTGGGGGTTTCCTTTGCTACCTGTCTCCCAGGAGGCCCCCCAGGTGACCCGGGTCCCTGTTTCCAGTCAATTACAAAGGACTTGTCTGTGCGCTTCTGTCTTCTTGTTTTGTCTTGCTTCTTGGGTCCCTGACTTTGAAATTGGCAGAATGGTCCCCGCTTGGGGATGAGGAAAGTGAAACCCAGAAAGAAGAACATGGCTCAAGGTCCCATTGCAAGTTAGTGACACCGTGGTCGTGTGAGGACCAGCTCTGGCTCCTCTGGGGCAGCCGGGACTCGAGCTGGCGCCCATATGGGATACTGGCACTGCAGGCAGCGGCTTTACCTACTACGCCACGACACCGGCCCTCTCTTTTCTTTTTAAGATTGATGTATTTGAAAGGCAGAGTGTGAGGGGGAGAGAGATTGATCGATACGTTGTGGGCTGAGTTTAGGGCCTAAATTAATTTTCCAGGTTTTTGCCTTTACTTAGAGAAGACTTCTAAATACAGGCCCAAGCACGGCATGCAGTGTGCTAAACTTTCCTTACAAAGTGAGAAAAATACACAGGCCCATCAGAGCCTTCTTAAGGGAGAACGGGCCAAAGGACGGGAATTATCGTACCCTGCTGTGCTCGTCCTGACTCCGCGTGGAGGAGGGCGCGAGCTCCTGTTCTTCAGCTTGTATGTGCCAGAACAAGGCAAGTGTTCACGCGGTGCCACGCCCACGCCCTGGGTAAGAGGAGGTGCTCCTGGGGAGGGGTCCCCTGGCTGACAGGTAGGTGAACATGGCAACAGAGCAAAGGGGGTGCGGCTTCCCCTCATGAGCTCTAAGTTGTCTCTCTAAGCTGTCCCATATCAGATGGATCTTAAATCCACTGGTTCACTTCCCAAATGGCCACAACAGCCAGGGCTGGACCAGTCCAAAACCAGCAGCCAGGAATTCTGTTGTGGTCTCCCACCTGAGTGGCAGGGACCGAAGTACTGGTACCATCACCTGCTGCCTTCCCAGGTACATTAGCAGGGAGCTGGATTGGAAGCAGAGCAACTGGAACTCAAAACAGTACTCACATGGGATTGCAAGTGGCAGCCTGACCACTGCCCCGCAGCCGCCTGGCCTGGCCCTCGCGGGCGGCCTGAGCACTGCCCCGCAGCCGCCCAGCCTGGCCCTCGCGGGCGCCCTTTGCTGGGCGTCTGCACCGCAGTCTGGGGGTCTGACACTCTGGAAGAATCCTTTGCGTGGGCCCCGTGCTGTGGCGTAGCAGGGAAATTCACCTTCCAGCCAGTGGTAGAAGAGCTCCCTCTCTCTTTCTGTAACTTCGACTTTCAAATAAAAAAGAAAAATCTTAAAAGAAAAATCCCTTGCAGAGTGACAATATGTGGCTGACTGGCTCTGAAATTTTTTTCAGCTTTATCATGAAAAATTTCAAACATTGAGCCAAGGTGAGAGACTCTGGCGGTAACTCACTGTCTCCCCACGTGTCTTCACACTTCCACACTTACTCTGGGGAGTGCTCGTGTCTTTCTCCACCGTCTGCCCCTTTGCTCAGTGCTCCTCTGAAACACAGTTCAGAGGTCACTGGAAGCGCTGGCCACGGCCCCCTGGTACTTCAGCTTCTCTGTTACCTTCTGGGGTGAGGTTCACATGCAGGGAGTACACGAATCCCAGCTGCGTGTTTGCTGAGGTGTGGGTGCCAGCCCGGCCCACTGGGGAGGGGACATTCCTGTCACCCCCACTCGCTGCCCCTCACTGCTGTTGATGTTCTTGCATCAGCACTTTTTTTTTAAAGAACTATTTTATTTCTTTGAAAGACAGTTACAGAGAGAGGTAGAGCCAGAGAGAGAGGGGTCTTCCATTTCACTGGTTCACTCCCCAAATGACTGCAACAGCCAGAGCTGAGCTGATCCAAAGCCAGGAGCCAGGAGCTTCTGGGTTTCCCACGCGGGTGTAGGCACCCAAGGAGTTGGGCCATCTTCTGCTGCTTTCCCAGGCCACAGCAGAGAGCTGGATCAGAAGTGGAGTAGCCAGGACACGAACCGGTGCCCATATAACAACTTTGTAGTAATTAGCTTTGCATCAGCAGACTGGCTATACTTCAGCTGGTGCGCCGGAGTGTGTTAGCTACATGCTTAGCTGGGATTCAAGCTGGTGGTTTGCTGATTTTTCCTTTCAGTTTTACTTACTAGATAAGACATTATTTTTCAGATTGCTGTTTTGTTTGATGAGTATCACTTGAATTGTGGGATTTTATCTCATGGTAATTTGTTTAGGCAGCTTATTTTGTAATGTATAAATACATTTTTTTGTAATGTTAAAAACAATTATTTTCCCGCAGTCGTGCTGGTATAGAAGATTCTAAGAAGTGGGGAATGCTGTTCTTGGTGAATCAGTTATTTAAAATTTACTTTAAGGTATGCTTGGTATCTTTATGACCTCCCCACATCTTCCCAGATGTCCTGTTGTCTGTGTGGTTATTACCTGGCTTCCTGGCGTTGTCACTGTGTTCACTGAGTGCCCACTAAGTGAAGGGCAGAGGACTTATGTGCAGCAGCCTCTGAAGCCAGCGTTGCCAGCACAGGGGAAGCCGACACCTGGGTGTGCAGCGACTCGCCCATGTGGTGGACGGGGCGTCCTGCGCACATGGTCTGGCTCGGACCTCTCGTCCTCTGCTGAAATTATTAACCGTGGGCTCATATGTCGCTGGGCGGAGAAAGGCCTCAGTGTTTGCTGTGTAAAGTCAGCCGTGTGAAGAGGGGCTGTCATACGTGAGCAGCTGGGACCTGCCCCTCTGGCCCTGGGGAGCAGAGCCCCCAGCCCATCCTGCCTGTGCAAGCCCCTGGCATCCCGGCACACTGCTCGGGGCCTACTGGGGGCGCCGGCCCCACCAGGCAGCTTCTTGCTTCAGGTTTTCTGTTCCATGCAGGATCTTTGTGGCGTAACAGGTTTGTGATTCTCACTTTAAGGGGGCAAGCCTGGTAAAGTAGACATTTATGTTTGTTCTACCTCCTGTCTGGTGGTTCTTGTTGTTTATGTTGAATGATTGCTATCGTTATAGATCAACAAACTCCATCTGTGTAAACCCCTGATCAGAGCCATCGACAGCTCAAATCTGAAAG
This sequence comes from Sylvilagus bachmani, assembly GCA_015711505.1. Lineage (NCBI taxonomy): Eukaryota > Metazoa > Chordata > Mammalia > Lagomorpha > Leporidae > Sylvilagus > Sylvilagus bachmani. The sequence goes on along the minus strand of CM027393.1, from coordinate 117,474,669 downwards.
ATGACTACAGCACTGCCCAGAGAGTGACCTACAAGTACTACGTTGGCCGCAAGGCCATGTTTGATAGTGACTTTAAACAAGGTACACATGCGGCCACCCAGCCACACGTGGGAGACCGCTCTCCCAACCCTCGAGCGATCCGACTGTTTCAGAAGCACACTCACGGTGTTCTTATTTACACAGAGTACAGATATCAAGTCTGGATTTTTATTTTGTATACATTTAATGCGTTGAAGTTGACTAAATAGAAGAAAATTTCATTTGAAGGGTGTTAGTCTGCACTGGGCTCCTGCAGGCCATGCTGGTCTCCAGTGCTCGCTGCAGCCAAAGGTCCCTGAGCTTGACCCTTCTCCAGGGAGAGTCGGAGCCCAGCTGTTGTCTGTGCTTTGGGACCTGTCACGTATGCTGGTGATGCTGACGAGGGAACTGGAAGGAAGGGCCCCGTAGAGCTGGGGACGGTGCCTGGGACACCCCCCTGTAGATGACTGCTCACTACCTAGCCCTGGCACCATGTTTCATGGTTGTGGGCATCCACACTAGCTGTGGATGACGTCGCTACAGCACCAGTGCAGGGTTTCAGGAACTCAGATAGCGTGCACCAAAAGTAGAAATTTATTTTTATTTTGCTTTGAAGAGAGGCAGAAAAAGAGACAAATGTGTCCCATGCATGTGTTCATTCCCCAGATGCCTCCCACATCTGGGGCTGGCGCTGGGCCAGGAGCCTGGGGCTGTGCCCGGGTCTCCTGAGCACTGGCGCTGCCATCTGCAGCCTCCCGGGTGCGCCTGGACAGGAAGCTCAGGGTCGGAAGCAGAGCCAGCACTCGCACCGGGCGCTCCCAGGATTGGGGGGGCGTTCCGCGTGGTGACCTAACCACTGCCCTGTGCCAAACACGCACCCTGCTCCTAAAACTCTTGGGTCAGCTGGCATCAGGCGGCTCTTTGTTCTCTCTTGTGTTCTGTTAGTCGGACTTTGGAAGCTCACTTCTTTAGCTGTTGCTGAGCTAGTTCGCCCAGGTACCCCAAGCGTGTAACTTCGGGCAGCCGCTTTTCTCCCCTGGAGCCGTAGACGCAGGCTCTGTCACACTGATTGCTCTGGGTCTTACTCTGCGGCCTTTGTGTCAGTCGGCTCTTCATCAGACAGTGCTGGAGAGACGCTGACTTGGAGAGGTCGGTCTGGAGACAGCGTGTGCACGCAGGACTGGCACGGGGCCAGGCAGGAAGAGAGGGCAGTGGGGCCCAGCGCAGCCCCTGCTGAGGATCTGGCTGCAAGGCTGCCGCGACCCGCCGCCCTAACCGTCAGCATGAGGCTCTGGGGACCCGCCCCCGTGCGCTGTGCACTGCCACTGGTCCACAGCAGCCTGGGCAGGCCAATGAGACCGCTTCCTTCTCCACAAGCGTTTTAGTAGTCTCGGGCTGTGGTTGTTTTTTTTTTTTTTTTTTTTTTTTTAAGATTTATTTATTTAATTGAAATGCAAAGTTACAGAGATTGGGGAGACAGAAATCTTGCACCTGCTGGTTCACTCCCCAAAGGGCCACAGTGGCCAGGACTGGGCCAGGCTGAAGCCAGGAGCCAGCAGCTTCTTCTGGAGGGTGTAGGGGCCCAAGCACTTGGGCCATCTGCTGCTGCTTTACTAGGTACGTTAGCAGGGAGCTGGATCAGAGGTGCAAGAGCCAGGACTCGAACCAGTACCTACATGGGATACTGACACTTCAGGTGGCCTCTCTGCCCACTGCACCACAGCGCCAGCCCCTAGATCGAGGGCTTTTAAAAAAGAACTTTCTTGGGACCGGCACTGTGGCACAGCGGGTTAAAGCCCTGGCCTGCAATGCCGGCATCCCATATGGGTGCCAGTTCTAGTCTCGGCAGCTCCTCTTCTGATCCAGCTCTCTGCTATAACCAGGGAAAGCAGTGGAAGATGGCCCAAGTCCTTGGGCCCCTGCACCTGCATGGGAGATCCAGAAGAGGCTCCTGGCTCCTGGCTCCTGGCTTCAGAATGGCCCAGCTGCAGCTGTTGCGGCCAATTGTGGAGTGAACCAGCGGATGGAAGACCTCTCTCTATCTCTACCTCTCTCTATAACTCTGTCTTTCAAATAAATAAAAAATTTTTAAAAATTAAAAAAAAAAGACTTTCAGGTGGCTATTCCCCGATCTGGTTTATTTTCCCTCCAGATATAAACCGTGAAGGTAGAAGCTAGTGAAGCCTATTCTGTAGGTCTTTCTGGGGCTGCTCTGTTCCTCCTGCAGATGCAGTAGGTGGGGGTGTTGCGTGCCTGACAGCTCTCAAACTCAAGCCCCTGTCATCCATCACTCATCATCTGTGAAAGAGATGGGAGGTCAGGGCTGTGATGTCCTGGGGCCACAGGCTTCTCGGTGCACAGCTGGGCCTTGTGTTCTTCAGTTCTCGGGGCACCTGTAGGAGTCCCTGGTCCCTAGCTGGGTGAAGTGGGCATGTGCAGGGTCCCTGGTCCCTAGCTGGGTGAAGTGGACAGATGCAGAGTCCCTGGTCCCTAGCTGGGTGGAGTGGGCAAATGTAGAGTCCCTGGTCCCTAGCTGGGTGAAGTGGGCATTTGTAGAGTCCCTGGTCCCTAGCTGGGAGAAGTGGGCAGATGCAGGGTCCCTGGTCCCTAGCTGGGTGGAGTGGGCAGATGCAGAGTCCCTGGGGCCCTAGCTGGGTGAAGTGGGCAGATGTAGAGTCCCTGGTCCCTAGCTGGGTATGAGTGGGCATGTGCAGAGTGTCGTGACTTCAGTCCTTTCCTGTGGTAGGTGTTTGTTACATCTGGGATATTCAATTCCTTGCTGAACACTTGGCATTAATTTATAATTTCAGAGGATCATTCCCCTCTAGATGTTTGTTGCAGAATGTCTGAATTGCCCTCAAAGGCAGCAAAAAAATACCACCACACACTGTTAGCAGGTTCAGGGTTGTAGCCCCGGGGACCCAGGCGGTGGTAAGGGATACTGGTGGGCCAAGGAGCGTGTGGCTGCTCACAGACTTCCTGCTGAACCCACGTTCCTCTCTCAACCCTGCAGGGCTCCAGGGGTCGGGGGCAGGACTGGGTGGACTGGAACAGACACTCTCGCCCCTGTGGCATTCACACGTTGATTCTGCCACCTGTGGCCTGTGGTTTGGGAGCCCAGGCAACGGTTCCTAGTGTGGGTTCCCCGGCTCCAGCAGGGCCTGCTGCTTGTGGGCAGGCCACGTGCCTGGCTGGGACGGGCCCTGTCGTGCTGAGTGCCTGCTGTCTTTCCCCTGAGGCCTCCACCTCCCTTTCAGGAAGGGCCAGGGTCTAGTGTTGAGGGAAGCGCTCCTCCTCGTGCTCAAACCAAACTGACCCCGGCAGAGGCTCTCGTGCAGGGAGGAGTGGGGTCATTGTCAGATCCCGGCTGTCTCTCCATGGCGTTCAAGCCTCGGGAGAATGCAGGCACCACCCCCCATGCCGGCAGAGACCTACTGAGTGGTTGTGAAACTCCTCAGGTCTCTGCTGTGCAGTTAGTAGATAGAATCATGGCAGACTGAATCTTTGTATTTTGAAATTATTAGATTCAAGTCTGTTTCGTGAGACGTGTTGCTGCCAGGACGGAATGAATATAAGTAAATTAGGTGCCTGTTCGACGTACAGTGGTCCTGGGTGTCCTGCAGCCACACTTAGGCAGCGCGTTTCTGTGAGCGTCCCGCAGCCGCCCTCGGGCAGCGCGTTCCAGTGAGCGTCCTGCAGCCGCACTTAGCACGTTCCCATGAGCGTCCCGCAGCCGTGCTCGGGCAGCGCGTTCCCGTGAGTGTCCCGCAGCCATGCTAGGCAGCGTGTTCCGTGAACGTGGGCAGCACTGGGGCAGGCCCGTCCCGCGGAGGGGAGGCTGGGCCGCAGCCTCGCTCTTGGCGTGGGGCTGAAGCGGTAGACGAGGAGCAGGCCGGGCATGGCGCGGGGTCTGACGGGCCGGCCTCTCTCTGCAGCCGAGGAGTACCTGTCCTTTGCCTTCGAGCACTGCCACCGCTCCAGTCAGAAGAACAAGAGGATGATTCTCATCTACCTGCTTCCCGTGAAGATGCTGCTGGTGAGCCCGCGCCCAGCGTTCCCGCGCGTGCCGGCGCTGTGTGCTGTCCCTCCCTCCCTCGACCTCAGCTCACGCTCGTTCCAGGCTGGGAATGGGGATGTTGATTGAGTCACCAGCGTTTATTGTTGATTCAGACAAGAAATTGCAGATAGCCGGTCGTTGGTTGAGCAGACGTCCTCAGAGCCACAGCTTTTCCCCGTGCATCAGTACACGCATGTGGTTGAAACGTGACACAGTTTAGAAGCTTGAAGTGCAGGGGGCGCCGTGCCTGCCCCCACTTCCAAGCCCACTCGAGACAACCAGGATTTGGGCCGATTCCTCTGGAAAGGGTTTCTGAGTTCCCACTTCTTCTCGGTACACGAGTGTCTCCCCCTCGTTGCTTCCCCGTGGTGTGTGGCAGGAGGAAGGTGACAGGACGGGACACTGCAGTGGGCGGAACTGTTGTGCTTGGTCCTCGTGTTCTAGGCCAGAGCCGTCTCTGTTCCCTGGAGTGCTGCCATGCTTGTAGTCATCACTCAGCTACGGAGGAGTCCAGCTTGCATTTTTAAAACTTAATTCTTGGATAAAAATTTTGTTGGGACAATTCCATCCAAAGGAAGTGACTTTTACTCTGGAAATGTGCCTCTTTGTCGTAGGGTCACATGCCAACCATTGAGCTTCTGAAGAAGTACCACCTCATGCAGTTTGCCGAAGTAACCAAAGCTGTAAGGTAGGTGCTGCCCGCTCCCCTGGGGGTGTGAAGTACAGAGCTGATAGCGCACGCTACGTGGTGTCGGGTGACGCCCTGCCCTGGCGTTTTGTTCGTGACCCCACGTTCACCCCCAGCGAGGGCAGCCTGCTGCTGCTGAACGAGGCGCTGGCGAAGCACGAGACCTTCTTCATTCGCTGTGGCATCTTCCTCATCCTGGAGAAGCTGAAGATCATCACCTACAGGAACCTCTTTAAGAAAGTGTGAGTGTTTCATGCTCCCACGCTCACCCGCGCCGCGCAGGCCGAGGGCTGCTGCCTCCTCAGGGCCCTGCCGCAGAGGTGGGGCGGTGTGAGAGAAGTGGGGTTTGGGTGAAGACCCCTCTCCCCAGTGTTGGCTCATTCAAGACTTTCCCAACACTAAGGAGAGCTGATTGACACCATCAGCTGCTGGCTATTGTGAGCTACATCCTGATTTCAGAGACGCTGAAATACACATCTAAAGGTGCTGTCCCCACTGTGAGCATCTCCTGGCCATGACAAGTGCCTGTGTTGTTGCATGCCCTCTCACAGGTACCTGCTGCTCAGGACACACCAGCTGTCTCTGGATGCTTTTTTGGTTGCCCTCAAGTTCATGCAGGTGGACGACGTGGACATTGATGAAGTGCAGTGCATCCTGGCCAACTTGATATACATGGTGCGTAGGAGTCCTTGCTGCTGCTGTACTGGGTGGATGTGGTGTGTGTGTGCTCACTGCTATTGTTCTGGGTGGATGTGGTGTGAGAGTGCTCACTGCTGCTGTACTGGGTGGATGTGGTGTGTGTGCTCACTGCTGCTGTACTGGGTGGATGTGGTGTGTATGAGTGCTCACTGCTGCTGTACTGGGTGGATGTGTGTGTGTGTGTGTGCTCACTGCTGCTGTACTGGGTGGATGTGGTGTGTGTGAGTGCTCACTGCTGCTGTACTGGGTGGATGTGGTGTGAGAGTGCTCACTGCTGCTGTACTGGGTGGGTGTGGTGTGTGTGAGTGCTCACTGCTGCTGTACTGGGTGGATGTGGTGTGAGAGTGCTCACTGCTGTTGTACTGGGTGGATGTGGTGTGTGTGTGTGCTCACTGCTGCTGTACTGGGTGGATGTGGTGTGAGAGTGCTCACTGCTGCTGTACTGGGTGGATGTGGTGTGTGAGTGCTCACTGTTGTACTTGGTGGACGTGGTGTGTGAGTGCTCGGTGCAGGGTAGCAGCTCCAGAGCAGGGTCCGGCCTAGCCTGTGAGGCTCCTGCATCTGGAAGGGCAATTGCTTGGTGGTCCTGGGAGATTTCCCTCTATCCAGCTCAGACCATCCGGGGCCGTGGGGGTGTGGGTGAGGGTGTGGTGTGTGTCTTTCCACGTTTCCCTGCCAGTGAATGAATGGTGCTGTTAGCTCTGGCTGGGCGGGAGGGTGTCTGGGCCCAGCATCTTGGAAGTGATGCAGACACAGACATGGCGCTGACCCACCTGCTCTGCAGGGTCACATTAAGGGCTACATCTCGCACCAGCACCAGAAGCTCGTCGTCAGCAAGCAGAACCCCTTCCCGCCGCTGTCCACCGTGTGCTGAGTGCCCGGAGCCCGCCTCCGCAGCACTCAAGGCGGAAGTCCTGGCGGCGTGGAGGGTTGCTCCCCGGGACGCTGGGGCTGCGTCACACTGCTGGGAACTGACCACAGCCTCGGGCCGACCTGGAGTTCCTCCCCAGAGCTCCAGAGCCCTGTGGACCTTCCCCGAACGTGGCCAGGCCAGGGCAGCCCCGGTCTGCTCGTCCCCAGTGTTCACAGAGGCATCCTCGTGACTGTTTGTTGTTATTTCTGTAGAAAAAAGTGTTCTGAATTTGTGCAGATGGCATATTCTTTGTTATGTCTCCCAGGACACATCTGTCTATATTTATTAAATTTAAATATTCAAAATGCTTGGCCAACTTGAGGCTTCTTTTCAAAGCCAAGTAATTGGATTGAAATGTCCTGGATGGTGTAGCTGGCCTGTGTGGGCGGGCACAAGAGCCGCAGAGGTATGGAGGCTGAGTCTGGGGGGCGGCGCCTTCCCGCTGTGTCACAGGTGATTGCAGGCTGTGGCCTCACCCTGACCACACTCGCCAGATCATCCCTGACCTGCTGGGGTACAGCTGCAGCCCCCGGCACTGCTGCTGCTCCGCCTTGTCAGAGCATACGAGTCGTCTATGAAACGTACAGAGGAGACTCAGCTGTGCAGAGAACTGTTCTGGAGTGAACTCCCTCTTGCCCAGGGGCCCGGGGCTCGGCACTCCTGGTGCTTCCTCCTTCTGGGGAAGGCGCTGCCGAGGCCGGGGGCTGGGGCTGGGCCCACTGTGGTGGTGCCCACCTGCGGCAGGTGCGCAGGTCCTGGGCTCTGGACAGGCTCCACTGCCTTCTGCATTGGGTGCGTCCAGTGGCAGCCGTGGGGTTCCGGGAGCGAGTGTCCCAGGAGGATCCCCGTGGATGATCTCAACCCCCATGTCGCGTCCAGTTCCCAGCTGAGGACAGGGTGTGGGCCTGTGGGCTCAGGCCAGCGGGCCATTCCCTCGGCATCAGGGCGGCTCGGCTTGCCCGATTCTACGTGTAGTGTGCCGCCTTCCCCTGCTTCCTCCCTCTAGATTGGGAGTACCAAGGTGGGGTCGGCCGCATTTCCAGGTACTTCCTGAGTTTTAAGTGGGGACAGCGGAACTGAGGCTCGACGGTTGGGGTGCAGCACAGTTGTATGTGGTGGTGAAAGAAGCGGACGCGCCAAGTGCGGTGCCCTGTGGGGACTCGCGGTGTAGACTGGCCGCGTGCAGGCCTGGGGCAGTAGTTGGCCATCGCCGCAGTTAGTTTGCACCGGCGTCGCTGGCCAGATTTCATCTCCACCCAGGTGAATGCGGCTGAGCCTTTTCAGAGGTCACGCGGCTGAGTCCTTTCCCTCGAGTCTCGTGGTTGGTTTGTGTGATGTGGTTGTGGCCGCTGCGTTACGTCATGTGCCGGTAGCGTCGTTCTGTGCTCTCAGAAGGCCTGATCCTGCCGGCCGCTCTCTCCTGTGGGTATCTGCTATGGTGAGAGGTGCCGTGTGCCATCGCTGCCCGGCTGTGTGTGTGTCTGTATGTGTGCGTGTGTGTGAGAGATGTTTGGGGGTCCCAGTACTGCTGTGGTGAGAGGTGCCGTGTGCCATCACTGCCCGGCTATGTTTGTGTGTGTGTATGTGTGTGTGTGTGAGTTGTTTGGGGGTCCCAGCACTGCTGTGGTGAGAGGTGCCGTGTGCTATCGCTGCCCGGCTATGTTTGTGTGTGTGTGTGTGTGTGTGTGTGTGTATGTGTGTGTGTGTGAGTTGTCTGGGGGTCCCAGCACTGCTGTGGTGAGAGGGCCTGGGTGCCTTACGTCCGATTCTCAAGCCATTTTGGCTGTGTTAGCAAATCCAGATTTGTGATGTGAACACCGCGATGGAGACTGCAGGTGCATCCGTGTACGCTGGGCCCCAGGTGCTCGTTTGCTGTTGAGGTTGGTGGCTGACATTTAAAGGGGTGGCCGGGTCACCTCAGGAGAGCCTGGGGACAGCCAGATGGCACTTGGACACTGAACTCAACCTCGTTCCTCCACTGCATTCCCCAGTGACCTGCCTCAAAGTTACTTTAGAGCTTTGCCAAGGTCCTTTGAGAGACATGGGTGTGCGTTCATCTGAAGATTAGCAAAAATGAATGAGTGAATGAGTGAATGGAAGCTAGTTCTGGGGTGAAGGTGCAGAGGACAGCAGTCATGTGCTGAAGAGGTGTGTCGCCACTGCTCTCACGTCGGGACAGTACTCAGAGTGGCCCACACTGGTGATCCCTGTTTACAAATAGGCTTTTAAGAGGTTTATTTGACAGGCAGAGTGACAGAGACAGACGGGGAGAGAGCTGCTGCTGCAAGCCTAGTAATGGCCCTGAGACTGTGTTGGGTGCAATAAGGACGTTGCTCTTCTGTGGGGAGTCACACTTAAAACTCACACGGCACACCGGGGACACCGACCACCCAAGGTTCCCACGGTTCCTCCAGTGCTCCTCACGGCGTGTCTCAGCCACAGAAGGCGGGTTCCCACAGCATCCGCACAGGTGGCACCCCTGAGCCCGAGAACGCAGGTCTCAGAGGGTGAGTAGAGTCTCGGCCTCGGGCGAGCAGAGCTTCAGTGTCCAGCCAGCTCAGAGCCTCAGCATTGGGCTAGCTCAGGGCCTCCGCGTCAGGCTAGCTCAGGGCCCCAGCATTGGGCTAGCTCAGGGCCCCAGCATTGGGCTAGCTCAGGGCCTCAGCATTGGGCTAGGTCAGAGCTTTGGCATCGGGTGAGCTCAAGGCCTCAGCATTGGGATAGCTCAGAGCCTCGGCACTGGGCTAGCTCAGGGCCTTGGCATCGGGCGAGCTCAGGCCTCGGGGTCAGGCTAGCTCAGGGCCTCTGCGTTGGGCTAGCTCAGAGCCTTGGCATCGGGCGAGCCCAGGCCTGGGGACCAGGTGAGCTCAGAGTCTCAGTGTTGGGCAGGCACAGGGCCAGGTGGGGGTCTCTGGCGGGAAGGTCTGAGTGCAGGGGTCAACCCAGGCCTGTGGCCCTCCACTCTCAGGAGAGCCTGTTCAAGGAGTCTCCCCGGGCTCTTCAGTGTGCAGTTTATTTCCACTTTGGGTGGTCATGTGGGGTCCGTAGGGTCCCGAGGAGGGTGTGTGCGGCCATGGGTTCTTGGCCAGTGCGTGCAGGGGCCCCGCAGGCCGTGAAGCTCTTGCTTGTGGTTACTGTTGAAGTGCAGCTGTTTAGTTTGGGCTCCTTCCAGCTCCATCCATTGGTTCACTCCCCAAAGCCGCCACGACTGGGCCTCGTCCAGCTGGTGCCGGGAACCAGGAGGAGCCAGGAGCTTCACCCTGGTCTCCCACACAGATGACAGGGACCCACGTACTCGGGCCGGGACTGAAGCCAGAGCTGTGACGTGGCTGAGCCCAGTGTGCAGATCACCGCTTCCAGGGCTGCCCTGCCCCGACCGCCGCCTGCAAGCTTTGGTTTCGCTGGGAAACTAATGCATTCGAAGTCGCGTGCTCTCATATAGAAGTTGGGGGAACGGGTTTGCCACCTCCTCATGTTGAAAGTTAAGAAATTAACCTAAAAGTTAAGCGTTTACATCATGTCTGTCTGCTCTCACTTTTCCCTTCAGTACAAATTCAGACCCCACTTGGCGCTCTGCTGTCCTGGGGAGCCCGGGGTGGGGCTGGACCCTGGTTCTGCCGTTCTGTTGTGTGACGGCACCCACAGATCCTGGGTCTGAAGGCACTGCGCTCGACTTCCCGCTGCGCTCGACTTCCCATGTGGCCCTCTGTGTCCGCGTCCTCCTGGGGCGCAAGGGAGGCTCAGGGTCAGAAGGTAACTGGAGACCAGTTTCTCAGGGAGTTCCCTGCTGGGCTGCACAGCCCTGTGTTCTATTTTGGATCACAAATTGTCTCTTCAGAAGTAAGGACGGGGCCGGCATTGTGGCGTAGTGGGTCAAGCCTCTGCCTGCAGCTGACTTTAGTGTGGTCTCAGAGTGCCCAGATCGGTGTCGGGGCCTCGCCTTGGCCTCGGCGTGGGCCCAGCTCCTCTGACAGCGGCTGTGCTGGGGGCTGCTGGGGGGAAGCCTTGCCCACCTCCTTTGGAGGGTGTTTTGTTTCCTCTGGGCTGAGACATCCAGGTCTATAGTCCTTCCCTCTTGGCATGGGGGCAGGGCCCCGCTGGCCAACCCAGTCACTCCTGTGGGACAGTGGGCACTCTCAAGGCCTGTGGGACCAGCACCCCATACGCAGTCCTCACTGGCCTGAGCACGGAACACATGCTGCACTGGGATGGCAGCTGTAACGTCTTGGCGCCCTTATCTGCTAACCTGCGCGCTGAGGTGTGGTTCCACGCCTGAGACCCCATGAGCTGCCTCTCGTCAGGAACTGGACGCTGCGTGCTCCGTGCGCTCCCTTGCATGGTGTCCTGAGACACAGGTAAGACGCATGGCGTTCTGCCTTCAGGCTTTGTTGGGTGGAGCCAGAGTGGCCCTGGCTCTCAGGGGCTTCCACTCCTGTGTCCCTAGCCAGTGCCCCGAGGCAGCAGGCGGCAGCAGGCTCCTCGCTGTCCGGGTGGCGCCTGGCACCTCCCTCCCTCACACGTGCTGCCGAGCCGAGGGCAGGCTGTCCTGGGTGCCAGCCACTCGTGTCTCCCTGTGCTCTCGGCTCGCTCTCTTCAACCCAGGGGTCCACTGGCCCCACTGGAGTCACCCCAGCCTACCCTGTGCCGTGCGAACTCAGGGTGGCGGCTGAAGGAACCCTGGTCTCCTAAATGTAGTCCTTCCTGTTGGTTGAGGTGCGAGGGCCACTGTGACTCCTTGGCCAGAGGGGACCTGTCAGCCCAGTGTATTCCAGAGCAGACAAGGCTGCGATTCTGCACTGTTGTTCAGCATCTCGCCAGCTGCATGGTGGGGTGGGACTGATGCCCCGCGGGACGTCTTGAGAGCCCCCTGCATTGCAAGGAGCTATTTGTTGACTATTTTTAATTTATTTTCTTATTTATTTGAAAGGCAGAGAGAGAGAGAGAAAGCTCATCCTTCTACTGGGTCACTCCCCAAATGGCCCCAATAGCTGGAACTGGGCCAGGCCGAAGCCAGGCACCAACTTCTTCCGGGCTGCCACGTGGGTGCAGAGGCCCAAGGCTCAGGCCACCCTCCACCGCTTTCCCAGGAGCGTTCGCAGGGATTGGATTGGAAGTAGGACAGCTGGACTCGAACCGGCATCCCTGAGACCACGCTGAGGTGGCCTGGGCCACACTGAGACCACAGGGAGGTCACCTAGAACCACACTGAGACCACAGGGAAGTCACCCGAGACCACACGGAGGTCACCTGGGGCACATTGAGACCACAGGGAAGTCACCCAAGACCACATTGAGACCACACGGAGGTCACCTGGGGCACATTGAGACCACACTAAAGACCTGAGACCACGCTGAGGTCACCTGGGGTCACTGAAGCTGTACTCTGGGGCTCCTCCCAGCTGTCTCACTGGGCCCCCACGTCCCGTGCAGTCTGGGGCTCAGCTTGTGGCCCCTCCCCTCCTCCCAGTGTCAGCCTGAAGCGCTCCCTGCCAGCCTGCTGCTCAGCCCCTCGTCCTCACAGCTGCTCCCTGAGAACCTCCTGGGGCTCGGGAAGCTGCCTCCCTGTGAAGTCGTGCTGGTGTGACCGCAGAGACGCCATCTGGCCCAGGACCTTTGTCAGCAGTTGTACCAGGACTCCCCCCCACTCCCCGGCTTTTCCAGGTGCACTAAGATCGGGTCCACACCCCCCCCCCCCCCCACGGACTGACCCACAGGATGACCCTGGTGGCTCTGCCTAAGGGGCCCAGGCCTGGCCAGGTCTGACAGCCAAGGCCCTGGCGTCTCGGAGCACGGCGGTGGCTGCTCTGAACGGCCAGTGGGACAGCTGTCCAGGACAAGCCAGGAACTGGTGCAGGGAGCCAGGCAGCAGCGGGCTGTGCCCTGAGCCTTCCCGTACGCTGAAGGCACGGCGGGCCTTGGGTAAATCTGGGGAAGGAGAGCTGCGGTCAAGGCTCGAGACTGCCCAGGAAGGGAGAGCAGCCGGGGTGAGGGCAAGGGGCCCCGTGTGCCACTGCCTGCCGGGCGTGCTGGGCCTGGGGACGCAGCCGTAAGCAGGACGACGGTCCCTGGTGGGTGGTGGACAGGAAGCAGGGAATGAATGGGTGTAGCATCAGGTTGCGGACAGCAGCGCAGGTGTGAGGCAGAGGACTGGGCACTGCAGGTGAGCTGGCTGCAGGAGCAGCACTGGCCGTCGAAGCCAGCCAGGCAGCAGTGGGCAGGCGGGCCCCCGGGCGCAGGGGGTGGTGGGGCGCCTGAGAGCAGTGGGGGAGCCAGCAGGCTCACTCTGGGAAGCGCTAGGGAGTAAATGTGTTTGGCTCCGTGGCCGAAGGGCCCTGGCAGAACCACTCAGCTCTGGCACTGCAGGCAGAAGGTGGATGGCGAGGGCAGGCTTTGAGCCTGGACGGGGAGTGCGCAGGGTGTGTGCCTCACTTTGACTGAGCAGCCGGGTGGGCAGAGAGCGGAGGTCACGGGGACAGCAGGTCTCGGGGTGCTGGAGCGAGGGGAAAGGAACGGGGGCAGACGCAGGAGTGGGCACCGGACCCATCACTGGCACTCTCCGCCGGATCTGGGGGTGGTGAGCAGACGGGCCGCATCAGCCACGTGTGGTTAGGTCCACGGCAACTTTCACTGAGCCGCACTCAAGCGTGGCCAAAGCTGAGGAGAGGAGCCCACGGCGGAGCCGCTATGCAGGAAGCAAGAGAACCGGCAGCCTCTGAGGGGGCCATGCACCATGGGACGCGTGAGCTGGCGAGCTTTTAAAAGCCAGAAAAAAGGGGTCACACCCGACGCCGGCCTCTATGTGGGCTGCTCCACCTCCCGCCCAGCCCTGGTCACACTCCTGGGAAGGCAGCAGAAGGTGGCCCCAGGCAGGAGACCCGGATGGAGCTCCTGGCCTTGGCCTGGCCCTGCCCCGGCTGTTGCGGCCATCTGTCTCTGTCTCCTTCTCAGTCTCACTTTCTCTCTAACTCTGCCTTTGAAGTAAAAGAAACCATTTTTTTAAAAAGTTGGAAAAAGAAAACTCCCTATAGTAAGTGAACTAAGATAGTTCAGAGCTGGGCGTTACTTGTGTGGGGTGCGTCCGGGTGGCTGCGGGCAGTGGGTGTGCTCCCAGGACACCTCCCTCCTTGCTTGTGCAGGACACTGTTCATTCCAGAACAGCTGCTCACAACTTGAAACCCTGCCACAGGCGCGGCTGCTGTGGCACCGTGGGTTAACGTAGCTGGGGGTGGAGGCGGCTGCTGTGGCACCGTGGGTTAACGTAGCTGGGGGTGGAGGCGGCTGCTGTGGCACCGTGGGTTAACGTAGCTGGGGTGGAGGCGGCTGCTGTGGCACCGTGGGTTAACGTAGCTGGGGTGGAGGCGGCTGCTGTGGCACGTGGGTTAACGTGGCGGGGGATGCCTGGTGCCACGGTGGAGTGCCCGAGAGGGAGCCACGTCCAATCCAGCTTTGTGCCGAGGTGCACCCTGTGGGTCGGCAGCTGATGGCTCCAGTGCAAGGGTCCCTGCCACTCATGTGGGAGACCCAGATTGAGTTCTGGCTTTGGCCTGACCCAGACCTGGCTGTCGCAGACCCTTGGGAGTGAACCAGCAAATGGAAGCTCACTCTCTAACTCTCCCTCCCTCCCTCCCTCCCTCTCCCCTTTCTCTCTGCTGTCTTCCTCCTTCTATCTCTGTCTGCTGCTTTACCTTTCAAGTAAACAAAACACATAAACAAACATTAAGAAAGAGACCAGGCAAGGGACATGTGCAGAAGAGCCGAAGGCCCCTTGTGTGCTGTGCGTGGGGGTCGCAGTGCAAGCCCTCCCTCTGGGCTGCTGGAGCCAAACACCCTCGTCACAGTTCCCCAGGCGAAGTCCAGGACCGAGGTGCGGTAGCCCTGGTGTCTTGTTAGAGCCGGGGAGACGTCGATGGTGCCATTGTGCTGTCCTCTGACAGCTGACAGGCAATGGCCAAGAGTGCTGTGCACAGTGATCAGAGTGCTGTACGCAGTCCCCAGCAGTGCTGTGCACAGTGATCAGAGTGCTGTACGCAGTCCCCAGCAGTGCTGTGATCAGTGATCAGAGTGTTGTACGCAGTCCCCAGCAGTGCTGTGGGAATCACAGGGTTTAGCACTGGGGCACCTGTGGCAGACACAGGGTACTCAATGGACAGTTGCTTTGGGCCGGGTTTTTGTGAATCCTTGCCCAGGTCTTCTTGGTCGTGGGATCAGGAGCTGGGTCCAAGCTTGCTCTGGGACCAGCTCGGGACCCTGGAGACTCCTGCCTGCCCCACCCGACAGTCCTGCGGGGTCCTGGGCAGGCAGTGGGGAGGGCCTGCTCACAGCACCCGCTCTGCAGCAGGCGCCCACGCAGAGCGCTTCTGGGAAGTCTGACGCTTGTTGTTTTCCTGGCCGTGGGCTGTGTGTTTACGGAGGCTCTGTCCGGCTCTGGACTTTCGGAGAGTTTCTGTCCTGGAACTTTGAAACTTTGCTTAGCAAGGTTGTGCAAAGTGCAAACAATGTGGGGATGTTTGGAAACCCATGGCTGGGCTGGGAACAGGGTCCCGTTCCTCTCTGGCTCCCACCGGCGGGGCTTTCGTGGCCGCTGAGCTCGGGTGGGTGACGGTGCTGACTCGAGGCAGGCAGGACCTCCATGGTTGTGAGGGACGGGAGCTTCGGCAGCCCCTCCTGCCACCACACCTGTACCCTGCACCTGCTGTCGGTGGGGTCCCCCAAGCACCTCTGGCATCTTCTGCCCCACATCTGGTGTCAGCTCCTGGCTGTGAACCGTGGCCCCCAGTGGTCCCAATGACAGCAGGGCTGAGACCCGTGGGCTGCTTGGTGACCAGGAGACCTTGGGCTGGGCCCGTGCCTGCGCAGCCTGTGCACAACTCAGAGTGGGGCTTGGACACTGGAGTCTGTTCAAGGCTCCCTGAGCATTCAGGTCAATGTTAAAATGTCCACACGGTGGGCATCAGCAGGGCTGTGACCAGAACCCCGTGTCTGAGAGCCCGGGCCTGATTTCTGGTCCGCGCTTTCTGCTAGTGAGACCCTGGGAAGGCAGCAGTGAAGGCCCCGGTGAGTGGGTCCCTGGATTGAGTTCCTGGCTCCTGGCTTCGCTCCAGCCAGCCCCTGCTGCGGTGGGCATCTGTGGGAGTGAACCAGTGAAGGAAAATCTCTCTCTCTCTCTCTCTCTCCAAATAACTAAATATAAAAGTCCGTACCAACCAGAGTGCTCTGGAGCTCTGTTTAGCCAGGAGGAATCATCGCCATGGCATCTAAATACCAGGGGAGAGCAAGGGGCCCCTGTGCCAGTCAGGCATCCGAGGGGCTGTGCAGCTGGGGCAGCACCCAGCACCATGGCACCCAGCCTCTGTGTGAGCTCCTGCGGCCCAGGGGCTGAGCCCCGGTGAGTGTGTGAGCTCCTGTGGCCCAGGGGCTCATTCTGCAGGTGCTGGGCCCCCCTGTGTGAGCTCCTGCGGCCCAGGCACTGATAGGCAGCTTGGTTGCCAACATGGGAGAGTGCCTGGCAGGTGGGGCTCTGTCGGGATCTCAAGCCCTAGGCTGGCCCCTGACCAGCAGGGGCCACTACAGACACTCCCCAGCAAGGCGAATGGGAGAGGTAAGGTCGACGGGTGATGGACACACCACAAGCACCCGTGAGTTCTGTCGAAGCAGGAACCACTTTATTGAGGACGTGTGCAGGCTTATAAAGCTTACGAAGGACATGCACAGTAGGGAGCCAGTCAGAGAAAAGGCCACGCAGGCATGGGTGGACCATGCAAGGGGCACCTTAAGCAAAGTATAGGGATCGCACACTGTCCACGTGTCCGGAACTAAAGCGGACCCATTCCTGCGGGTGGTCTGATCTTAGTAGCAGACACGCCAGGCGCCATATTGCAGTGGAGATTTTAGGCAGTGCCCAACAGGGCTCCCTCCTGGTTGCGCAGAGGCAGCACCCCACACTGGGGATGGGGTTCCTGCAGGAGATGCCAGCTGTGAGGGGAGGCAGCATTGTCACCTCACAGAGCTGGCGGCGCTCGGGGCTGTCCCAGTGAAAGAAACCAGGTCTCAGGAGGGGCTCACTTTAATGGTGGGCTGTGCGGACCCCGGGGTCCCGGCCGCCTCAGCCGCAGGGGCAGCCCTGGCCCTCATCGACTTCTCGATCCACTTGAGGAAGTTGCTGACCTTGGTGTAGACCCCAAACTTCCCCTTCCTCGCGCACCCCTCCCCCCAGCTGACGACGCCCGTCACAAAGTAGGTGTCCCTGAAGCGGGTGACGTGGGGGCCCCCGCTGTCCCCCTGGCAGGCGTCCTCGGGCCTGGCGTCGTAGCCGGCGCAGAACATGTTCTGGGTGATGGTGAAGCTGCTGGACAGCTTGCAGCTGTTGCGGTCCACGTAGGGCACCTCGAGCATCTTGAGGGTGGTCGACGGGCGGCCCATCTCGTGCGTGCGGCCGAAGCCGCTCACGATGCCCGTCTTCTGGGTCATCAGTGTGGACTCGGCCCAGTCCTTCTGGGGCAGGCAGGCGGGGGCCACGTTCCTGCGGAAGGTGATGGGCGTCTTCAGCCTGAGCACCGCGATGTCGAAGTCGTACGTGTTCTTCACAAACCTGTTGTGCTTCACGACCACCTCCACCTCGTGGGCCTCCTCGTCGCCCTCCTCGCGCTCCGTGTCCCGGTCCCCTGCCACGGCGGGGAGGGAGTGGCACCGTTACTTCAGCGTGGGCTGGGCGTGGCAGCTCGGGGGTAACGTGGGGGAGGGCAGCAGAGTGGCTTTCTGTGCACCCCCAGGGGTGGCCGCCAGCCGCTCGCCTGCGTGCTCCACAGCCCGCGTGTCCCAGCCCGCCTGTGCCGTGCGGCGGGGCTGCCAGTCCCCTCGGCGCTGAGCCGGGAAAGTGGCCGTGCTGAGCAGACTTGAAAGGAGAACGCAGAATATTTGCCAGCACCTTTTAAACGAATGGCGCATCGAGAGGGTGTTGGGTGCATGAGGGCACTTCAGGGAGTTAGTGGCGAATGCGGTTAAGAGTTAGTACTCTGACGCAGTTTAAAAGCAGCCATGCAGAGCGCTGTAACACTGCAACTGGAGGAACAACAGAAACTGGTGCTGCAGAGACTCAGGTGACCCCGAGGCCTGGGCTGCAGGAGCTCATACCCAGGGAAGGATCCAGACAAATGATCCCACCGGCAGGGGTCTGCGGTGCTCAGCGGGTGCGGAAGAGGGAGGCAGGGCAGGAGCGGGGCAAGGGCGGCCCCCAGCCCCTCCCCGGGGGGTCTGCTGCCCTGGGGCGCGGCACTTACCTACTCTCACCTTGAATCTCTTGGCCTGGTGCAGGCAGTGGGCCGCCGTGAGGATGTGGTACTTGCTCAGGATCGTGCCCCCACAGAACCCTTCGTTCTCCTCATTGACCAGGAGCGCCTGGTGGGCAGTGGGGTTGCCGTGTGTGACTCTGAGCGGGACCGAGAGGGCCTGGTGCCAGCACGGCCGCAAAGTCTCCCCTCCCCACCCCTGGGCCTGGACAGAACGCCGCAGGCTGGCAGGTGGGGCCCTGGGCACACTGCCCGCCCTAGCCTCTCCCTGGCCGGCCCTGTGGCCTCCCGCCAATCCCACCGCTGCTCGCAGACCACTTGGGGAGGCCCTCCTGGGCCCTCTGCAGCTCGTGCCCCACCTCCGCCTCTGCAGCCTGGGTTGTGTTTTGCTCATGGCTCAGCCAGCATCACTGACGCCCCACTGTGCGCCTGGGCAGCCAGGCAAGGCCCTCACCTGCCTCCTGCTCCACCTGGACCCCGAGCTGCCATCACAGGGGCTCGCCCCTCATTCCTCTCAGCTACTGTGCACAGAGCCTACTTGTAAGTGGGCAAAAACCTAGCCTGTGCATGGCCTCGCGTTACACCCACACCGGGTGCTGCGTCTGAGAAGCGTTGGCCATGGGAGTGAAGACGGTTCCAGGGGGAGGGGACATTCCCGCCCTCAAGTGATAGTCACTGAGTCCTCGAAGACAGTCACGACACAGATGGTCAGGTCTGCCTTGTGAGTGACATCTCAGCCGGCTCTCCAAGCCAGCGACAGCCTCGCTGCAGCTCGGACGGGCAGGTGGGGGGAGTGGCTGAAGGAGCAGGAGCCACAGAGCCCCCCCCGAGCCCTCCCCTGCTCCTCCCCTGACGACCATGTCCCGAGCGCCAAGTCCCTCCTCAGTCCCGTGGGGACCCTTGGGCGGTGCGGTGTCCATGCGGCACACTGCCCACCCCGCCCCACGCCAGGAGCAGGCGTGTTCTGATGCACGGCGGTCGCCTCTGTGGGCTCTGTGGGTTTCCAGGGTGGGGTCTTCTTCCTGGATATTGCTGACATCATTCGTGGGCCGTGGGAATGAGCTCACCAGTCAGCCTGCCGTAGATGCACTGGCGTTTGAGCCCCGCCTGTGGTTTCTCGGCAGGGCCAGACCAGATGGTTTCACAGCCATTCCCCAGCCCGGAAGACAACCCCTGTGAGGTCGACCTGCGGTCACTGCTGGAGGTGGCCGGCGGCTCCGGGACGTACGTTGCAGGAGCCTGGGTCACCGCCAAGGCCTTCCAAGACCCTCCCCCGGGGATGAAGCGCCCGGGGTGTCGGGAGGGGATGGAGACTGTGCCCTCCAGAAGGCTTGTGGGGGAGCCACGCCCTCTACATCATGGGTGGACACCAGGCACTGGCTGCCCTGGGGCCTGCACCTGGCGCTTGCAGCCCCAGAACTGGGAGCTGTCAACCCCTGCTGCTTAGGAGTGGTCCCAAGATGACACCAGCACTGACACTGCGAACCTCAAGTTAGCATGGCCAGGTTGAAATACAGGGCGCCAGGGGTCGGTGCTGTGGTGTCGCAGGTAGAATCGCCATCGGCAGCACTGACACCCATGTGGGCGCCAGTTCGAGTCCTTGCTGCTTCACTTGTAATCCAGCTCCCTGCTGGTGTGCCAAGGAAGACAGCAGAAGAGCACCTAAGTGCCTCGGCCCCTGCACCCGCGTGGGAGACCCAGAAGAAGCTCCTGGCTCCTGGCTCCTGGCTTTGGATTGGCCCAGCCCGGGCCGTTGCGCCATCTGGGGAGTGAACCAGTGGATGGAAGACTTGTCTCTGTAACTCTGCCGTCCAAATAAATATTCTTTTTAAAAAATAAAGAAACACAGGGCGCCCAGTTAAGTGTGCTTCCAGTACAGGCACCTGCCCCGAAGCATTTGGGACGTGCGTTAGTAGTTCTTGGTGGCTCTCATCTTTGGAACCCTGCAGCCCTCGTCCAAATCACTCATGAAACAAACATGCACTTTGCTGACTCCCTAGGAGTCAGACAGGAAACAAGGCCGGCGACTGCCCCTCGGTGGGGAGCAGCAGTGGCCCAGGCCGTCGCCACTGTCCGGGCGCTAACCCCAGCTCCTGGCGGGAGGGCCGGGGTTCCCAGATGCTCGAGGGTGGGGGCCGCGCCTTTCCTCTTCCCTTCTGCCCTTCACAAAGCAGGATGACGGCGGGCACGCCGAGGCCGGGCCGGGCGCACTGCTCAGCCACGCTGTGGGTCACGGCCCCAGAGACCACCTGCCCAGAGCAAGGGGGCCACTGGTCGCCGACTCCTCCCCCCTTACCTCCCTCCACCTGACTGGTCGGAGACGCGCCTGAGCCATGGGGCCCGTGCCACGCTACCTGCCAGGGGCACTCGCCGTCTCTGCAATCCTGGCCGCCCACGATGCGCACCACGCTTCTGCTGTCGTCCTCGGGTGGTGGCTCCGCAGGGCCCAGCAGGTTGAACGGGTTCTCGGTGGTGGTCAGGTTGCCAGGGTTCTCGGTGGTGGTCAGATTGCCAGGGTTCTCGGTAGTGGTCAGGTTGCCGTCGCCGTGCTGCTCCGGACTGGGGGCTTCCGGGGGGCCCTCGCTGCTGTTAGTGGCCGGTGACCTCTTCCTACGTCCCAGGGTGACTTTCCCACAGGGGAAGAGCTCTGAAAGCAGACAGGCAGCCCGGCCCTCAGCCTGGGGGCGCTCCCCGCACCCCCGGGTGTCACCCCCAGGGGCCAGCAGGGCCTGAGGGAGGGGCGGGGCTCCACAGCAGAGCGCTGTACACAGGAGCGCCAGGCTGTCTGCAGGTGCACGTGTGCCAGTGACTTGGGGGACCTGGGTGTGCGTGCGTGGGGACAGCCGGGTGGGCGGCAGGTGCTGGTGGTGCGATCAGGCATGGGTGTGGGGCTATCAGCTGGACGCTAAGGGGGGAACCCAGGTGAGACCAGGTGGGCAGGCAGGGCTCTGGTAAAATCCTTTCCGTTGTCTGTGTTTGGAACTGTTGCTGATGAGACGCTATGGAAGCCAATGTCCTGGGCCACAGGAACCGTGCATGCAAGCAGCCGAGGCTGGAGCAGGACCGGACCACACAGGCTTGGTCTGAGTGGCCCCCGGTGGCGGGGGACGGAGGCGCTCCATGTCACAGCAGGTGAGCTCCATCCAGCCCAGGAGCAGAACCTGCCCCTTTAGGAAGTCCTTGACCGGATTTGATTTTCAAAGAACAAGCTTGATTGGAAATCAAGTTCTGATTATTCCTGGAACTCAGACAACGTGCATGCATGTGGAGTTGTGGCTTCAGTGGGGGTGTCCGAGCCAGCATGAGCCAAAGCCTGCTGCCGGCGGGAGCAGCACTTGAGGTGACGCCTGTCGCCTGCGCTGGAACCAGCTTCCTCCTGGCTGCTTGCATGGGATGAACTCAAGGAGAGCAGGACGGGGCAGGGCTGCCTGCTGAGGGTCAGGGGCCCGCAGGGGCACTGCCCACCTGGGCTCCTTCTCCCTTGTCCCCAGCCATATGCAGCTGAGGGATGGGACAATTCTGGGGTCACTGAGAGAGGCAGACGGTTAGGGCTGCGGGATGGCCCCGCTCGTGGCGACAAGACGGCCTGAGACCCCGAGTCCTCTGGCCACTCCCATCCTGCACCCACTGCCGTCGGCCAGCCTCAGGGCCAGACACACTGGTGCTTGGCTTTCGTCAAAAGAAGTCCACTGGGGTCCCAGCAAACAAGCTCCATTCATGAGGGTTCTCCCGGCCCGCTGCCCCACACAGGCCAGTTCTGCACCCAGCTGCCCTCGAGGCCAGCCTGCGAAGACGCCGGCCCCAGGCCTGAGCCCTCTCTCGGGCAGGGCGTGTGGTGGTCACGCCGGTCACATGGCAGGAGCCAGGCCCTGTGAGGAGCAGTCTCCAGGGGCCACTCTGGGTCGTGCTCACCCTGAGACGTGGGTGCTAACATGGGTCCTGTTTTTCAGATGAGGAAGCTGAGGTTAGACAGTACCTCTGGCCCTTGGAACCAGTGGGTCCATTCCTAAGCCTGTGGTCAAGTTGAACCACCCTCACCGGCTAGCCCACCGGGATGCGCCCACCTACCTGTGGAGACGCAGGACTTGCCGTTGTCACCCAGGGTGTACCCGCTGGCACAGGAGCACAGCACTGAGTTCTCCTCCTCTTTGCAGAACTGGTCGCAGCCCCCATTGTCCAGGCTGCACAGTTTGCGTGTGACTGTAAGACAGGCACGTCCGACTCAGGCCAGCAGGGGCCAGCTCCAGCCGCACACAGGCCTCTGCTAGCAAGAAGGACCCAGCTATGCCACACACAGGCCGGGGTGGTTCCGGTACACACAGGATGGGCAGCCGTCCACCCCTGCTGCCTGGCCAGTGCTGGGGCAGCACCAGAAGGCTACTTAAACCCCACAGGACCCAGCTGCCACCCCTGTGCGACAGTGGAGGTAGAAGCACCAATGTGGCCTCATACTGGGTGCTCCTGACATGGCACCCATGTGTAGCTGGTGCCGCCAGGTCCAGCGGGACCCCGCTGGGAAGTCCACTCTAAGGACACATTTGACGACTGTAAATTACTGCGTCAAAGAAATGCAAATCTTTCTCCTTAGGGGAAATTGGTCTAGTAATAGCCTAATTTTTATTAAAAATTAATTAGCAATTTCTGTAAGTAGAGAACAGTGAATTTTCCACGTAGAATTAAACCTGTCAGTGGATGATCTCAGATATTCCTCATCTGCGCTGACAAATGTGAATGAAGAGGGTGTCTGAGAATCCTGGCACAGGGCGGTGAGTGACAGGGCCGGGCCCACCCCAGGAGGGTGGGCAGTGACTGCACAGGGAGGTGACTGACAGGGCGGTCAGGGTCTATTAGTTAGAAAGGACCTAGCTTGGCATTTGGCGCTGTGGTTCCTTCCCTTGCTCCCCCCGTCCCCCACCGGAGCCGGAGAAACAGGGCACCTACACAGTTCGCAGTCTTTGCCTTCGTAGCCTTCCACACAGGAGCACGTGTACACCCCGAGGCCATCTTTACACGTGCCCCGGTTCTGGCACGGATTGCTCTCACACTGGTCGCCATCTGCAAAGAGACATTTTGGAAGCCAATGTTCTAGAAATTTCCATCCCCATGGAAATGGGCGTGCCCTGCACACACTTCCTTCCTCCTGTCTCGGCCCACTGCACCCCACCTTTTATGACCACCATGTCTTTATCTAACGGGGTCCTTGGCTGGCTCCCTGGTGTTTACGGGGCTGGCAGCAGAGAAGGAAGCTCTGGGCTGAGCGCCAACAAGACAGGACACTGCTGCTGTTCTTTCTGATGACCTGGGGGGTGCATGGACAGCCACATGCTGCTGCCTAGGCTAACGTGTGCCTCACGAGTCTGGGTGGTGTGTGTGTGTGTGAGCTCGGTGGTCACTTTGAGCAGCTTGAATACTCCCGCCAGCAGTCACGACTGATACAGTCTCCAGTGCTGTCGGTGGGCAGTAAGCCAGGGTGGTTAACTCAGCGGCATTTATTGCTTCTATGGAGTACACTTGGACTTAAAAAAAAACTATCGTGGCGTTTGACATCCTCAGATAAGACTACACTGATTTAAATCTATATTTAGGTAAACAACAAAACTAGAATTAGAATAAAATTATTACAAAAACACCCAGAGTTAAAAAGAGTTAAATAAGAGCAGAAAGGAAAGCCAGGAGTATTTTCAAAATTCAAATCCAAGCTCTCTTAAGTTAAATATCCTAATGAATCCCATTCACTCAAGATTAAAATAGAAAATATCTCACCTGCGTATTTGTTCCAGAACTCATTCTAAAAGGAAAAGAATTAAAACACACATTAGATAAAACGGAGACATTTTACACCAGGAAGGGCTACCATCCAGGGACTCAGCCAGCACAGGAGGTTCTCCTGGACACTCGCTTCTAGAATGCAGTTGTTCTAGAATGATTCAATGTAACAGGAAAACGATGCAGATCTTCTGCATCCCTATAATGTGGCTTCAGAAGTCTTACACTCACCATCTGTTAAACAGGGAAAATTTCTTAATCAACAAGAAACAGAGTGTACCAAAAAGAGGTTGCTGTGTTTGCTATTCCCTAACAGATCAATGAGTGGCTTTTAGTTAATTAACCCAGGCTAACAATTCAGGAGAGGAACTCAGGACTTGTCAATAATCAAGGTTAGTTGTTAGTTGAAAGAAATGGTGATAATTAGCTTGAAACAGGTCATCAAGAGCCTTATCCTAAAAAATGCTCACAATCTTATTCTGTCTGTAGTTGGTTGAATAGTGGTCTCTTTTCTCTTTCAAGTCTGAACCTCAGAATGTGTAACTCAGATAAGGACCCAAATGAAGTCAGAGTGGATTACGCTGTGCCCTAGGTCCATGTGAGCATCTCTGTAAGAAGCAGGAAAAGAGCCACATAGAAAGGTCATGTGAAGACACAAGCAGAGGCTGGAGGGTGCATCCACACCACACGGAATGCTGAGGACTACCAGCTCTATAAACAGATACATTGTCCTTTATTTTATTTTTTAAAAGATTGTTTATTTGAAAGGCAGAGTCACAGAGATCTTCCACCTGTTGGTTTACTCAAATGGCTGCAATGGCCAGGGCTGGACCAGGCTGAAGCCAGGAGCCAGGAGCTTCTTCTGGGTCTCCCACGTGGGTGCAGGGCCCCAAGCACTTAGGCCATCTTCCACTGCTTTCCCAGGCACATTAGCAGGGAGCTGAATCAGAAGTGGAGCAGCCAGGACACGAACCAGTGCCCATATGGGATGCTGCCACAGCAAGCAGTGGCTTAACCCACTGTATCACCTATTACTTTTGTCTTCAATTTATTTGACTTCTGCTTTTTTAATTTCCTTCTTTTCCTGATCTTGGGTAATTTTTTCCTACTATTTTAAACTAGAAGCTTAGATTATTAGTTTGAGACCTTTGTTCTTTCCCAATATGAGCATTTAATGGCGTAAATACCCCTGGAAGCACTACTTTCCTATGCAGGCTGCAATCATTTTTGTTTGGTTCAAAATATTTTACTTCTCTTGAGAAATCCTCTTTGACCCCTCATTATTATGAATGTGTTGTTGAGTTTCCAAGTACTTGGCGATTTTCCCGTTACTTCGTTTTAGTTGAATTCTATTTGATGTAAGAGTTTTACGTGAGTTCAGTCTTTCAGATTTGCTAAGGTATGCTTCATGACACAGGAGATGGGCTGCCTTGGGGAACTTTCCACAGATGCCTGGACAGGAAGTGTGCCCTGCTGTTGAAGCCTGTGAGTGTGAATCAGACTCAGGTAGTGGTCTGTGGAACGAGAGGAAGAATGGAACACTCACTGCCAGCCACATGGCATAGGACTCCCAAGTCCTGTTTTCTTTCTCAGTGCACTGCAGCTGTTTGCTCCCCAGGCATGGAGACACTGCTCCATGCGTGCTATCCAGGTGTAGCTGCAGAGGTGTAGTCTGGAGAGGAGGTGCAGGCTATACCTTGCGCTAGATCTCCTTGATGACTTGCTGTCAGAGTTCCCTTTCAGAAGCTGCTATCCTTAGAAGCTAATCCTCTAGAAATACAGGCATATTTTCATATCTAGAAATCACTCACAAGGCTCAAATGTGAGAATGGTAAATGCACCTCTACAACAAGATATAATTCAGCTCTTTAAAAATTGTACGTATGGTAGCTACATAGAAATAAAGAAGCCTGTCTAGGAAATGATGTGAGGAAAAAAGTGGAATGTGAACATGCGTCAGCATTACAATTTATTTTTTTTAAAGATTTATTTATTTGAAAGACAGAGTTAGAGAGAGAGGTAGAGACAGAGAGAGAGGTCTTTCATCTGCTGGTTCACTCCCCAAATGGCCACAATGGCTGGAGCTGAGCTGATCCGAAGCCAGGAACCAGGAGCTTCTTCCAGGTCTCTCACATGGGTGCAGGGGCCCAAGAACTTGGGCCATCTTCCACTGCTTTCCCAGGCCATAGCAGAGAGCTGGATTAGAAATGGAGCAGCCAGGTCTTGAACCGGCACCCATATGGGATGCCAGCACTTCAAGCCAGAGTGTTAACCTGCTGCGACACAGCGCTGGCCCCTACAATTTCTTTTATTATTCTTAAAGAAAAAGCTTCCTACTATGTTTGTGTAGTAAAGAAACACAAATGAAAATGTTTCCTGAAACTATGAATTTTTCTTTGAGACACATCATTTAGTAACAGGAGTTAAGAGGAATTCTCAGTCTTCTGGTGGCTGAAACGAAGCAGTGTCAGATGCTTAGCAGCACATGAGAATGCCCTCAGACTGGGACCTTTTGCAGAAGTACAGAGAGGTCGGAGCCATATGACTTAGACTATTAGTAGTTTCTAGACAGAAGGCCAACGGCTGTGATTTCCAATGTATCAGTAGCTGCTCAATTCTCTTTGAGTTTCATGGCAGGAAACAGAAGCCCTTCTTTCATGCTGTGGAATTGTGAGAAACTGGGAGACAGGGTTGGTGGCTGTGCTCCAGAAGCCCTTGGGGGACGGCCTGTGTTCCAGATGATACAGAAGTTTTTGTTTATCAACATGGCTGCATCACCATCGGTGGCCTTGGCTCATTTTTCAAAAAGCTGCCACTGCTGCCTGGCATCATTCAGCTCAGGGTAGGCATGATATGCCTTCTTCATTATAAATATCTAACATGCTCCTAAGACCCTCTCAAGAGCCGTCCATTTGGTCAAGGAGCTTTTAACCACAGATCAACGTGGGGCTGATGAAAGTGACTTCCAGGAACTCTGCACCTTATCAAGGAGCCTGGGTGTGGCGTGAGGCGGAGGACTTGCAAAGGCTTTTAGGTTGATACTGTCGTGAATTTGTTTGGTTTCTTCAGCTCTGAAGATGCTAGCTTCTGGTAGCTCCATTTTCAGGGCTTTCTCAAGCTCTTTTACCACACTGGTTCTCCAGGAGCGAGTGAAGCCCACCCATGGGTTTGGCCTACGGGAACATCTGTCTGCTAAGTGGCCTTGTAACCACCTGTGACGTACACTACCACCCTTGACAGTCTTCTCCATTTCTCTCATTTCAATCAGCTCACAGTAGTCTGCGTGGGCCGGGTAGAATTCACAGGTGGGGAACCTACAGGGTTAAGTCAAATCGACTCTCTCACTTCAGAAGCACAGCCAATGCCACTGACCACTGCCATCTTATGGTAAAGTTCTGGAGCAGGTCTCATGACAGGAGTTCATGTCCAGCTTGCAGAAGATGACAAATGGCCACAGCTACTCCACGGGGATTTCAGCAGCCAGAGATCCCAACTCATCCAAGAAACTTCTTATATGTGTGATGCAATTAGAGCAAATGACAAACTTCCTCCTCAGAAATTCATCCAGGATCAAGTCCATGTTCTTGATTTTATTAAAGTGAGGATGAGATCCCCTGGGCACACCCAGGGACAGCAGTGCTGTCAGAGAAGGCAGGCAGGCAGACGTGAGCAGGGGCCCCAGGTGAGCACACCTGCACACCAGCTAAGCATGGGCAAGCTTACATCTTACCACAAACCAGAGACAAGGTGGGGTCAAGTCATTCATGCCTCAAAGATAATCTGCCTTGAAAATCGCCATGACAGATGCAATCTGATTATATGGAGGCTAAACAGGACCTCCCCCCACTCTTTCAAGAAATTCCCCTGTAATATAGGAATCCCAAAACTGCCATGACAGATCTGGTCAGTCCTAAAGTAGCTCCTCCCGCACTCTCTATAGCAATCCCCCCTGTGGGAGGGGTCTCCTGCCTCTGGACTAAGATACAGACAAAAGACACTCCCCACGCTGACAGTCACAACACCTCTGAGCACTGGCAGGCGCTGTCTTTCCTGAGCGTATTTTGTTTAGCCAGTCTCCCTCCTCGCCCGACTCGAGCTGGCTCTGAATTCTCTCTGACAAGTGCAAGAACAGGTGCTGTTTTTCTTCTCCAAGAATCCAGAACAGTGACAGTGCGAAGCGGCAGGCAGTGGCGCTCGGCCTTTCCGGTTTCCCGCACATTCCGACGACGTCTCTCTGGGTCTCTGATTTATAATTCCTTGACTTGGTCACGCTGGCAACCTGACCCGGTCCTGGAAGGTCACGGGGGAGCTGTCCCGCACGGCGAGCCCAGTCAGGTGGTCTGGCTGAGGCGACTGCGCTCTGTGCGGGGCTGCCCTCAGCGCCCTCGGCGGGTCCGCGTCAGCTCCGGCGTGGCCCCCCTCTCAGCTTTCTTCTCTTTAGCTCATTCGTGTTGGTCTGGGTTCGCCGCCGCCTACCTTCCCCTCACCCTCTGGTCCCCACCACCTTTCTCTGAGGCCTAAGATGAGGAGACCGGAAGCTCCATCATTTCCAGGTACAGTCCCAGGCCCTGAGGGGCGGCTCCCGCTGCGCAGGCGCGGTGCCGGGCTCCTGGCGTGTCAGGCGTGCTCCTCCCTCTGCGCAGGCGCGGTGTCGGGCTCATGGCCAGTGTAAGGCAGGCTCCTCCCTCTGCGCAGGCGCGGTGTCGGGCTCATGGCCAGTGTAAGGCAGGCTCCTCCCGCTGCGCAGGCGCGGTGTTGGGCTCGTGACCAGGTGTCAGGCCTGCTCCTCCCGCTGCGCAGGCGCGGTGCCGGGCTCGTGACCAGGTGTCAGGCGTGCTCCTCCGCTGCGCAGGCGCGGTGCCAGGTTCCTGGCCGGCGTCCGCGGCCTCCTCCTGTGGTGCAGGCCCGCGTTGCCGGCTGTGCATGTGCGCGCCCTGTCAGTGCGTCCTGGGCGTCCAGCCCGGGTGGGCTCGAGGCCCCCCGGCGCCGCCGTGGTGGGGGAGGACGCCGGACTGCTCGCTTGGCCGTCGCGCCCCTGACGCCCTGACTCGGGCCCTCGCGGGCTGTGCTGTTGGCTCCCGACACCCCGCTCCCCCGAGCGCTGAGGCGGGCTCCCCGGGCGTTCCCTCGGACGCCCGGCCGGCTCCGGCCTCCTCCCGGCCTCTGGTCTGCGGTTGACGACCACAGGGCGCCCGTGAATGGCTTTTCCCCTTTAAAGCCAGCACTGCCGTAAATGGATTCAGCAGCGCCCACTAACGACTCCTAACCGCCCTGAACAAGGCGGTGGGGACGGCACGGTGCCCGCCGGGAGCGGCCCTCACCGTTTTCTCGTCGTCCTCGAAGACCTCGCGGGCCTCCTCGTAGGAGCAGGTCTCCTCTATGCACTCCCTCTCCAGGTTTCCTTTCTTCATCTCCTCCAGAAAGGAGTTCGCCCTCCGCGTCCTCGCCAGCACGTCGTTGGCGCGCCACCGGCTGATGAACACTGGAAGGTACGAGGACGCCGAGTGAGCGATCCGGGCGCAGTGACCGGCCGGGCCGGCCACCCCGAGGTCCCCCCTCCAGGAGGGGTGAGAGGTGAGAGACGGAGCGTGTGCCGTGTCCTGCCTGCTGGCCACCCCTGCGCGCCTGCCGTGACTGGGGGCCACCCCGAGGTCCCCCCTCCAGGAGGGGTGAGAGGTGAGAGACGGAGCGTGTGCCGTGTCCTGCCTGCTGGCCACCCCTGCGCGCCTGCCGTGACTGGGACTCCGTCTGGGAGTCTGGTTTGGGTGGCCGGGACCCAGCTACTGGAGCCATCACCGCTGCCTCCCGGGGCACAGGAGGCCGTCGGCGGAAGCGGGCACTGGGTGTTGATCCCGGCCCTCTGTTGGGATGCGGGCGTCCTAAGTGCTGGGCTGCGTTGAGCAGGTGCGAGCGTGAGCGCACGTCCGCACTTGGTGAGTTGAGTGAGCGCCACGTGAGCCGTGTGGCGTGAAGCCAGGCCGAGGCTGGACGTGTTTGCCCTCAGATTCCCGAAACCGCCAGGGGCTCCGAGGGGGAGCAGGCAGCCCCGCAGGCGCTTGCGGGCTGAGCCTTGTTGACGGAGCGCACTCAGTTCTCTGGTTGTCGACACCTGGAGCAGGTGAGGTGTTGGCAGGGTCGGCGACCTGAGCGGTTACCCGGTGCACTGGAGCGAGTTTGACCGGCGGAATTTGCGCTTGGAGTTGACAGGTGGTGAGGAAGGGGTTTGAAGTTGGTGGGTGCAGACTGACTCTCCAGCCCCACAGCTGTAGGGCTTGCTCTCGGTGTTCAGTTGTGTGTGTACGTTAAACAGTTGGACTGCCAGAAATACTGACAGTTGCACCACAGGGC
This sequence comes from Sylvilagus bachmani, assembly GCA_015711505.1. NCBI lineage: Eukaryota > Metazoa > Chordata > Mammalia > Lagomorpha > Leporidae > Sylvilagus > Sylvilagus bachmani. The sequence continues at coordinate 117,444,896 of CM027393.1, read as the reverse complement.
TGACTGTGTGGCCCCCCATTCACGACCTCCCCAGCACCTGAACTTGGCCTTAATTGGAAACAGTTTTTACGGAAGGAACCGGTTGAGGAGCAGGTATGCCCGAGAGGGGTGAGCCCTGCCCAGTGCGGCGGCTTCCTGATGAGAGGAGGCGCGGAGACACAAAGTCAGTGCTGTGCAGGCACGTGGGCGAGAGCGGGTGCCGCTCCCGGAGGCCAAGGGCACCGCAGGCTGGCGGTCCCCCCGCCCCGTCCTCCCACACCTGGATTTTGGACTTGGTGTTCTCTGAGCTGTGGCAGAAGGGGCTCGTGTTGTTCCTCGCCACACAGGCCTGCAGGGCGACACAGTGGAGTGCTGGGTCACCAGGCCTGCTCTGGGCATGAAGCCACAGCCCAGCTGCCCGGTCACCGGGTGCAGAACGGGGCGGTGGGCGGCATGGCCCTGCTGTCTGGGGTGCAGGCTGTAGTGGGGACCCCCAGCCATCCACGCACGGCCAGCTGTCAGGGCAGTGAGCACGTGTGGAGCTGCCTGGGAGGAAGGGTGTGGGCTGAGGGGGCCCCACAGTAAGGGCAGGAGGAGCCCCAGAGAGGGCCCCAGCTGTGTGCAGGAGGGCAGAAGAGGTCAAGGGTGGACAGAGGCGACCGCCCCAGGACCTGACGGGAGCAGACTTGGCTTGGTCCGTCACGAGGGGGCTGCTAGCAGAGGCACCCTCAGGTCAGCCTGATTGTCGTGTCTCCCCTCACTTCCCCACTCACCTCTCCACACCCCGCTGCGCGAGCCCCCTCAACTCCCCCACCGCAGCTCCCCACGTGGCCCCCCAGCTCGCCCATGCCAGTCTCCCCTGCTCTGATTTTCACCCCCCCCCCGCCTCACTGCGGTGCTGTTTCCTCCTCAGGGATCCTGGCCCCCTCCCCAGATGCAGGGCAGCCCTGGGGTCCTATGCCTCCAGACTCCCGCAGAGGGCCTCCTTCCCCTGCTGCCCCTGGGGTCCTCTTTGCCTCCCACCTTCCTGGGCTGTGCTCTCACACGGGCCTGGGGTTTGGCCGGCTCAGATGCCCCCTTCAGAGCGGTCGAGCCAGCCCGAGGCTGGTGGCCCCTGCTCCTCTCTGTGACCTCCTAGCCCCTGCTCTCTGGGAGTCCAGGGGGCTTCTCTCTGTCACTTTCACATCCCTGTCTGCCCCTGTCTCTCCTTATCTCTGTTCTATGTTTTGTCTCTGTGACCTCTGACCTCCGGGAGACTCCTCTGCAGGCAGCGCCTGCTGGCACTGAGTCTGCCCTTGGCTCTGACGACTAGGTTGAGCTGTGTGATGCGACCCAGGGATGGGGTCGGGACCCCCGTGGCCTCATCCTCAGACTGCCCACCCTTGCCCCCTCCTCTGGGGTCCCTCTGTAGCGTGAAGGGCGCAGGGCACTCACCACTGCTCCCAGGCAGCAGGAGGCTGGCCAGGGTGGCGCCGAGCAGGACGAGGTGCAGTGGGTTGGCCATGCTGCGGCCGAGGACAGAGGCTCCCGTCCCTGCTGTGACAGGCCCGGGGCAAGGGTCACTATGTGGACTCCCAGGTGGCTGGATGTCCTTCTCATTCCAGCCTCTGGATTGGAGCTTGGCCTGCAATGATGTCAGGGCAGGATTGCATGGGGGCGTGTCCTCGCCCAGCCCCGCCTTTCCCAGCACAGCAGTCTTTATCAGTAACCACATCCTGTGGGATGCCCTGGGTCGGTCGGTCTGTCAGTCTATCTTTCTCCTTCAGTCCGTCCTTCCTTCCTATTTATCTATCTGTATTTATTTATTTAAGAGGCAGAGTTGCTGGCGCCGCGGCTCAGTAGGCTAATCTTCTGCCTTGCGGCGCCGGCACACAGGGTTCTAGTCCCAGTCGGGGTGCCGGATTCTGTCCCGGTTGCCCCTCTTCCAGTCCAGCTCTCTGCTGTGGCCTGGGAATGCAGTGGAGGATGGCCCAGGTGCTTGGGCCCTGCACCCTATGGGAGACCAGGATAAGCACCTGGCTCCTGCCTTCGGATCAGCGTGGTGCGCCGGCCGCAGCACATCGGCTGCGGCAACCATTGGAGGGTGAACCAACGGCAAAAGAAGACCTTTCTCTCTGTCTCTCTCTCTCTCACTGACCACTCTGCCTGTCAAAAAAAAAAAAAAAAAAAAAAAGAGGCAGAGTTGCAAAAAGAGGAAAAGAGGGAGAGACAGAGAGAGAAAGGTCTTCCATCCGCTGGTTCACTCCCCAAATGGCTGTAACAGCCGAAGATGGGCCAGTCCGAAGCCAGGAGCCAGGAGCTTCCTCTGGGTCTCCCATGTAGGTGCAGGGGCCCAAGCACTTGGGCCATCTACTACTTTCCCAGGCCATAGCAGAGAGCTGGATTGGAAAATGAGCATCCAGGACTTGAACTGGAGCCCATGTGGGATGCTGGCACCAAAGGCAGAGGCTTAGCCTATACATAGCACTGGCCCCCTGGGCCAGTCTTTCTGACATCACTTTATGCCGGCCCCTTGGTCAGTCTTTCTGACGTCACTTTGTGCTCATTTTGTAGTTATCAGATGTCTGTGTATAACTACCACTTAATCTTTTCAACCATGATAAAAGTATCATTTTCTCATCATTTTTCCACAACAAAAAACTGAGGTTTACAAAGAGTTGAGGGTAACCCCAGGCCACAGATGGACACAGGAGGGGTGTGGGACATACAGGACTGGAGCCAGGTCATGGGGGGGGGGCAGTGGGACCTGAGCCCAGCCATGGAATGGACGTGGGACCTGACCCCAGGCCATGGGGTGGACGAGGGACCTGATCCTAGGCTCTGCCCAGTGCCTGGCTTAGTCCCTAGTGTGGCTCTGAAGTCCTTCCACTGGGGCTACGCTGACCCAGATGGTGTCAGGTGGTGCTTGGACACCCGCGTCAGGTCTGGTTCATCAGGCTGGTGTCTGCCACAGCCTCCTCCCCCAGACTCAGACTCCAGGCCGAGATGATTCGAGAACCTGCCGCTCTGCAGGGTCTTCGCTGCAGCTCTGACATTTCTGGAAAGCGTGACCCCTCCCCTGGGAGCCAGAGGGTGCTCTGCCAGGAATCCCTCCCCATCTGCTAGGCACAGACCAGCCTGAGGCTGGGAGGGCCCGAGTGTCCCCATGACAGCTGTGCAGGACCTCGGTGTGGGCAGGTGGCGGCTGCAAGTGAGCTCTGAGGTGCCACATGGTGACCGCAGTCCAGTCTCTTCCTCCCTGTGTGGTGCCCAGCCCCGGTCAGCAGGGAAGAGAGGCAGGGGCTTGTCCAGCTTGGTTACTGAGGGGTGCCTGGCACACAGTTGGTGTCCAGCAGATGCCCCTCTGCTGCGTGCATGGACAGGCTTGGGGCTGGGGCTGGGGCTGATCCTGGCAGTGTGGTTGCTGTCACACACCAGGCAGGTCCTTGGGATGGGCCTGTGGGTGTGGCGGGCTCCTGCCGGGCCCAGCCCTCTGTGCTGCCGTGTTGACCTGGTGGGCACACAGTTTGTGGGCCCCAGGCTTCCCTGGCTCTGGGGCCCTCCTCTGTTGTGCTCGCCTTCAGGGGTGTTGCACTGGGAGTGGGGCCAGTGCTCCCCCCAGGACCCACTCAAGCCCCTGTTGCGTCCATGGCCTGCCCCTCAGCCCAGGAAGGGGGTTCCTGCAGCTCCAGGCTTGGGCCTGTGCGTGCTGGCTCTGGAGTTTCCTGCTCTTGCAGCCTGTGTGTGCGTCTCACCTCAGGCTCCTGGGTACGAGCACTGCAGTGGGCTCTGCAAATGGGGGAGCCGAGGCGCAGCACCCGGCCAGACGCAGCTTGGAGGCTGACTGTGGAGACACCTCAGGCTCTGCTGTCTGTCACAGCCGCTAAGACTTGATCTCCAGAAGCAGGGCCCTGGGTGGCCCTGGGTGGTCATTTGTGCACCCCTGGGCTACTCTAAAGGACCTGTTGGTCACCTGGCAGTGCCATGGATCTAGGACCGCTGGGTGGCGATGTGGGTTAAGGGAGGCTGACCTGTGCCAGCTCCCCATGTCTGTTCCTTGTTGCACAGCCTCCCTGGCGGTGGCCTGGAGCTCTGCATTTGCAGGCAGCACTGGCCGGGTCCTCCACACATCGCGGTTGCAGAGAGCAGGACCTGGGAATCTGGGCATCTGGGGCAGGTGCTCCCTGGGCTCCTCTGAGAAGGGCTTTTCCAGGAGACAGAGCCCCGTTCCCCACGGCCTAAGGAGGCTCAGCCTCGAGCATCCATCCCCGCACTTTGGTTTTTAACCAGCAGCCTCTGGCTCCGAAAGTCCATTTCCATGAGGCCGGGGACCGTAGTGGTGCAGCCGCAGTCACACAGAAGCACAGGGAGACTCCGCCTTTGTGGGCAGTGGGGAGCAGGTGCAAACTGTGTGGAGCACCAGCACCCCTTTTGCGTGAAAAAACACACTTGTGGCACCTGGAGGGAGTCGCCAAACGCATGGATAATGCTTCTGGTTTATTTGAGATGAACATGGAATTCTCATATACAGAGAAACCAGAAGTTAAATGACAGCCTGCAGAAGATGTGTGTGTCCGTGTGCTGGCCGCGGCCCCTCTGGCAGTGAGGCAGAGCCCACGCAGATGGGAGGGGCTGTGGGGGACGCTGGGGGCCTGCCCCCTGGGGCCTGTCTCGACTTCCTGTCCCCTCACTTCTGAAATCTGTCTCTTCATCAGTCTGCAAGTGTCTCTCCCCTTCCCTTCCTCCCTCCGCCACACCCCTCACCCCCAGACTATAGAGGAACCCAGGCTCCTGGGGCTAGGGGAACGGGTGGCGCTGGACACCGCGGCGCGGCTTGGAGCGCATGAGCCTGCTCAGCCACTCGGTGTAACGCGAGACCCTGGTGTACACGCCGACGTGGCCCACAGCCGCGCAGCCCTCACCCCAGCTCACCACACCTGTCAGGTACCACGTGCCGTGGTAGGAGGTGGCATGTGGGCCCCCGCTGTCCCCCTTGCAGGCGTCCTTGCTGCCGTCCAGGTAGCCGGCACAGAACATGTTCCCCGTGACCTCCGGGGAGCCTGGCTTGTGCTCAGACTGTTCCACGCAGTCCTGGGTCATCAGCCGTGGCACGTCGATGGCCATGAGCTCCCGGGCTAAAGCGCCGCGGTACAGGAGCTGGCCCCAGCCGCTCACCCGGGAGAAGCGGATGGTGGCCAGCGTGCTCTCGGAGAAGTTCCTCTCGGGCAGACAGAGGGGCACCACGTTGTTGGTGAGGACCACCGGCTGCAGCAGACGCAGCAGAGCGATGTCGTGGTCGGTCCTGCCTGGGACGTACTTGTCGGGTATGATGAGCTGTGCCATGTGCCGCACCTGCTCGTCCCCCTCGTCCTCACTGAGGTCATGCTCGCCTGGGAGGGGAAGCCCAGGCAGTCAGCGCAGGGCGACCAGCGGAGCCTCTCGGGCACCTGTGGGGTGGGAGGCCCCATGGAGGCCCCAGGGGTTTGAGCGTGGCGGGGTCGGGGGGAGGGGAGGAGGCAACCTCGTGAAGTCTTTGGGTGGTCTCAGGAGCACAAAGGAGGCTGTGCCCAGGGTGGTCACAGAGGCAGACTCAGCCCTGGGCCCCAGCCCCCAGGAGCTGTCCCCAGTTGGGAGGAGACAAGGATGGCACCTACCCAGCACAATGGTCAGGTTCCTCAGGCTGCTGAGTTTGTCGAAGCAGTGGGCAGCGGAGACCACCCAGTGGGTGTCCAGTAGGGAACCCCCACACAGTAGCGTGCTGCCGTTCATCAGTGCGGCCTGGGCAAGTGCAGGCAGGCGAGGGTCAGGCCATGGCCGTGGTTCCCCACACACCCCGCTGTGCTGAGCGACCGTGGGCTGGCCAGCACATCGCGCGGGGCTGAAGTCGGGGCCCCGGCCCGCCCGTGGTGATGGTGTCAGAGCCCGCCGTGCACACACGGGAGGAGCTGCCGCTCTGACTCTAGAGTCGAGGCCCAGGTCTCACCCCAGAAGCTGCCACGCGGGCCCTGGTGGGCGAGCTCCCTCTCCTCCACGCCCCCAGAGCAGGGAGGGCGCTGCCACGCTGGCACGGTGAACTGACACTCCCTGACCCCTGCGCTCATCCCGAAGGTGCCACAGGGGGAGGCTGAGACTGCAGCGCCTGGCTCTGTGGGCCCCAGGGCCAGGGAGGCCTCCTTACCTGCCACGGGCACTCCCCTTTGGGGCACACCTTGCCCCCCACAATCCGGCCCCGGGGGTTGCTGGCGCCTTTCTTTTCCAGAGCAGGTACTTTGCCGCATGGATACTCAACTGCGTGGGGAAGAGTCGGGAGATGGGGAGGAGTCGGGGGATGAAGGTGCCCGTGGCTCCCGGAGTTCACACACTATCCCCTGAGAGGCTTGCGCACGGCCTGCTGCCCGTGAGGGAGGCCCGGGTGCTGGGTGCTGCTGAGTGGGGAGACAAGTGGGGCTGGTTTTGGAAGTGCAAAGGGCCCACCTTTTTGGAATTGGGTTCTGCTAGGCTGTGAGGGGAGGCAGATGTGCTGGGGTTCACTATGGGGTGCGTGGTGCTGCATCCACAGACAGCAGCCATCACAAGCGACGTCCTTGGGCCAGTTGCAAACAACGGCAGCCCCATTTAACAGTGGGTTTGGAGAAAATTCCCCCTTTCTAGAAGCACCCATCCAAATCAGCTGTGCAGACACAGCCGTGCCATTGTGGCCGCAGCCCCTGGGCAGAGCCTGCAGGTCAGGGTTGGGAGGGAGACGGAACCCCATGCAGCCCCCGGGGAGGGGCCCACGCCCGGGAGGGAGCTGCCCCAGGGAGCCCGTGCTGCTCACCCCAGGCGGGCAGCCTCGTTCCCTCCGCCTTCCTCCTCCCCTCGCAGGAGGTGGGCACACAGCACCTGCTCAGCTGGCAAGCCTGTCCCCGCCCCACATCTCATCCAGCGAGAGAGCTTGTTGTGGCCCACGGCCCGGCAGGGCCCCAGTGCTGTTACCTGTGGGTGTACAGGACACCCCGTTGGGCAGCAGCGTGTAGCCCTCGTGGCAGCGGCAGGAGCGCTGGCTCCCCACGTGGTCGCTGCAGTACTGCTCACAGCCCCCGTTCTCGTACATGCAGATCAGCTGGTCGTTCTTGTCTGGGGACAGGAAGGGCACAGGCTGAGTGGTGCCTGCACGGGTTGGCAGAAGCTGGCCTTGATGGCTGTGAGCAGGGTGAGCTCAGCACCACCTGCTCTGGGGATGGACCCAGAGGGTGAGGCCCGGAGGTGTGGGACACACAGCTGAGTGCCCACCCAGGGTGCAGCTGCAGCCATGAAGCACTTGGGGGATGCCCAGCCATCTCGCAGTGCCTTCCGGGCAAGCAGCTGGTGGGAGATTAGGGAGGGCCGTGGGGAGTGCAGGAGTCCCTGTGGACACACTGTCCACCTGACCCAGAGGAACACTGGCAGGAGGACCAGAGAGAAGAGCCTGTTCTGTGAGCGCCGGCCTTGGCTGGGGCAGAAGAGGAGGGACATGGCTCTGATGGCTTGTGTGGGCACCTGGAGCTGGCTCAGGGCGCAGGCCTGTCCTGGGCTGGCAAAGGCTTGCCGGGCCCAGGTGAGCAGTGGAAGCTGCTTCCCCAGTTCTTCACTTTTTGTGGGCTCTGTTTGGTGCTGAAGCATGTAAGTGTGGAAAAGGCATGACTGGGCAGACAGGGTGCCTTGGCCTCTAGCTCCTGGGAGGCCACCTGTGGGGCCTGGGAACGCCCTGCCCGACTAGGACTTCATTTCCCTGAGGCCTTGGGCTGGCCTTGAGGGGCTGGAGGGAAGCCAAGCATGCGTCACTGAGTCCCGACAGAACCCTGGGCGCCAGGACCGGGGACTTCCGGGTTGGGGATACTCTTCAGGTGCTGCCACTGAGGTCTGAGAATCAGAGGCTGAGGTGACCATGGCCAGGACTCTGGAGGCTCAGGCCCGGCCCTTGTCCACAGTGTGGCAGTCAGCAGTGAGTCTGTCAGTCTCCCGGTCAGCTTGCGGGGGGGTTGAGCCCTGCTGAGTTTCTGAATGTGAAGGTGGTCTGGGGGGCCCTCAGGCTCTGCGATAATTTAATATTTGGAAAGTGAAAGACACTCTTAGATCTACAAACGGTCCTGCCTGGGAGCCGGGCAGTGACAAGGTGGTGCTCACCTACACCCTCTCCTACGTGGAGGACCCAAGGGGCCATCACGTCCGAGGATCGGCATTTTACAGTGTACCACCGAGGGCCCTCAGCGTGGTGGGATCTTCAACGGCGGCCCCCCCGCCCCCAGGCCCCCCGGCCCCCAGGGCCCTCTTTGAAAGCTGCAAGCAGAAGGCTCACTTTTCTCACAGTTGCGACCCTCGAAGTCAGCCAGGCAGAAGCAGACGTAGGACTGGATTTGGTCCTCACAGGTGCCTCCGTTCTGGCACGGGTTGGAGGCACACTGATCCCCATCTGTGGAGCGAGTTGGCATCAGCATGTGGAGAAGAAGGGCTGGTGGGTGGCAGGTGCGCCGCTGGTCCCCTACTCACCATTGTAAGTGATCCAGAACTGCTTCTGAGGAAAGAGGGAAAGCCGTGTGAGACGCCTTCCCCGCAGTTACCGTGCAGGCAGCCAGGGGTGGTCTCGTGGGTGGGCGTCTGACCTGTGCTGCCGTGGGCTCCGGAAGGAGGTGAGGGCTGCTTGTTTGGAGGCAGCACTGTTCTCTAAGCCCCTCCCCAGGACGTGTTCCCTCCCAAGTTGGAGCTCTGCCTCTGAGCGCCCCTCATCCCTGAATAGGTGGTCTCGTGCACGTGGTGCTGACGTGAGGAAGGAGCTGAGCATGTGTAATAGAATGAACTGAGAGGGCCCGTCGATAAAACTGATCCAAGGTGTTAAAATCCCAGCACAACTACTCATGGTGTGCTGTCAGTTCCTATGGATGTGAAATGGAGAAGTGAAGTGGTGTAACAGTACAAGCAAGGGCTACCTCCGGTTTGCCTGTCTCACTTCTTTATAAACCAACTTCCGAGGGATTGTGGTGGATCCTGTGAACATGAGGTATCGGTCCTTTGAGTGTGAGGAGTTCTGTGAGCATGAGGTGTTGGTCGTAAGTGGGAGATGTTGGTTCTGGAAGGATGAGGTGTTGCTTGTGGGAGCTAGAGGTGTTGGTTCCATTAACATGAGGTGTTAGTCCTGAGTGAGGTGTTGGTCTGGGAGTGTGAGGGGTTGGTCTTGGGAGTGGGAGGTGTTTCTGGGAGTGGGAGGTGCTGGTCCTGAGTGTGAGGTGTTGACCTGCAAGTGTGAGGAGTTTGTCCTGGGAATATGAGGTGTTGGTTCCTGAGTGTAAGGAGTTGGTTTTGGGAGTGTGAGCTGTTGGTCCTGAGTGTGAGGTATTGAACTGGAGTATGATGGGTTATTGGAATGTGAGATATTGGTCCCAGGAGTGGGAGGTTTTGGTTCCTGAGTGTGAGGTGTTGGTTCTGGGAATGTGAGGAGCTGATCCTGGGAATATGGGAATATGAGAAGCTGTTTCCTTAGTGTGAGGAGTTGGTTCTGGGAGTGCATGGGATTGGTCCTGGGAGTGTGAGGTATTGGTCTGGGAGTGTGCAGTGTGCAGTGTTAGTCCTGGGAGTGTGTGGTGTTGGTCCTGAGTCTGAGGTGTCGCTCTCTGGGAGTGTGTGGGGCTGGTTCTGGGAGTGTGAGGAGTCGGTCCTGGGAGTGTGTGGTGTCGGTCCTGGGAGTGTGCGGTGTTGGTCCTGAGTGTGAGGTGTTGGTCCTGGGAGCATGAGGTGTCGGTCCTGGGAATGTGAGCTGTTGGTCCTGAGTGTGAGGTGTTGGTCTGGGAGTGTGAGGTGTCGGTCCTGGGAATGTGAGGTGTTGGTCCTGGGAGTGTGAGGTGTTGGTCCTGGGAGTGTGAGGTGTTGCTCTCTGGGAGTGTGTGGGGCTAGTTTTGGGAGTGTGAGGAGTTGGTTCTGGGAGTGTGTGGGGTTGGTACCGGGAGTGTGAGGTGTTGGTCTGGGAGTGTGAGAAGTTGGTTCTGAGTATGAAGTGTTGGTCCTGAGTGTGAGGTGTCGGTCCTGAGTGTGAGGTGTCAGTCCTGAGTGTGAAGTCTTGGTCTGGGAATGTGAGGAGTTGGTCCTGGGAGTGTAAGGTATTGAATCTGAGTGTGTAGGGTTGTTGGAATGTGAGGTGTTGGTCCTGAGTGTGAGGGGTTGAACTGGAGTATGAAGGGTTATTTTGGAGTGTGAGGAGTTGGTCCTGGAATGTGAGGTATTGGTCTGGGAGCATGAGGTGTTGGTCCTGGGAGTGTGTGGTATTGGGCTGGGAGTGTGAGGTGTTAGTCCTAAGTGTGTGATGTCTGTCCTGAGTGTGAGGTGTTAGTCCTGGGAGTGTGTGGGGTTGGTTCTGGGAGTGTAAGGTATTGAATATGAATGTGTAGGGTTGTTGGAATGTGAAGTGTTGGTTTTGGGAGCATGAGGAGTTGGTCCTGGGAGTATGCGGTGTTGAATGTGAGTGTGTAGGGTTGTTGGAATGTGCAGTGTTGGTCCTGGGAGTGTGTGGTGTTGAATGTGAGTGTGTAGGGTTGTTGGAATGTGCGGTGTTGGTCTGGAGTGTGAGGACTTGGTCGTGGGAGTGTGCGGTGTTGAATGTGAGTGTGTAGGGTTTTTGGAATGTGCAGTGTTGGTCCGGAGTGTGAGGAGTTGGTCCTGGGAGTGTGTGGTGTTGAATGTGAGTGTGTAGGGTGTTAGAATGTGAGGTGTTGGTCCGGAGTGTGAGGAGTTGGTCCTGAGAGTGTGCAGTGTTGAATGTGTGTAGGGTTGTTGGAATGTGAGGT